>NC_061167.1:47997637-48072637 GCF_022113875.1 Hydra vulgaris | reverse complement strand
CGTTTAAAATTAATATAGTTGAAAAGCCTTTTTGGATTTTATCATTTGCTAAATTTTCTTCAATGATTTTAACTGCTGAACGAGTACATTTTTTGATTTTATTATGAACTGTTTTATAAAGATTAACTAAATTGTATTTCTATTTTTGTACCATAGTTGTTATTTTGTTTTACTTAACTTAATAACACTGTGATCCAAGGTTGATGTATTTTTGTTTTGTGTTTTATTATAGGAGGTATGAATTTAGCACATAGTTTATGATATATATCTGTCCATTTTTTGTAGAAATCATTAACACCTAAACTTTTAAACATAACTATCCAATCAAAACTGTTAAAAGCTTCATTTAATTTTACATAGTTGCCTTTTTTTATAGCACAATTAAGAGAAAACAAATGGAGTTATGGAATTTGATTTTTTAATAGTAAGATTCCATTTGAGTAGTAAATGACTTGTATTGCACTTCCAAGAGGCGGATCAAAAGTTATTTTACTTATTTTGTCTAGAGAGTCTGTTATAACAAGATCTAATGTGTTAATGCATTTATCTTTTTTTAAATTTGAATAATGGCGAATGTATTCATTTGCCAACCTATATAAGTATAAGAGTTGGCCAATGTATACATACAGGAACGAATTATTGAGTTTGTCAATAATATTTGCTTCTATTTGTTAACCTTTGAAGTTTGTAGAATAGTCATTATTCCAAATAACGTTAGGCTAGTTGAAATCACCTGTGAGTATTTATACCAAAAAAAAATTTTATTGATTGATTCTTTAGCTAAAGGTATACAATTATTAATTTCGTTAGCAGTTTTTTCCATCATTTTTGGTGGGCGGTATATAGATCAAATCAGCAGTTTGTTACAGCTGCCGATTGGGAGTGAGAGCCATACTTGTTCAGAATGTTCAAAGGTAAAGCGAGAATGAAATTGAGAAAAACTTATTTCAATTACATTTAGGCAAGTTCTTGAATATATGGCAACATCTCCTGAATGACCATTTCTGTCATGTCTGAAAAGATCATATTATTTTAAATTTTGGAGACTATATTTTACTAAACCATGTTTTGGTAATAAGTATAATGTCAATAGATGTGAAAAGAGCAATATCAGATAGTTCAAGTAATTTTTCTTTGTTTAAAGATGTAGAATTTGTATAAAGGCATTTCAGCTTAAAAGAGTGATTATCTTTTGAGGAGCTATTATTACTAATGGTATACTTTATAGGTTTCTTTTCATTGTTTACCATAAAATTTTGGCTACTAGTTGTGGATTTGTTGGGATTTTCGAGCATTAGCGATTGCTTTGAAATCAATAAATGGGTGCTTCTTTTTTCATTACATAATTGGGTCTGTGAGACAACAACGCAGTGGACTCGGTCACTACGGATGACAAATTCAAAGGGCTGATCAAGAATACCATTCTTGCGCTTATCTTCATTAGCTTCCTGTCGTACTTTGAACAGACACACAAACTCAGCTTGTTCAGCTATGGTTCTTTCAGGTCAAATATGGATAACATTATATATACCTTTACAAAGGTGTTTGGCAGCTGCACATATTTGGTTGCGTGCATGGTTGTTTTCGAATTCAATTATAACTGTTGGTTGCGACTGTGTTTTTACTTTTATTTTCCTGATTGAAGTAATTACTTTAATATTGTCAATGAGATTTAATGTATGCAAAATATCTTGAACTGTCTTAGTTTCTTCTTCTTTTTTTCAATTTGATTACTTTTCTGTGATGAGATGATAATAATATGGCTTTTTTTGACTATTTTCGCTAATTTTTGAGTTTTCTGAAATTGCCTTTATTATTGCGAGTTTTTGGGGGGTTCCGGGTTTGGTAAATGATGAGAAAAGATCCCGATATGATAGTCATGTAGATTGAATTGTACAATTTTATCATTTAGTTCGTTTATAACATTATCCTATTAATGATAAAGATTTTTATACCATGATATAGAGTTTTTAAGGAAAAAATTAGGCGTAAATTCTGGATCAAGAGTGAGTTGAGACTCTCATCATTTGAGCGATCGTGGTTGAAAATGAAATAAAATTTCCGAAAGACTATTTAATGAAAGTGAAATGGACTCAGTAATTGAAGAGTTGGTTTCGGTTGGACCAATGCTAGATGGCTATTTAAAAGGAATAGGGATTGCACTAGGTCTTGTTTCATCAAATAAGTTATACGTTCCATGGCAAGTAATGAGGTTTATGGCAGCAATTTTTGAGAGCTATGGAGAAAGAACTGATTTACTGTTACCAAGAAATAACAAGAAAAAACTTCTTTTTGTCATCAAGAAACAGGATAGTGTAGTTCAACTGTTTAATCCGTCAAGATTTAATGGAATAAATTACCTTAAAAACGAAACTACTCTAAAATAAAAGATCATGGCATAGCAAATTTATCTAATGTTGGGGAATCAAATGTCATTGTCAGCAAAAATATCTCAATACATATGAAATACTTTCATTATTTAAACCATCTCAAAGTTTTCTTTTAAATACAAAGATATACTGCTAAAAGCTTTGTCGTTGATACTGCGGTTCAATCTCTTGTCAACATAGAGTTCAATAACATCTGAATGGTGATTAAAAAATGTTTATTTTCAGAGTCACACATACTTTTAAAAGCATTAATAGACATAAAATAAGTAATAAAATGAAAATAGCAATTACCAGTTTGAATGATACAAATGTTGATATTAAAGTAAATATAGTTTTTATGTGAGATCAATATTTCAGTTTATGATGACATACAAATAAATTTTAATTTGTAAAAATAAATAAATAAATATACTTAATTAAGCCTTCACGATCTTGGTTTAAAATCATGCATTTTTGATTTTCTTTTTCTGCCAAACTAGTTAAATGTTTTTATATCACAATATGTTTTTAGTAATACTTGTGGCTATGAAATAAACCGTTTTTACAAAGCTTTATTTTAATTTACTCGTTATGCTTCATCCCTTTTTAGTAGGCATCTGCGATCCGACCCGAACATTACGATTAGAGTCAAATTAACCCGAATTCAAATTTTCCGATAATAATTTCTGGAAATATTTAAACTTCGAATAAAATGAATATTTAAATATCGGCAAGATAATAAATGAAGAGCTTAATTCGGTTATTTTCGGTTTTTTGGTAAAAGTAAAAAAAAAATTAAGAGAATTTATCATTCTTAAAAAATTGATTTGCCACAGCCCTACAACTTTCAGAAACAAAACAAAGCTATTTTGTTTTACGAATTTAAAAAACGGGCAAAAAAATATCGTGCAATGTGGAAAAAAATTGGATTCATTAGATTTTTGTCAGAAGAGACATGGATACAGATAAAAACCAAGACTGAGAACAACGATCTACTTCTTCAAAATCAACATTAAAAAAAAAGAGGAAAGCATCCAGGCACCTAACAAAACACTGAGCTTTGGAAGTACTTTAAAAGACAGCCACAGACTCAGGTTCAAAAACGAGGAGATGTTTCTTTAGTGCAATGTCTTCATTGCCCTTCAAAACTAAAATAGGTATTAATAATTACTACCATTTTTGAATATTGTTATTCATATGGAAAATGTCTAGCTATTTTGTTTCTCATAAAGTGAAAGCATCAACATCTTCTTTGCAAAATCATTTGAAAAAATCTCACCCTGACATTACTGCAAAGATGGTCAAGGCAACTCTGGCAAAGAAGAAAAAGCATGAAATTAAAACTATTGGACTTGCCAATGCTGAAGAAGAGGATGACGAGTATGAAGCTGTTTGAAACAATGAAATTCAGCAAGATCCATCTCTACCTCTTACACCACGTTTGCCAAAAAAAGCCATCAAGCAAAGCAATATTTTGTGAGTACAATATCAATCAGTCTGAATTCATTTTTCAAATAAGTATAAAAGATTGAATTAAGGAAAAATATTTGTAACATTTTTTACATTAAATATTATAATTTATTGTATTTTGATTTATACTAACATTTTGTTTATTAGCATGTCTCATACCTATGTACATAATTTTTTGTTTTTTACTTTCAGTGAGGCAAGGTCCATAAAGAGCTTTATTGCGACAAAATATTTTACTCATGATGCTCGCCAACTTGAGTTTGATTTAAAAACCATGGAGCAGATCATTTCTACAGCACAACCTTTTAGTGTTGTAGATACCATTGGCTATAAAAAGTACATCGATTTTCTCAACCCAAATGTCACTGTCAAACATAGCACTACGTTTTCAAGGTGAATTTTCATACATGTTCTTTTTATTGCCTTAGTCGTAAGGTGATGCTCAAAATATTGTAACTTCAATTTAACCTTTTGTGTCAAAATCTACCTTTACCAAAAATGTATATGTGTTTACTTTATTCCAAGGGGTAATGCTAAATTGCTTTTCTTTGTAACTTTTCTAGTTCTTTTACAAGCATTTAATTTTGCAACAATCTTTTGATAGATTCAAACTGCCTTTCCTGTATGCGCATGTAAAGACCATTGTTGATTCCAACGTAAAGCAAGATCACACCAACAGTCCAGGTGCAGCTGTGACAACTGATCTCTGGTCTTGATGAGCAAATGATGAATATTTGTCCTTGAGATTACATTGCATCAATGAAGATTTCATTCTTGAAAAAATAATCATTTTGTGTGAACAATTCTCAGGTAAATCAATTTCTATGCGAACATAGCTTTAAATACTTTTTAACATTGTTTGAAATTTTAAATAGCAATATCACTTACACTTCATAATTAAATAAATCAGAAAGCAAACGTAATTTTTTAATTTTTTTGAAAAGTGCTGCATTTTAAAAATTTTGCTTAGAATCGACAAACATTATTTTGTCACAAAACATTTTCAAAAACGATCTTTAAACCTGTAAAATACATAAAAGTTCCAATTCAACTTTTTTTGGAAAAACCAGATAGACACATACAAGCTAACAGATACAAGCATAGGAATAAATGAGTAATATACTTATGTTAGATGCTTATTTTTCAAATGCCTTTTTAGGATTTATAATATTTTTTCTCAGGTTATCACACAGCAAGCTCAATTGCTCGAAAACTGGATGCTTTGATTCAAAACATTACTAGGAGTGAAAACATTGAGGAGGAGCTGAGGTTAGTGCAGTTCATGATGCAGCAAGCAACATGAAAGCTGCAATCCCAAAAACAGAAATGATTTCAAAAAGTCTTCTGTGCATTGACCATCAGTTCAACTTGATTCTCCAAAACTCTGTTAAGAAAGATGATAGCGAGGGAGTTGGCAAAGCTCTTGATGAATTCAATAGGCTCTTCAGTCATGTCCACCATTCAATTCAAGTGACACAAACAATCCAAAATCGCTGCAAGAAATTGAAGGGTATTTATGAATCTTTTTAAGGTAATGACAAATTTAAATCCAATGGCATAATAATAACTCTAAAAGACAAGAATGCATCTGGCAAATTGTAGAAATACTTAAATGCCTAAGCCACTTTTTTGCAGTGATAAAAGTATGTCAGTGACAAATATGGTCATAACTAAATGCAGCAATTTTAGTTCTTATAAGGTCCATTTTGAATTTTTTCAGTTGGATTTTTCAAGTCCCAAACACCTTCATCTACTCGGTGGAATTCACATATTGCAATGATTCGATCTGTGATCCGGCTTAAAGTTGTTTTGCTCAGTTTCCTTGATGACGAAAGTGCAACAAAGATGGCTGATAAGATTCCATTGTCGCGTTCATTTGAGGTGTTGATAAAAATTGAACCACTCTTGGGGGAGTTTCATGTGGCTTCTTTTTTTTAAATTTAAAAATCTTTACATTACAACATTTTGCATTCCTGCAACTTCAGCATCAAGTGAAAGAATGTTTTCTTCATCAGGCAACATAGTAACTGACAGAAGATACAATCTTGACCAAGAAAATGTTAACATGCTTGTTTACTTGCAAGCCAACATTTCCAGAACAGGGAAGCAAATCAAAGTCAATCTAGAAACAGAAGAAGAAAAAACTTCCGCCTCAGAGAAAAAAATGCTAAGAGCTCTATAGAATAATTCGTCTTTGCCTTCAATGATTATAACATTAAAACGAAGTGCTTGTTTTTCACTGTATTTGTAGTTGTCGAATTTACCCAAAATAAACCGCTTAAATTCTGTTAATTCGTAAATAAATCTTTTCTTTAAATTCGGTTTTCGTAATTTTCGGAAAAAAACAATTCAAAATTTTCAAATTCGGTTTTTTAAAAGGTAACGCAGATGCCTACTTCTTAGTACAACTGTTCTTACTTTTTAAAATAAAGAGGAAAATAATTTCAAAAAAACACAACACAAGCTGCAATTCAGAATAAAAAATAAATAAAAGTTTTAAATAAGTTCACACGTTCATATACATGTGAACTTATTTAAAACTTCTATAGTAATAAATAAATAATTCCATATGGCAATAACATAAATTTTTAATAATAATAATTTTTGAACTATAAAAAACATAAACTTAAATCAACAATTCAATCAACATGAAATACAAAAAAAATAGTGAAATTTTTATTTCAAAAAACATATTATTAACTTGAAATCAAGTCTTAGGTGGTTTTAATTAATATTTACAACAATTTCTTAGCTTCTTCTTTAACTTCTTAGCTGGTTAGTTAATACCTTAAGAGTAAGTTAAGTAATAACTTGATTGCATTCATTTTTTGCTGTGTGTTTATTCAAAGAATATGCATCTGTAAATCTTTTGCTACAAAAGTTGCATTCCACAGGATTTATTACAAATAAAATATCTTCTGTCAGATTTTTCTTTTGGACACAATCTAGAATCCCAACAGACTCAACACAAACTTGACACAGAAGCTCAGATTGTAGTAAGCGTGAACAATTACTGCATTTTTTGTCTGTAACAGTATTACGAGGTTGAAAATGAGATTGATACATTGACGGTATCGGGAAATGATAAGGCAAGTTAAAGTTTCGTACATAGCTAGACCGCATTAGTTGGTACTATTTCCCTCTTTCATCTTGTTTTGTAAATGGTGCAAGTTTTTAATTCATATTTAATGGATGAATGTTTAGATTCTTTTCCTTGCATAGAAAGAATTCCTTAACCAACTCTATAACCCATGAAAATTTCTTTAGCAAGAATTGGAACAGCATAACCAATTGTCCAAACTGAACTGTTGCAGTTTAGAGGAAAAAAGAGTGCAAATAATAAAAAATATCTTTGGCAAACATCAGTAACATTTTTCAACATAATTTTCTTCAACAACATCTACTATGTTAATCACACTTTCAACATCTCGAAGTGCTGTAAATATCTGCGTTAGAACTAGTCTTATAACCTTTTCCTGTTTTAATTCTTTATCGTATTTTAAAACGTCAACTAAGCAATAACCATTTTGGGCAATTGACATCGCTTGTGAACCAATAATCCTGACAGTCGGAGTCTTCAACCCTTGAAATGAATAAACAGTACAATTTAATATTTTGATACAAAAATTTGGATAAAAAAATCCATTATGAAAAATTATTTATAATAAATTTAACTTTTTTTAATATAAATAGAACTTAACGTTTATCTTCCACAAGGTAATGTTTTTTGTACATTTTTTTTACTTAGTCCAATGCCAACAATAGAATCAGAAGAGTGCTTTGCTGGTGCTTTTAAAATTTTACAAAACTCAACAAATCTGTTTTGCCTTGTTGCTTCAAAATATAATACATTTAGGCAATGTATCCATTTGTTTCTTTCTAAATGAAGGTGTTCTGGTTTTATTCTATCTACAAATATATACCAGTTCTTGATTCCCCTAATTGACGCAATCCATTCTCAGCCATAAAATCCAAAGACTTTAGATGTTTGGCATTTTCTGACAACTCAATAGAAAAACCTTTTTGAAACTCTTTTAACTTGACAAGATTAATTTTTTGACAGGTGGTATCAGAAATCTTCCATTTCTTATCAGAATTTGAATACCCGATAGATCCGCCTAAGAAATTAAGTTCACTTTTATGAACATTACAGAACGGAGATGGGTGTGTAGCAGTGGTTGTAAGCACTTTTGCTGCCCAGCACAACCAGAAGATATTACCAGCAGGAACAAAGTAAAATGTTACTTTTTCATTAATTATATAAAACAGATTACCTTCAATTAGTTCCATTTCCTCACTATGCTGAATCCATAGGTGCGCACATAAATCATATTTTTCACCAGCTGTTAACATATGAAGGGGAAAGTGGAATTCACAACTACGAATACAACTTCCATAGTTCCATAGGACATTGTAGCTATAGTCATTATTTCTTTTTTAGACTCAGGTGCACTATCATAAACTCAAAAACGAAGTGATTTTAGTTCCCATTAAATTACCTAAGTTTATCATTTTTTGTTTTAACATTCAAATTTAGATCAGCAATCATTGTGATTAATGCTGTCACTGTGCGTGAAACGCTTTCTTTTATAAAATGAATATCTCCAATATTGAGGTTGTTTACAAATATTTCAATAGCTCTATCAAAAAGATTTGATGTTTTTACTAAAATGTTATGTTCTCCGTAAGACATATTACTTTCATTAATGTATTCAGTAAAAGAATTGATTTGTAATTTAAAAAGAGAGCGTGGTATACTTTCTCTTTGAGATATAATTTAAATTTTTTGTTAAAACTACTTTTCGTAAACAAATTTTTTTTTTAATTGAACATCGGATATCTTACCAACAAAATTTTCAAGAAATTTGCCTCTTTTATAAAAAAATATTAGGTTTTCCATCTCAGTTATTGAAGCAAAACTTCTCAATTAATCCCATGCATCACTAATTAAACCATTTCTTTCTCTAAGAACATATTCAAGAATATTTTTAGTTCTTCACGACGTCTATAACGGCTTTAATTTGTTGTGTCGTCAATCATTTCAAAGCTTTTATAGTTATTTTCATGTCGCTTTTGTACATCACTTTTTTTATCTAAGAAATGTTTGAGATCTTCAGATTTGTCTGAACCTCTGGCGCGGTGTTCGCTCACCCGTAAGTTACTTTATAATTTTTATGTATGTTTGTGTTCTGCCTGAACCTCTGGCGCGGTGTTGACTCACCCGATAGTTGATTTATGTTTGTTTGTGTTCTTTTTATACTCTAATGCAGTGTGAGCTCAGTAACTAACTACTTACTCCAACTACAAAACCTACACTCACCTTAGACTCCTGTATTTTGTGAGATGCAGTGTTTTTCGTAATGCACTTCCAAAATGTCATGCCTGGTTTTCTCAACGTACTGTTGCGGCAAGTAACTTCTTTTAAATACTCCAGGTCAGGTCAGGATAATCGAGATCAATATTGCTACTGGTATCACGTAACTCAGTACCACCTGCCACAAGCCCTGCTGCCTTGCAGAGTGTGCTCTTCTTAGGCAAAGGCTATGAGAAATAAACTCCGACTAAAAATTCCCCTGCCTAAGGGCTCTTGGTTGAGTAAAGGCTAGAGATGGTGTCTCGATAAAAACACTCATCCTGGGCAGGTGTTAACTGCATCCAGCTAAACATCCCTTGCTTTGGGGCTCTTGGTTGAGTAAAGACTAGAGATGATGTCTCGATAAAAATATTCATCTTGGGCAGATGTTAAATGCATCCTGCTACTGTCTTGTAGAAGGCCTCCTAGGCGAAGACCGTAGGGGTAAGCAGAAAAATTCTGCTAACCAGCCTCGAACCCCTTCTTCATCTATAAG
This sequence comes from Hydra vulgaris, assembly GCF_022113875.1. NCBI lineage: Eukaryota > Metazoa > Cnidaria > Hydrozoa > Anthoathecata > Hydridae > Hydra > Hydra vulgaris. The sequence continues at coordinate 48,062,949 of NC_061167.1, read as the reverse complement.
GCTGGCGTAGATGTAACCTGTGTTACATTGTTTCCTGCCTAGGATGAAGAATGCTGGATCTCCTTGACTCTACTCATAGAATTTTGCTTATGCCTCCTTGATAATAGCTGTGCAACTCTTCCTGTTATCTCCATATGAGGGTACAGCTCTAAAACTCAGTTTAATGGTTCTGAGGCCGGCTGGTAGAAAGGTTTCCCGAACTCTGTGGTAGCTCTCAGAGAGGTTGATTCCATCAACAGCTGAAAAATATCAGAGTATTAACAGTGCCATGTTGCGCATGAATGGTGTCCCTGTTAATGCTTTTGTTGCGCATTGTCAAGGCCACATAAGGAGCCCTATGTCACGGCTTAGGGTTATTAACAGAACTGAGACAACTGCATAGCTCATTGATTAGGAGGCTGTGCTCTATCTATGAATGAGTCAAGTTCTCATTAAACCGAAATCATGACCAAAGTAACCAAAAATTTGAAACCTATAAAACCATCCCCACCACCTAATTATTTTAATATATCTTTTACAAATATTCGCGGTCTACGAAGCAACTTTCCGTCAGTTGAGTCTTACCTCCTGCAAAATTCACCAGACTTGCTTGCACTCAGTGAAACAAATTTAAATTCTGCAATTCCTTCTTCAGATGTCAGTGTTGATGGGTACTATCCTTTGATTCGTAAAGACTCCAATAGTCACATGCTAGGTTTAGGGGTATCCATACGCATTAATTCCCCTATTTGTCGTGAAATCAGGTTCGAATCCTTTGACCATTCTTTTATGTGCTTTCGCCTAGCTCCTCTTCACTCTATCACCTTTCTCTTTGTTCTTTATCGTTCTCCTTCTTCCCATGATTGCACTTTTTTAGATGTTATCTCTGATCAAATTGGCCATGTCCTCTTTCTTTACCCCTCTGCCAATATTGTTGTTGTTGGTGATTTTAATGCCCATCACACTGAATGGCTTGGCTATAACACGACTGATCCTGCTTGCACTAAAGCTTTTAACTTCTGCGTTTCTCTCTTACTCAGATAGTTAACTTTGTGACTCGTTTTCCTGACAACCCTAATCATATACCTTCACTCCTTGACTTATGTCTTGTCTCTGACCATAGCTTATGTTCAGTTTCTCCCTTTTCTCCCTTAGGTGGTTCTGACCATGCAATGATCTCTATAAATCTTTCTTCTCGTACTTTTTTTTTGCGCTCACTTTATCATCGCACCACCTACTACTACCCTAAAGCTGACTGGGATTCCTTTCGTGATTTTCTTCGTGATGGTCCTTGGGCTGATGTTTTTTCTCTCTCAGCTGACATATGCGCCTCCTACGTAATCTCCTGGATTCAAGCTGGAGTGGAAGCTTTTATTCCTTCGCGTCGGTTTCAAGTCAAGCCTCATTCTAATCTACATGGTTTTCTCATCCTTCTACGGCTGCTATATCCAATAGTAATCATTTTTTTCATCTTTTTCAAAAAAACAACTCTCTTGAGAACAAACGACTATTTATTATTACAAGAAATCGATGTAAAAAGGTGCTTTCTGATGCTAAACTTCATTATTCTCAGTTCACTAAATCTCGCATCTTATTGCAGAAGTTAGGCTCTAAAGACTTTTGGAAAATCTTCAACAGCATTGTTAAGAAGGGTGGATCTAACATTCCATCTCTCATTTATGGGACTGATCTTATTACCTCTTCCAAGGATAAAGCAGAACTATTTGCAAAGAACTTTTTTTCTAATTCCACTCTTGAATCTTATGGACATTCTCTTCCTTCCATTCCATTCAAACAGGTTGACCCATTGTTAGACATTCAAATCACTCCGGCTTCTGTTGCTTAAGTCATATCTTAATTAAACTCGTCTACAGCTTGTGGTCCAGACAACATTCCTGTCACAGTCTTGCAGAATTGTTCTCCAGAACTTTCTTCCTTTCTCTCTAAACTATTTAACAAGTGTTTGACTGAGTCTTGTTTTCCTGCTTGTTGGAAAATGGCATCTGTGGTTCCAGTATTCAAAAACTCTGGAGAAATTTCTGACCACTCCAATTATCGTCCGATCAGTCTTCTTTCTTTTATTAGCAAGGTCTTTGAGTCTTTGATCAACAAATTCCTCACATCTCATCTTGAATCAAATAAACTACTGTCTGACAACCAATACGGTTTTCGATCCTCTCGCTCTACGGCCGACTTGCTAACTGCTGTAACTAAAATATTTTATCGTGCATTAGATGGAGGCGGTGAGGCTAGGGCTTTTGCTCTCGATATATCTAATGCTTTCGATAAAGTTTGGCATGCTGGTCTTCTTCATAAACTAGCTTCATATGGTATTTCTGTGAAAGTTTTTGAGATTATCAAATCATTTCTTTCTAACCGGTTTATTAAAGTCATCCTTGAACCTAACACTCTTCTTTATTTCCAGTAACTTCTGGGGTTCCCCAATGTTCCATCCTGGGCCCTGTTTTGTTTCTTATCTACATAAACGATCTTCCTGACAACCTTTCATCTAAAGTAGCTCTTTTTGCAGATGACTCAACTTTATACTCCTGTCTTGACAAAAAGTCTTCTCTTTTCGATCACCTAGAACAAGCAGCTGACTCTGAATTCGATCTCACTTCAGTAATAGATTGGGGTTCACAGTGGCTTGTGAATTTCAACTCTAAAAAAACCCAGTTGCTTACTGCAAACAACTACCGTAATATGGTCAACATTCTTATATTAATGAATGGCAATCCTCTTACTAAGTCCTTCTCTTTACGTTTTCTGAGATTATCGCTTACTACTGACCGTTCATGGAAACTATATGTACAATCGATTGCTAAATTAGCTTATGCTAAGGTCGCTTCTCTTTATCGTGCTCGCCATTTCCTTACTTCTGATTCCATTATCTACTTCTACAACACTCTTACTCGTCCCTGTATGGAAGACTGTTGTCATATTTGGGCTGGTTCTTCTAACGATTCACTTTCTCTTCATGACAAGGTCCAAAAACGCATTGTAAATGTTGTTGGAGCTGGACTATCTGCTAAGCTTGAACCTCTTTCCCATCGTCGTAAAGTTGCATCTCTTTCTCTTTTCTACAAATACTATCATGGTCACTGCTTAAAGAAGTCATCATCTCTAGCTCCATCAACTAAAATTCATTCTCGTTTTACTAGTCATTTAGCTAAGTCTCATTCGTTTACTATATCTGTCCCTGCATGCTCTAAGAACTTTTATTCATCTAGTTTTTTTCCCCACACTTCAATTCTTTGGAACTCTCTCCCATCTTCATGTTTTCTTGACTCATACAATCTTCAACTTTTCAAGTCTTCTGTCAACCGTTTCCTTTCTCTGTAACTCTGTTCTTTTTTTTCCTAGTAACTCCCAACTTAATAGTGGTTGCTTGCAGCCTTGTTGGGAGTGAATGCAAATAAAAAAATTTCCTTTTCTAGGTTAGTTTTACGAATCGATAAGTTTTTCAGAGTAGACTTTTCTTTTTCAATTTCGCTGCTTCGCATTTCCAGTTCATCAGCTAAAAAAAATATATTATATATGCATGAGTATATATATATATATGCATATATATACATATATATATATATATATATATATATATATATATATATATATATATATATATATATATATATATATATATATATATATATATATATATATATATATATATATATATATGTATATATATATATATATATATATATATATATATATATATATATATATATATATATATATATATATATATATATATATATATATATTTATAAACTTACTAAATGGATAAAAAAAATATTGTTGTTCGAATAAAATCTAACGAAACGGGGAATATAGATGAAACACAAATTCTAACAACAAAGAAAATTAAAAACAAAAATATTATAGGCAAGGAGGAAAAGAATATACTACGACAGCTAGAAGATAGACTCAGTAGGAAAAATCTTCACATCGACGGGCTACCCAAAAACGATCAAGAAACCTGGGATGAAACTGAAAAAAAATTATTAATTTTGTTTAAAAACAAATGAAATATTAGGAACGTTGATATCGAGAGGGCTCACAGAGTTGGAAAAAAAGAAGAAAATAAAACAAGAACAACTGTTGTTAAAATACTACATTACAAATACAAAATAAAAGTACTAAATTCATCTAATCGACTTAAAGGAACAGGAATATACATCAACGAAGACTTCTCTTTTAAAAATGCGGTCATATGAAAAAAACTCTCTAGAAATGAAGATGCACAGAGAAAATGGTAAATATTCTTCTATAAAAGATGATAAACTTATAGTTAGAGAATTTAGGAAAATCAAAGCAAGTGCTTAATTACTTTATCATTTATATTTAGAATTTTTTTTTTTTTTTTTTGTCATCATTATTATTATTATTATTTTTTCTTTTTCAAAATAATAATTAAACAGTTTATAAAAAATACCCTACTCATGAATGAAGATAATGTTACACTAAACTCAGAATTTAATTCATTACAAAATAAAAGTAATATACTTCTAGAAAACAATTCTGATCCGGATATTAACTTTATAGTAATAACAAAGTATTTCAAAATATTAATACTTTATATTATGACACTACATCTGAAATCATAATGCAAGGACTAGATGTAAATTCATTTTTAATGTTGCATTTAAATATTAGGAGTTTTTAAAAAAATTTTGAATTATTTAAACAATTGCGAGGTTAAATTTTAAAATTATTAATGTAATGATAAACATATAGAGACAAATACAAATTTTCAGCTACCAAATTATAAAGTCATTCATCAATTTAGAGGATCTGTGAAGAAAGGAGGAGGTTTGTGTGTATTTATAAGTAATTCTTTATTATACAAGCTAAAAAAGGATTTTTGCTCCACCGCTAATGATTGTGAATCACTATGTGTAGAAATAATAAATAAAACCACAAAAAGCATTATCATCCACGTTTTATACAGACCACTTTCTGGCTCATTAAAACAATTCGAAAAGCACATTAAAAACATAATTAAAAATAAATTTGCGAAAATAAAAGCATTTATTTTATAGGTGATTTTAACCTTGACCTGAACATGACTCATTTAAGTACAAACATAAATAATTTCTTTAACGTCATATATCAGAAAGGCTTTATTCCACTAATTAATAAACCCACAAGAATAACTAGAGAAAGCGCAACTATCATAGATCAAATAGTCACCAATGAACTAAAATCAAAAATAAAAACAGGAAAATTTAAATGCGACATTTCAGATCATTTCCCTATGTTTATTATTTCACAAAAATGTGATAACATTTATGCACAAAAAATTAAAAAAAATACGCGATATATAAATGAATAATCCATAGAAAATTTGAGTACTCTTTTATCAAATTTAAATTGGGATGACCTCCTTGATATTGAACACGTAGATAAGGCATACGATAAGTTTATTGATAAATTACAACAACTTTACAATTCAGCTTTTCCTGTAGTTACAAAATGTGTAAAAAAAAACATTATTAAATCCATGGATAACGCCAGGAATTATAAAGTCGTCGAAAAAAAAGCAACGACTTTATAATAAGTTTCTAAAAAAAAAAACTTTCAATAATGAAACTAATTACAAAAATTATAAACGTATTTTTGAGATGGTTATGAAAAAGTCAAAGAAATATTACTATACTGAGCATTTAATAAAACATAAAAATGATCCAAAAAAAACTTGGGACACAATTAAGAAAGTAATTGGCACGAAACAAAATGACGGAAACAGTCTTCCTATAAAACTAAACATTAAAAATAAAACTATTACAAATAAATCTTTAATTGCTGAAACACTTAATCAATATTTTGTCAGTGTTGGTTCCACTTTAGCGTCAAAAATAGAAACTACTGAAGTAAACTTTGAGTCATATCTTACTCCTAATAAGACTTCTAAGATGGATAATTATGAAATTACTGAAAAGGAACTCTTAGATTCAGTATACTTTTTAAAACTATACAAAAGTGTGGGGTTTGATAATATTAGTAGTAATGTAATTGAAAAATCAATAAAGTACTTAACAATCCCTTTTTTACATATTTTTAATCTCTCTAAAAATAGGCATTTATCCGGAAAAACTAAAAGTTGCAAGGGTCATACCTATTTTCAAGTCAGGAGACATATTTAATCCTGAAAATTACAGACCAATCAATTCTTCCTTGCTTCTCCAAAATTATAGAGCGAATTATGTATAACGGAATTTTGACTTTTCTAAATAAAAATAATATTCTATATAAGAAACAATTTGGTTTTCAACCAGGGTATTCAACTGACCATGCCATTATTAATACTGTTCACGATATATTTAAAGCCTTTAATAAAAGTAAGTTTACCCTAGCAGTTTTTATAGATCTTAGCAAAGCCTTTGATACAGTAGACCATAACATTCTTAAAACATAACTCGAAAGTTATGGTATTAAAAGTACATATATAGAATTGCTTAAAAGTTATCTAAACAATAGAAAACAATACATAGCACACGAAGAAATAAAAACTGAATACTTGACTATTACTTGCGGTGTTCCCCAAGGCTCAATTCTGGGTCTACTTTTATTTCTTATTTATGTAAACGATTTCCATAAATTTTCAAACATTTTAAACTCAGTTTTATATGCAGATGATACAAATTTATTTTATTCTAATGGAGATATCAACCTCTTATTTAACAAAAAAAACAAATTGTCCTTAAATTTAAATAAAACTAAGTATACTTTTTTTCATAGACTTCACGAAAACGAAAATATTCCATTAAAACTTCCTGATCTTTACATTGGCAACTCTAAAATTGTTAGAGAGTCATCATTAAAATTTTTAGGAGCGATACTTGACGAAAACATTACATGGAGAGAACACATAAGAACAATTGAAAATAAAATGAAAAATATTAGCATACTATACAAAGCTAAGCAAATCTTAAACCAAAACTGCTTAAAAATCTTATATTTCTACCTCATACATTGTTATATAAACTATGCAAATATTGCATGGTGCAGCACTAATGTAAGTAAAGTTAAAAAATTGCTTAGTAGACAAAAACACGCTGTCAGGATTATTTCAAATGCAGGTCGATTCGCACATTCTAAAGAACTATTCAAAAATCATCACATACTCAATGTTCTTCAGTTAAACCTTTATCAAATTCTTATTTTTATGTACAAACTACATAATAAATTAACTCCTATAATTTTTAATACATTTTTCAATAAAATTAATCACGTGTAACCTACAAGATTTTCAAATTACAATTACGAGCAACCTAAAATACACTATTTGGCTACTAAATTTTCTATTGCCATCAGAGGTCCTAAATTATGGAACACTTTATTAAATAACCAGCTGAAAAGTTGTTCTTCACTTTCTCTATTTAAACAAAAACTCAATCAAAAACTTCTTAACGATGTTAATGAATTAAATTCTTTTTAAGATTCTTTTATCTTCTTTTTTAACAACTATCTGATTAACTAGTTTAACCAATTTAAATTTTCTTTAATTATCCTATGAGCTTATCTTCAGTTTTTAAGTGTGATTGCTTTTTTTTTTTTTTTTTTTTACAATTTTCTTTTGATTATAGATTAGTAACTAATCTTAACATATTTGTATATATTTGTATATAATTTTTAAATGGTACAAAGTAATTTTATGTTTTATGTTTACATTTTAATGGTTATACACGCTTGCTGATGAAAGCACATCGGGGTGTAGTGATAAGGCAAATATTGTCTTCTTTTAGCCCCGGTCATGTAGATTTTATTTATATAACACGGCATTGTATTCTTTTTTTTTTAATGACAAATAAAAAAATATCACCGCTAATGGTAATGTCCTCGTAAATATCCATTTTAATGTAAAATCTGATCTCGAAAATAATACTACATATATATATATATATATATATATATATATATATATATATATATATATATATATATATATATATATATATATATATAATATATATATATATATATATATATATATATATATATATATATGTATATATATATATATATATATATATATATATATATATATATATATATATATATATATATATATATCTATATATATATATATATATATATATATATATATATATATATATATATATATATATATATATATATATATATATATATATATATATATATATATACTACTAGTGCTTGATTTACGGGTACATTTTTTGTTCCCCCGTTAATCGCAATTTTTATTTCTCTATTTTTACTATATTTTTCATATATGTTCTTTTTTTTATATTTTTATTTAATTTCAATTTATATTTATTTATTTTTAAATTTATTATTTTTGTAAAAAAAATTTTTTTTATAAATACTTTTATTATTTTTATTTAATTATTATCTATTATATTTTGTATTTATATATTTTTTATATTATCTAAACTTGCATCTCAAATTCCTCGTGTAAATATATCTTTTGATAAATATTTAATTCGTAATAGAAATAAACTAAATAACGAAAAACTAACCATGTTAGAAATTAAAGAGGCTTTTAAAAGCCTTAAAAGAAACAAGGCTACTGGAATTGACGATGCCAATAGCAATATTAACTGTTACAATGAGCTTAAAAATTCTTTATTCAAAGTTTTTAAACACTCTTTAAAGGAAGGTATATCTCCTGAAAAACTAAAAACTGCTAACGTAAAACCTATATTTAAATCAGGATTTGCAAGTGAAATAGGTAATTTTAGACCAATATCAATACTTTCAACATTCTCTAAGATACTTGAGAAAATTATGCACAATAGGTTATATAATTTTTTTAAAGAAAACAATCTTATTTTTCCAAGCAGTTCGGCTTTCAAAAAAATACATCAACTGATCACGCAAACCTTCACTTGGTTGAAGAAATAAAAAACTCTACAAACGGATAAGTTACTTTGGGGGTTTTTGTAGATCTCTCGAACGCTTTTGATACAGTCGACCACAAAATATTATTATCAAAGCTTAATTTTGTACGGTATAAGGGGTAGATCCAACAAGTGGATAGAAAGCTATTTAGATAAACGTGTGCAATAAGTATATTACGGAGACAATAAACTCTCTAATCCGTCTATAATAGAGTGTGGTGTACCTCAAGGTTCAATACTTGGGCCCTTGCTTTTCTTAATCTATGTAAACGATCTCTGTATGGCTTCAAAAAGAATTTCAACTATAATGTTTGCTGACGATAGCAACTTTTTTATCTCTGGAAAATATAATAGCGAGCTGTGCGTAGAAATGAACAATGAATTAGAAAAGATTTCAGAGTGATTTAGGGCAAACAAACTCTCTATTAACTCAAGTAAAACAAAGTTTTCTTTATTTCAGTCTTCTTTTTAAAAAAAAGAAGTTCAATCTTTTTTTCCTAAATTGTTTATTGAAAATAGAGAAATAGGTAGGGAAACTGCTACGAAATTTTTGGGTGTTTTTATTGACGAAAATCTAAATTGGAATAAACATATTGCTTATATAGCTACTAAAATATCCAAAAGCATAGGAGTAATATACCAGTCACGTTATTTATTAATAAAACCACTACTCAAACAAATCGACTATAGTTTTGTTCAAAGTTACCTAAGCTACGGTAATATAGCGTGGGGTAGTACCTATAAAACGAAACTAGAACCACTTTATCGTAAACAGAAGCATGCTATACGTGTGATTAATTTTAAAAATAAAACAGAACACTCAAAACCTCTTTTTGAACAAATGTCTTTATTAACATTGTTTGAACTAAATGTATATAATGTTTTAAGTCTTATGTATAATGTTTTAAGTCTTATGTAAAAGTCCTTCAATTTTCTATAGTCTTTATAAACAAAAACCAGAGTACAAATATTTATTGCGTACAAATAGTACCCTGTTAGAGCCTTCATGCAAAAAAATGCTTGAACAACTCAAAATGACTTTTCGTGCACCTCATATCTGGAATAAGTTTTTACTAATTAATTTAAATAATATTGATTTAAAAAACTTAATTTGCTTTAAAAGAACTATTAAAAAGAGTATTTTAAAGTATAAAAATTTAGTTTGTTATTTTTTTTTTAAATTTATTTATAAATATTTTCTTTTTTATTTAATATAAATATATTTTCAACATTGCATTAGTAATTAATGTGAAAATATTATTTCAAAAAAAAAAAAAAAAAAAAAAAATAATTTGTGTAAAATTATATTTGTATACTTGTTATCTAACATTTTAATACTATTTTAATTTAATGATTTTATGTAAAAATGTTATGAGTATGTTTTTATATTTACGGCAATGTAAAGCGGTTCTTGATAATAAGACCATTTGGTCTTCTGCAAGTTTTCCGCGTTCTTTTTACAGTGTTAGAGTGAATTTATTATTTTTGTAAAACCACTTTGTAATATTTTTTTTTATTTATATATTTACTGTTAACCAATCTTTTTTATGTGATTACGAATTTGTAATATTAAGTAACAAAAAATAAACTTAAAATAGAAATAAAATAAAATAAAAATATAAGTATTTTTATATATATTTACAAAAACGATTATTTACATTAAAAATACTAATCCTAACACTAACCCTAACCCTATTCCTAAGACTGACCTTGCTGCCTATATTTTTATTATTTTTATATTTTTATTTAATCATTATCTATTATATTTTATATATTCATATATATATTTACAAAAACGATTATTTACATTAAAATAACTAACCCTAACCCTAACCCTAAGCCTGACCTTGCTGCCTGGCCAAACAATATATATATATATATATATATATATATATATATATATATATATATATATATATATATATATATATATATATATATATAATATATATATATATATATATATATATATATATATATATATATATATATATATATATATATATATATATATATATATATATATATATATATATATATATATATATATATATATATATATATATATATATATATATATATATATATATATATATATATATATAATATATATATATATATATATATATATATATATATATATATATATATATATATATATATATATATATATATATATATATATATATATATATATATATATATATATATATATATATATATATACACTACTAGTGCTTGATTTACGGGGATTTTATTTTTTTTTGTCTTTCATCACAATTTTAATTTCTCTATTTTTACTATATTTTTCACATATATCATTTTTTTTTTATTTTTATATAATGTCAATTTTAATTTATTCATTTTTAAATTTATCATTTTCGTAAAAAAAATTTTATTTTATAAATATTTTCATTATTTTTATTTAATTATTATCTATTATATTTTATATTTTTATATATATTTACCAAAAACGATTATTTACATTAAAATAACTAACCCTAACCCTAAGCCTGACCTTGCTGCCTGGCCAAACCAAACCCTCAGTCGATGTAGCAGCACTCGCTTGCGAGTCAGGCTATTTGTCAGTCGATGTATGTTCTTTTCGCTTTGCATAAAAATTGTTTACGGGGACATTTTTTTACAAAAAAAGCGCTACTTAGGAGGACAAAAAATTATCGAGTACACTAAAATGTCCCCGTTTTTGCTAATGTCTTCGTAAGTATTCATATGCTCGAGTCTTCTGCGGCTGAAAATTCAGCCTCTCTAAACGATTATAAATTGCTTCTGCGGCTGAAAATTAACGCATGCGCATATTTATACGCTTTTTTTTGTTTTGATTTTAAGTTTTGGTTTTTTTGGCGACTTGATTAGTTATAAAGACACAAAAATAATAATATGTTACAATGTTGTTGGTTATAAAAAGACGAATTTGAATTTAAGAATGAGTTTAATATAGTTAAGCTTACAATTCAGTTTTTATGTGAGCAACAAAAATAGTTTAGTAACTATATGTAACTTTACTAAACTTTAGTACTTTATTAGTTGCCAGAACTTTTTTGTCCAAACACTTTTACAAAGCTGTGTTAAGTATTTATTTATTTTTATGTCAAAAAAATATAATTTTAAAACATTGATAATTTTTTTATTTTAACCTATATTGATAATAGCATTTCAGAAAAAATTTATTCTTAACATTTCAGAAATAATTTCATTACACTGAAATGTAATCTCTGCAATTTACGAGATTATTTCTAATAGTTTCGAAATATCTCTAAAATATTCCCACTGCCTGTAAAAACATTTTTCAGATAAAAAAGTTTCTCTTTTAAAAGTTTTTTAACCTTTCTTCAATTAATATTGCATATGTATTCTTCGTCCCATTGTTGTGAAATGTATTGAAGTCTCCAGTGGATGTAATTCTAACTTTTTTTCAATTGCACAAATTCTTGTTTTAAAACAAAAATGCCAACCTGTGACAACAAGCTTGACTTGAGTCAAAGGGCAACATTTTTGGGTACAAAAAAATAATAATACATAAGCTATTGTATGTCTATGCTATGACCATTTATTAACACAAAATATAAACTGTCAACAGATTGACTAGACAGAAATAGAAAAGTTCAAAGTAAAGCCTTGAATTTGAGTTTGTCTCTTTCTTGTAAAAATAAAATCAATTTGTAAATATTGATTTTTCAGTTACAACCATGTTTTTAAAAACGTTCATTATCTTCATTACATAAAACAATCAATCTGTTGACAGTTTATATCTTGTGTAAATCGATAGTCAGAGCAAACTCCAAAATAATTGCCTTTTCATTTTAGCCTAACTACCTTAATGCAAAGTAGATTTTTGACATAAAAGTTAAAAATCTATTGATAACAGATTGTGTTTTCAGACTGTTTTCCAGAGTATTTTTTATTACTAAATTAATTTTGTACAAGAAGTGCAGTTCACGCAAGACTTTAAAAACTATGCTACAGGTCATTCTGCATTTATATATCAAAGATGTATATATAACAATGCTAGTTTTATTTATTTAATTTATTTAATGATTAGATTTAATTAGTATTAAGTAATATATATATATATATATATATATATATATATATATATATATATGTATAGATATAGATATATATATACATATTTATATATATATAAATATATATATATATATATATATATATATAATATATACATATTTATATATATATATTTAAATATATATATATATATATATATATATATATATATATATATATATATATATATATATATATATACATACATATTTATATATATATATATAAATATATATATATATATATATATATATATATATATATATATATATATATATATATATATATATATATATATATATATATATATATATATATATATATTTATATATATATATATAAATATGTATGTATATATATATATATATATATATATATATATATATATATATATATATACTTTAGCATATTTATATTTATATATCTATTGTTAAATTGATTTTTAGTCTCATTAGAAATATCATTACTCTCGTGCACAGGCCTAATTATATGTTAATTTTCTTCTTTACACCAAATAACTGTCCTCTATAAAAAAAATTGAATGGTACTTAATAAATTTTGTAGTATAAAAGTATACTTTTAAACTACATAATGTACTTTTTCATATTCTACACAATATACAACAAAATGAACTTTTGCAACCAATCCGCCTTGTATTTTTTGAACATATTCACAAATATACATCGTGGTTTGGTTGCAAAAATACATTTTGCCACAAAATATTTTATTGGAGTAAATATCTCATAATGAGAGTAAAAATTTAATATGAGATTTTTACTGGAGAGCAAAAATTTCAAATGTCATTTTTATTGGGTAGTAAAAAAAAGGAGGGAGTAAAAATCTCATACTACACCGGACTTTAAGACTTGTGGCAATTTTATACGGGTGCGTTGTTTTAGTAAGTTTAGATTTTAAAATTTGTTTTAAACTTTAGAACAAAGTTATCAATCTTTAGCATTTACCTAAAGTAGGTTGTTAAAATTGCTTTATCCTGTATCAAATTTTTTAACATTTGTTAACAATCAAAGTAGTCACTTTTGAGTGATTTTGAGTTAAATGAAGAAACACCCTTTAAAGTATAAGTACTTAAACTTTAAGAGTGTATTTCTATATATATTTTACTATAATACTTAATATGTTGTTCTATGCAGTATAAGTCATCACTCTGATTGTTGAGTAAACCCGGCCGGACCAAAGACGTCTCTACGACGTCTAATGGTAATTTAGGTAAGCGTCTGAAGTACGTTTTAAGACTTCTACCTGTTAACACCTTTTAGACCTCTTCAATAACGTCTGTAAGACGTATTGCTACAGATGTCATCAAGAAGTCTATTAATAGATGTCTCATAGACGTCTAATTGAAAACTCGCCAGAGCGTCTAAAAACGTCTTAAGACGTCTATTTGTTAACACCTTTAAAACGTCTTGCCGAGACGTCTATTAGACGTTCTCTCAGAATTTGTTGTTTTACATACCAAATCGACTAATAAAACAAATTCGACACATAAATTATATTTAAAATCATATTTTATATTTTTTAACGTTTAAAGATAATTAATAACCAAAATGTAAAAGAAACATTGTATCTGCAACAAAACACACAGCATCAATATTATTTTATACGACTGCTATCTTTATTTCGCGTGCAGGGGCATTTTTAAGGAGGCTCTGAACAACTTGATAAAAATTCTCTTTCCGTCATCTTTAGGAACTTTAGAGTCACTACTTTCTATATTGTTTTGTAGGTCTTGCTTCCGCCAAAAGCTAACTCATTTTAGCATCCGGAACCATTCATGTTCATTTTACGCACGAAAAAACCCGGTGAAAAATTGTTTGATTATGTTCTTGATCATACCTTTGTAATCTAGTTCTCCTATAGGCTTTAGTTGTACAATCTAAGAAGTGAAAGTCACATTAAATCAGCAGATTTTAGTTCCATAACACACACACGTGTGTACTGACATATTAAATAATATCGATATGTTAATATTATATTTCTTCGAGGAAAGAATCCAATTTCATATTTTTTTCAAACATGAAAAACTTCTTCTTTAATTTCATTCACACTCTATGTCTAATAAAGGTATTGCAGCTTGTTGAGAAATTGAAGTTGTTGGTAAATATAAGTAATTGGATATATCGCTCATCCATTTAACAACTTTTCATTGAAAACCTAAAAAAAATAACAATTTAATGTACTTTTTCTATTTATAATTAAAAATTATAATATATAATTTAAAAATTTTTGACTTAATTTATACAATATTGTCAATTTATTTAGTATAAAAATTTGAATTTAAAAATTCTAAACTTTTAATACCAAATAAATTGAGCTCCTACTATTTTATTTTATCAAATATACAATAAATAAACTTTAAATTGCAATAAATAAATTTTAACTCGCAATAAATAAATTTTAACTCGCAATAAATAAATTTTAACTCGCAATAAACAAATTTTAACTCGCAATAAATAAATTTTAACTCGCAATAAATAAATTTTAACTGGCAATAAATAAAATTAAAGTAACATAAAATAAATTACCTTTCTAATTAGAAACTTTAATTAATTGAATAACGCAAAGTTTCATTTGATATAGGATATGTTAAACTTGAACTTGGAGTTTGAATTAATTTATCTGAAGTAAATATTTTTTGAAGTAAATATTTTGTTAAGATGGAAAAACTTTTACAGTTTTAAAATCATTGCAGAAAATTATAAAAATAAGTTCAGTTCTCAAAATTACTATTGTGCAATACCAGAAGGGTAGGAATTGTAGACTTCACTACTTTTTTACCTTCGCGTAATGCTATTATGTTATTAACTCTCTAATAATAATATGCCTGCACAAAATCAAAATTACAATGTTTGTATTTTTAATAAAAATTACACAATTTTTTTATTAAAAAAAAAATTATAAATTAAAAAAAATTGGTAGCAACAAATTTTACAAAAGCAATTATTTCCTTGCCATTTTTTAATAAGTTTCTTAAAACACAAAATAAAAAAGTTGAATAATAGTATGGCGTTTTTAAGTGTTAAAAAATTTCTTATGCGACCAAGAGCAAAACATTTTTTTTTAGCTCTACTACATAACAACTTTATATGTTTACCAAACTTTAAATCTTTATCTATAGTAACCCCAAGTAGCTTCACCTTGTCAGAGGCAAATATTTTTATGTTTCCTATTGTTAGAAAATAATTTTTATAGTTTATTATACCAACTAATAGTAGTTGGAATTTGTCTAGATTTGTAATCATAGAGTTTACCTTTACCAAACAATGATATTATTAATTTTCTCTTGCAAACGAGAAAGTACTCTTTCTACACTGTTATCACAAACATATAGAGTGTTGTCATCAGCAAAATTGCAAAGTTCAGTATCTTTAATAAATAAAAATATATCTTTTATAAACATATTAAAGAAAATTGGGCCCAGAATAGATCCTTGGCGTACTCCTGAAAAAATATCTGACCAATCTGAAATCGTAGAACTTTGCGTCCACTTCAGATATGCAATAAAATTCATTGCTACCTACCCGAACCTCGCGTATTTAAATGAAGACCCTGGTGGCCATGATGTTCCTTAGTTAAATTAGAGTTATTTACAAAACAAAATTTAGAATCTATTATCTATATTGCTAATTGTAATGACGTCAATTGTGCTTTAGCATTATCAAATATTTTAAGAAATCAGCGTGTTTATCTCATCTTACTGAAAACACCAATAGACATATTTCTATCCATTACATCGTTAATGTTATTGGAACTTTTAAAACTGTAATAATCTTTTTTTGAGTTGGTTTCTGACTATAGATAACTCGTTAGATAAACGATCTTTAATGTTTGAAATAACTGATCTTTGACTGCTTTTCTTAAACAAACTAACTATCAAATTTTTATTATTGATAACATTCGTTTGAAGGAAGTAATTAACTGTTAGAGTTTTTAGTAATTTTTAAAAATTATTGTTAACTGATAAACAAGGCGATTTAGAATTAGTTACGATTGAGTTGTCATTTATGTTTTGTGTTAATATTTCTATAATTTCTCTTGATTTCGACAACTCTTCCCTTAAAATTAGAATTTCTTCGTTTAAAATGAAAAACTAGTTTTGCTATTTTTAAGATTATTAATTTCATAACTCAAAACTTTTATCTCTGTTATTATTGTATTAATTTTATTAATAATAATATTGCCTTGACCTGATTTAGTATATTTATCTGGATCAACGTAGACTTTAACAGATTCTTTACCATTCTTAACAGCGCAACTTAAGATACTTTTAGATACTAATAATTTAAGAAATCACTTACATGCAATTACTCTATATGACAAGCTAATAGTTTAGAAACTTCCTCATAAATACTATCGGTGTCTGCACGTTTTTTGCGTTTGTGAATATTATTAATAGCGTTCAAAAAAGTGGTAACGTGATCCATTGAAAAATTTATTTTAGTTTTTGTCAAGTCTTGTAAAATCCCTTCGAAGTCATTTAAATAATCATTTTATGCAGCTTTTATGTTTTCCTTGTTGATATTTGATAAATAAAAAATCTTGCTTTCCAGTGAACTTGTTGCTATCTTTTTTTTCCTAGAACTTTTTAATATTCTTTTTTAATTTTTCAAAGTTCTTTTTCTTTTTTTTAAGTAAATTTCGTTAGCAAATTTTTGTTATTAAATAAAGAATATTTAAAAAATAAGTTGGGAAATGACTCATTTCCTACCTATCAGAGACCGTCAGGAATTTTCTAAACATTCCAAATTATGCTTTAAATGAAGATAATGGTGCCATCAAAAAAAAAAAAAATGAGCTTTTTTTTATAGTTTATTATTATTCTGAATTTAGAGCCAAAAATTGTAAAATAAAACTAATCTTTTTAAAAAGATAATAAAGAAGGCTAGTCACTAAAATTAAACACCTCTGAGTAGGAAACGTCAATTTAAATATCAATATAAAATTTATTTTTAAGGAAAAAAAATATTTAAGTAAAAATAAAAAAATAATCAATTTAGAATTCATACAAATTGCTGATGTTCAAAAAAAAAAAAGTGAGTCAACAAACTAAAATGCAAGTCATCTTTACTTTAAACGCAGCTTTATTTTCATTTTACGCAACTTCGTTTTTCTTACTAACGGTATTGAAAAATATCTTAATGAAGAACGGACTTCTCAATACCCAGTGGGCAAAGCTACGTTTTTCTAAAAGCTAAGCTTTTAGTAAACATTTAATGGTCGCTTGAACGACTATTGTATGAGTAAAACGTTTTAAATACGTTCAAAAAATGTTTTAATATAAAATTGTTTTTATCATTTGATTTAATATTTTACGGGACCTTTGAAAATATTTTAAAAACGTTTTTTACTCAGAAAAAATCTGCGCACTGCGCATGTGCAGCTTTAACCTAAAATGAAGTATATTTATGTTTTTCTACAAACTTTTACGACTATAAAGAAATTATCTATTTATGAATTCTATGATAACTTTTACTTAGATATATAAACATACATAAATACTCTCTCTCTCTCTCTCTCTCTCTCTCTCTCTCTCTCTCTCTCTCTCTATATATATATATATATATATATATATATATATATATATATATATATATATATATATATATATATATATATATAAAGTTACAACTTAAAAACTGTATTATGTTAGAAAAATCAATGATAAAAATTGTGCATTAAGTGATTAAAGCAGCCCAATTTCAAAATGATAAATAATAATTTTTTTTGTATTTATGACTTTAATGCTTCAAAAATTTATTCTTATGACGTAAAAGCTTACTTGAAGTTTGTATAACAGGTTTATGTTTGAAAAAAGAAATCCATGAGGGTATTACCTCAATCCACCAAACTGAATTTTAAATAAGATCTGTGACCGATAAACATTCTACCAATGTTAATACATTTTCATAGTTTTATAAAGCATATACTGGAGATTGAAAACTATTCATCATACCATCTATATCATCCAAGTTATAAAAAGAGCATTGAAAACATATATACTACATGATACATTTTGTTTTATGAAAAAAGTAAGAAACAACTTTTTAAATGCAAAAAAGTATGTTTTTTCCTTCTTTTTCATTTAATTTTTCAAGATACTAAGTTGTAGTTACTGCTTGTTACATTAAAAGGAATTTATTCTATAAAGTTTATTAAATGATCAATTACTAAACAGAAAATAAAAAACGGTTACTTATCTCGGAAACAACATATAAGTTGTTAATCTTATATTGAAACAACCGCAGCTGTAGCATTGAGTTATTTTCTTGAAAGAAATAATGCAGCACATTTTTTTATTGTTTAATAAGTTAATTATCACACCTGATTAAAACAGATTTATTCAACCATCTCAGCGATGCTGCTGTGAAAGGTTATAACAAACTCACACTTTATAAAGAAATCGCAAATTGTATAGAAATTTGATCAAAATGTAAATGTTTTACATTGACCAAACAAATTTCTCATGCTCTCAATTGCAACATTACAACCTACTGTATCTCTTACGAAAGATTTGCTTAAAGAAGGCTATACATTTGTCTTTACTTCCAGCTTAAAAAGTTATGCTTTGGAGTTAGGTTTTAGTAAAATATGAATTTTAAAGTATAGTTAAATGAGTGGTGGAATTTTTGCGAGTGTTTTAAAAGTATGCATTATTGAAAAGTCTACTCTGTAATAATTTCCGAAAAAAATTTTCTGAGAAGAAAATATTTATCATACATTTGATGACCTTTAAAAAATATTATGCAAGATATTGCTTAGTTGTTTACATAACTATAAGTCTCACCTTTCTCAAGATAGTATAGATATACATACAATACTAAGTAACATTTCTAAAAAATTAAAAAAAAGATTTAGTTGTCAAACTTATGATCAAAAAATGTTATTTTATAAAGAAGAGAGCCTACATATCCAATTCAACCTGTTTAATTCTATATATGTGATTTCTCCTATTTTAATCAAACAAATAAAAATTTGCATAAAAAAATTTAAAGATATGTTACAGCAGTGTTGATTTTACTAGTGAAAATCACTAAAAGTGAATAATCAAATATAGATCTCGCGTTATTAATAACATTTTTATAAGAATTTGAAAAAAAGCAAATTATATATTCAGTAAGGAAAGGTCAAGTAAAAGAATTCAAAAAAAGTCAGAATAAATATTGGTAGTAAAAAGGTATTTTTTTTTATTTCAGTTATAATAAATAGAAAAGTTACAAACCTTTGATTTTATTTTCAAAGGAAAGTTTTAAACAATCTTAGCCACATGCAAGTTTATTTTTAGTAGCATATTAATATACAGCATATTAATAAATTCTCTATCGTTTGATATCGTTTGATATCGTTTTTGTAATCGTTGTGATATCATTAGATATCCCAGAGCAACGAATCTTACAAATCTTAATAGGATTTTTTACTTAGAATCTTAGTTAAAATAGTAAGGCTTGCAAGACATGCAAGAAAACTAATGAGATCTTATTAAGGTTTGTATTGTTTGTTATTAAGGTTTGTAAATTTGCGTACGATTTGTTAGTAAGATTTGTAAGAAATGTAAAAGATTTGTAAATTATATTGTAATTTCTTTGATTTGGTTAGTAAGATCTTGTAAAATTATTTTGTAATTTTTCCGACGTACTAAATTCCTCTCATATTTTTGCGTTGAGGTAAAATATTCTATTGCAAAAATATGAGTAGAACTTAGTCGGCTTGGAACAACTACAAAATAATTTTTTTAAATCATTTGAACATATGGTCATTTAATATTGTATGGAACAGTCTTGAATAAGTAATTTGCTCTGTTATATATGTATGGCATATAATGTTGAGATAAACACTACTATTTTATTAGTTAAAAAAACTTTTCGACTAGAAATTATATGAAGTACTTAATTGTTTTATTTATTAGCATATGTTAACACTTAAGTTAGTTATTAGCATATGCTAACAACTTAAAGTAAGTTATTAGCATATGTTAACAACTTAAAGTTAGTTATTAGCATATGCTAACAACTTAAAGTTAGTTGTTAGCATATTATATAAAAATTTATAATTAAAAATATAACAGTGCTCATCCTGTTTGGGGTATCTTTCTTTAGTATTTTCACCAGAATAATTTATTTTTGGATTGACTTAGCAAAACTTAAAATTTTCTGCAGCTAAATATTTTATGCAAAATTAATTTTAATTGTTTCATGACAGTTCTTAACCAAAAATGATGCATAGATCAACACCATCCTGATTCTATAGTTTAAGAAAGAAAAATAATTACATTCATTTTTATGCAACTGTTATCAAAACTACTCAAAACAAAGATTAATACTCAAAAGTAAGACTCAGTAAGACCCAGTAGAACTAGTTATTAGTGGCTTGTTACAGCTGCTTGTAACTATTTGCTTTTACACATGTGTTTAACTAAATACATAATATTTTTACATGAATTTAAAATTATAGGTTTCTAATACATTTGATAACATTCAAAAATTTAGCTAAATAATT
Organism: Hydra vulgaris; assembly: GCF_022113875.1. Taxonomy (NCBI): domain Eukaryota; kingdom Metazoa; phylum Cnidaria; class Hydrozoa; order Anthoathecata; family Hydridae; genus Hydra; species Hydra vulgaris. The sequence goes on along the minus strand of NC_061167.1, from coordinate 48,041,485 downwards.
CTCAATAATAACTTAAGTATTTAATAGCAAATAAACTCAAATAATTAATAACAAACATATTCAATATTAAAAAAAAAATGTAATACAAAAAACATTACTTTAAAATTTGCAACTTTTTATTAATCGAGAAAAATAAATTTTTTGCATACTGAAAAAAACACATATATAAAAATATATAACATTTTCTCATATAGTTTGTCAAATAAATATTTTTTAATTTGCGTAACTAGATTAAGTAAATTCAACTTATTTTTGCATACATATCGGGTTGCTGGCAAAAGTTGGTAACTAATCTTTTGGTGCTTCTAATATATTTGAATTTGAATATTTGAAGAACTCTATAAATCAGGAATCATAAGAAAAACACATGTTGCATACTTCAAAATGTTTATTATTTTACAAAGATACAAATGCAAAATAACTTATTTCACAAAATAAGGAGCTTTTTATTAGTTTTGAGAAAAATTAAAAACTGGTTGCACTAAGTGACTTCTGCTTGTCAAGAGTTGAGGCTTATAAGAAACTTAAGTGAATGATTTCTTATGATATAGTGATTAAAATAAAGGCAAGCCTATTATGTTGTGACAGACAAAACTACTTATAATCAATTGTTGATAAACAATCATACTAATAATAAGAATTTTAATATTAAGGCATATTTTTTCAATTGTAAACTAAAAAATTAATGTTACATAATAGGTGACATTCAATCTTCGTCTTCAGAGTCATCTTCACCAGACTCTGGTGCCACGTCTTGCAGTCTGACTGACAGGCAGATTTTGGTACCAATCTTGTACTTCAATAGGAATTATTCCCAAAGTACACAATCTTTCCAATTCATTCTTTTTTGCCTATGATTTGGGCAGTAGAGTTAAGTATGCCGTATTTATTTCTGTAGGCATGCTGAATTGCCGACCTCTGCCCTTTGTAAATACATTTATATACGTCATGGTAAAGTCATAATGATACTGGAAACAATTTGGCTTAGATTTCTCATACTTTAGACATTTTATTTTCAGCCATTTAACAGTAGCACCATTCTAATCTTTGTTACGGTTTTTTATAATTTTTTTTGTTGATAAATTAGACAAATCTAACATATTAAAAAATGTCAGTTGATGTACATTAAATGGTTTAGCATTCTTGCGTTTCTTTGAAGACCGTGCTAATCTGATTACTGTCATCCAATCAATTATTGAAACAATTGGTACATTTTTCTTTTGAGCTTCGATTGCACTATGCATGAAGTCAACTTTTATGTGAGCACGTCTAGTTTCTAAGAATTTGTGTTCAATGCAATCGAAATGGAGTGTTTGCACCACATACATAAAAAATGGAGCTATGAATTGATTTCTATTCTGACCTCCACAATAATCTGAAAATAAAGACAATTCCTTAGCAGTTTAGGGAATTTGTTTCAGCCAGAACCACAAGGCACTTCCTATTTCTGAACTACCCCTTTCCCCATTTATTTCTGTCGAAACAATCCAATATCCGTCATTAGGCAAGCGTGATTCGTTTATTGTCAAATAAATTGTAAACACAGATCTTGCGAGAGTAGTACAATTAAGAAGTGTCACTAAACGGTGTTTTTAGCACTTTTTTAAGATCGAAGCTTGCAGATAAAAAAGACAGATCAATGTTCGATTGCTCTTTGTCTGTAGCTTTGGCCAACCGAGCATCTTCTATCCTATTTCGGTGAAGCTGGTATTCTGTTGACAATGTTAGTTTAGCTTCATTAGAGGCACTGTCCTGATTGTTACATGTCACACATCAAGATCCTTCTTGGGTTTAAAAAAGGAATAACTGTTGTTCGATGAAAATATTTGTCTATACGATATTGTTGATACTGGATATTTATTCCGGCTTGCCCACTCAGTCGAGTAAAGCTCATACATCTTTGCAATTGAAAGCTTGGAATCAAGGTACAGCCTTTTGCTTGATTGACGACAATAGTGTGATTCCATTATAGGAAACTTTTCTATGCGCGATTTAACAAAATTTAGAGAATTTGCTGAGGTTTTATTTGACGAAGAGTGTTTACCTCGTTCATCTGGTCTTTCAATTCTCCTATATTGCTCCGTGTTTTAAAAGCGTGGATGATAGGTCCATCAGAATTACTTAGTGTATTTTTAAAAAAAGCTTGACAAATTCGCATTTTTGTGTCACCTTTCTTAAAGAAATAAGACCTGGACAATTGTTGATTTAATTGTCCTCATTAACCACATAAATCTGAATATTATTAGGCACAAGATCCGCACTATTTTTGCTCTCATGTAGTGTGCCTTCACTAAGCAGTGCTTCATTACCCTGAAATTGAATAATATAATTATGAATTCATAATATTTCAGCAAAATCTACCAACTAACAAAGTCTAAGAACGATTATGGAAGATGTGAAAAAATAGTAATAGATAAATACTTATAATGAATCACCTTACTTTAATTTGATTTGTAATTGTTAAGTTATGATTTTCACCTAATCGGAATTTGAGTATTGATTTGGTACAAAATTTACCACAAAACCGTCATTATTACTGCAATCATAGTAGTCCACAATAATAGTATTTCAATCCTCGAATAATGTAGTTTTACTAGTATCCATTTCCGGTATTAGTATTTTTTCTTTAACCTGTAAACAAAATTGTTATTATAAAAATTATAAAAAATTGTGCACCAATGATTAAATAAGCTCACAGTAATACTAAGGCAAAAAGATTGAATCATTTTCTTCATTATAAAATAATAATACTCACATGAGACATTTTTAGTGTACTTTAACTAACTTTTTCAGTAATTGACATGTTCTTTAATGTTACAAAAAAATTAAAATTAATAAATTACGTTTTACACTGTTTAAAATACTCCAATAACATGAATCTTGAATCAAATCAAAAGGCACACACACCAATTTGACAGGAATGCCAGTTGGGTTTAATGGTAAGTGCTGCTACCATACGGGAATAATTTCAAAATATGTCAGGCAAAAAAAGTAATTGATTTTACCAAGCAGTGTTGCCCATAATGTGAGAAAAACCTAATGACAGAAATCAGTAAGTGATGTTACAAATCTTAGCTTGTTCTATTTTGATCTTAGGAGCACTTACATTTATTTTGACTATAAAAAAAAGTAATTTATCCTTATAATATCACTTACAAAATATCATTTTACGAAAAAATGGAGCTACCAACTTCTGCCACCAACCCGACGATATTTATATATATATATATATATATATATATATATATATATATATATATATATATATATATATATATATATATATATATATATATATATATATATATATATACATATATATATATATATATATATATATATATATATATATATATATATATATATATATATATATATATATATATATATATATATATATATAACATAAATTTTGTATAAAATTTATCTATACTTACAGTTTAACAGTTAATATACGCCAAATATTTGTTTAGAATTCAAATTTTGAAGTCAAAAGAGAAAAGAAGTGATTAAGATTTATTTTTCTGACCTTTTCTGTGTGCTACCTTTTTCTGAGCGGTGGCCTAAAGATATGCCAAGACATCATCATCTCCATCAACTGCATTGATAAAAACATATACATTCAATAAAAGAACAGGTATTTAAATAATTTTAAAACTTAAAAATTTATTAAAAGTTGCATTGTTACTATTCAACTATTAATCATTTGATCAATAGTTGCATAGTAACTATCTTATTCATTTCTTTAGATCATATGAAAATCTTTAAATCATATGGTAATCATATTATGGATCTAAGAGTTTGCTAGTTGATTATTTTTTCAATCAAAAAGATGACTTAGAAACTATTATGGATTTTTAAAATATTTTATTATCGGTGTTATTTTATTAACTAATGTGTAAAAATATAAATATTAATATTATATCATATGTTTGATAGGGTAAAAGTTTATTTTTGTTAATAAATTTAAATTTAAAATTTATAAAACTTGCAAAATTTTAATTTAAGATAAAGTATAAAAAAAAAATTATTTATTTCAAATACCTTTTGCATAACATTTCTGTCAATATTTTCCTATATCTCAATTTAATGACAACTTTTTTATTTAACTAAAAAAGTTTCCCGATTCATAAAATGTTTCAATTATTATATATTAGTCTTTAAATATTTTATATTTAATAATTATTATAAGAACATAAATTTAACATATTTATTAAATATTTATATATTTTTTTAATTAACTTAATTACCTAACTTTTACACAATAATAAATCTAGAGTTTCTTTTTTTTAAGTATTTTTAGGTTTTTGAAGTATCTTTGTTTGCAAAAAAATTCTTTTTTTGCAAACAAAGGTACTCCAGAAATATCAATAATTTATATTCTGAGGTAGCATGCTTAAAGTAAAATTTACTTACAGTATTACTAATTTAACTTTTCTCTAAGTCTAAAATATATATGCTTGTGACATTTACTTTTAGTATAAGTAATACTATAAGTAAATGTTAAAAACATATATTAACATTCAGTTAGTAATAGTTAATAAGTCAGGAGGTTGTTTAAAAGCTAATACCGGATGAGTATTAGGAAAAACATTTTTGACTCTTTCATTCTGAGATACTTTGAGTAAAAAGTTAGTTTCTGTTATTAAAGGTTGACAATTGAGATTACTATAGAATGTTATCACTAAAGGAAATATTTCTTTAGACTTCTTTTGTGACGCTGGTCCTTGTAGTTGTGCGTTATGGAATGTTGTATCTATAATTGCATCAGGATATTCACAATCTTTCAATCATGACTTTAGTTCAACTAGATGAAGTTTTTCAATTTTGTAATTAGATGTAAAAATAATTGTCTTTTTAGCTAAATTATAAGGAATATTCTTTTTGATGTGTAATAGATGATGGCTGTTATAGTTTAAGTAGTCATGAGTGTTCGTTTCTTTATAATAAATGTCTGTTTGAATTTTTTTATAGTTTTCAAGAGTAACTGCAATGTCTAAAAAGTTAATTACACTGTAGGTGTTATGATTTTTAGAAAACTCTTTGCCAAAATCGGTTGTAAAACTAATTGATTCATTTAATTCAGTTAGAGAAATTTTAAAATTTATGATATCAAGATGTTTTGACCAGATTATAGAACCATCATCAATATATCTAAAATAAATTTTTTTTATACCATCTACTTTACGGTTTGAAAAATACTGAGGTAAAATTACTGGAAAAAGCTTAGTCTCTTCTAGAAACCCAATAGTAAGACAAGCATAATCTGGCGCGAAATCTGTACCCATGGCTGTACCAGTTGTTTGGTGAAATATTTGGTTGTGAATATCCTGATGCAATTATAGATACAGCATTCCATAACGCAAAAATACAAGGACCAGCGTCACAAAAGATGTCTAAAGAAATATTTCCTTTAGCGACAACATTCTATAGTAATCTCAATTGTCAACCTTTAATAACAGAAACTAACCTTTTACTCAAAGTATCTCAGAATGAAAGAGTCAAAAATGTTTTTCCTAATATTCATCCGGTATTAGCTTTTAAACAACCTCCTAACTTATTAAGAAGACTTACTTCTTCAAAATTTGAAGCAAATAATAAGAAGATTGGTATATTTAAATGCAAAGACATTCAATGTAAAATATGCAAACTCTACCTTCAAGAAGTAGATGAGTTTGAAACTTCTAATCGTACTATCTGGAAAATAAAAAGTCACATAACATGCAACAGCAAAAATTTAATTTATTACCTTTAATGTTTGGCATGCAAAAAACAAGCCACATATACTGGCAAAACTAACAATTTAAGAATACGAATAAATGGACATGTTTCTAGTTGCAGAACTGGCCTATCAACTAATAGATTTGACAACCACGTTTATACCTGTCAACGCTCCCATTAAAATGTAATTGAACCTTTTCTTACAACTTTTTGTTTTCCTTGAGCTTAACAATGAAAAGTTTTTTGTTATCATACAAAAAGCATCTGCACAAACAAAAACATGATACTTTTAATTTATACTTTCTGTGTATTATTAAAATTGAATTTATAAAAATAGTTACTCATAGCAACAATATGCAATTAAATTTATTTTGCATACAAAAATTTTGCTATAATATCATAACAGCACTACTGATGATTTTTTTAAATATACATATATATATATATATATATATATATATATATATATATATATATATATATATATATATATATATATATATATATATATATATATATATATATATATATATATATATATATATATATATATATATATATATATATATATATATTTATATATATATATATTTATATATATATATATATATATATGTGTATATTTTATGCCCATTCCATATATATCTTATGCCCATTCCATATATTTAATTTTTTTATGAATTAGCATTTTATACAAACTAATTATATTTGTGTTTAAAAAGTAAATTGGGAGTGTGCAAACATCAATGTAATTAAAAGAAAATGACTTTTTATAATCTTACTTAAAGTCTTTTAGCAAAAAGAAGTACCAATGGTTTTGCGTAGTAATTTGCACTATTTTTCTGTAATTTTTAAAACAAACTTAATAAATATGTTTTTTTACGTCTGTAACTTAACGTTTTTTAAAACCTTGTAAAACTTGGAAAGTGGGAGCAAAATCATCAAAAATAACCACCGTGGAATAAAATCAAAGATAAATACTTTTCAAAAAGTTAAAAAATATTTTTAATAAGTTAATAAATAATACATTAAAAACAAGTTAAAAAAGACTTCCAGAAACATAGCTGCACATTGTAATGATATACTGCCATTAAGTGTTAAGCCTATAAGATGGTAGTGGTGGTGTTGGTGGTGGGGAGGGGTTTATTAAGAATAAAAGGAGGGGGAGTGAATTTTCAGTCCACATTTTATTAAGGACTCAAGAGTGGTTAGTTTAATGAATATAATAACAATTTTCTCTTAGTATATTACTCTGTTCTAATCTTTATTCATTTTTATAGTAGATTTTCAATATGTAATATTTATAGAGCAACCATGCCTAAAGTCTAAAATCAAAAGTGCCTTTATCTGCAGTGGTTATCCTCGGGAAAAAGAGCTTGAAGATTCATTATCTTTTTATGATTTACTAAATTATAAAAAATAGTTTGATGAAAGTTAAATAATCTATATAATAATCCTGAAGTTAATTGTATTATCCTATTGAGCATGTTTGACACAGAACTCTTGGCAGCTTTTGCAAATGAGTTAATAGCGAGAAAGAGTCGCAGCACTTTTAAAAGTGCGGCCGTGTGCGGCCGTGGCGCAGTGGTTAGAGCGCTTGCTTTAGAAGCAGGAGATCCAGGTTCGAAACGAGCTCTGGACATATTTTCGCGTCACGGTAAGGAAGGAGGCGTGAACTTCCTTGTTAAATGCACATCCGTGGTGCTCTGTGACAAGACCGTTTGGTCTTCTTGGGGCACCTAAATAACAAAAAAAAAAAAAGTGTATGCAAACATTGAACGCACATCAAATTTAAATTATGTGATGTTAAAACATATTTAAACATGCATCAAGTTTTGAAGTTTGACATTCACTTTAAAATTGCACTGCGTCAACCTTTCCTTAATTTTGATCTATAAATCTCAAGCCCATAGGAACCAGGGGAGGGGGACCGCAAGGGCATTTGTATCCCTGTCCCTCCCAATAATTTTTCAGAAAAAATTGACTAAAAATTGACTACAATAAAGGAAAAAATAGGTCATTAAAACTATTTTGGGGTATAACTGCCTCCCCCCACCCCAATATAATTTTTGTTAATACGGGCTTGTATATATAGCATTAATTTTCGTTATAAAAATCTAACTTAAAATTTTGCTATAAAAATCTATAGCATTAATTTTCGTTATAAAAAATTATGTACTTTTAAAATTTTTGCAAGCCAACATGCCAGTGGTTTGAGCATAGAACTCCTGAACAAAAATGCCACGGTTATAGTCCTTCCACTGGCGACTTTTCTTTTAATTTTTTTATATTTTTCAAAATAGAAAATACTTGTGAAGTTTTATAGAGATTACATAGAAGCAAATTATATTTTATACTTTAACAAACGATATTTTATACTTTAACAAACGAAAAGATTTTTAAAAAAGCTAAAAATTTTATAAATATCAAAAATTAAGAACGACAACAGAACTTATACCTCCATCAAAATAGTATTGCACTCCATTATTTTTTGGCAAGACTTTTAGATTAGAAGTCGTCCATAAATTACGTCACGCTATAAGGGGGAGGGGGTTGGTAGTTTTGTAACGACTCATACAAAACTTGCTTCTTAAGTGTTACGATTTTGTGTCGAGGGGGAGGGGGAGATCAAAATCTGTCAAAAAATCCGTGACGTAATTTATGGACGATCCCTTAGGGATCGTCTGTAAATTAGACAACGCTAAATTTCACTAATGAACAAAACAAAAGATCAAAATTATCTCTCGCTGAGTCGTAAGTTAATCAAAAAATCAAAATAGCTCATAAGGTTTTAAGAAAATTGAAATCTAAAAGAACTTAAAATCTCTTTCTTCTTTTTTAGAAATAAATTTAGCGTTGCGTAATTTATGGACAATCTCTTAGCGTTTTATAGTCTATAGTTTTTAATGGTCTAACATCATCTTAGTTCTGCCATTTGTATAGCGTTGCGTACAAACGTCTGTAAGTTTAAATGTCTTTAGCATATGATGAGTTTACAGGCAGTATATGGAACAATCGCGTAAATTAAATCTATAAAAACGAGTAAAATTTTGAATTTTATTTGAACCATTTAAAAACCTTTTTGCTATACTATCATTTATTTGCTATATATATTGCTATAAATATCATAGATATATACTATAATAAATACTTTGCTATAAGTATTGCTATAAATAATGCAAGACGGAAAAATATTTAAAATATATTATGGAAGGTCTTTAATCCCCAAAGCGACACTGATGACATCGCACTAAACCACTAAGATACCCATAAAATACGAGTATTTACTAAACCTACCATTTCTATACTTATCTTTTCCACACTGATCAATGATTTCTATACCTATTGTTTGTTTGCTTCAATATCTTACGAAAAATAACTCATTTTGAAAAGTTGCTTTGAGAGCAAAACAAATAACATGCCCTTTTTTTCTGCATTCCTAGAACTTTTAAGAAGTTTATAATTAGGTTTGTTTTTCTCCTAAACGCATATCATTGATAGTATTGATAAGTACAGAAATGGTAGGTTTATTATTTTATGGGTCTGGAGAGATAAGACGTATATATAAGGAAAAATTATAGAAAAGATCAGTGTGGAATAGATTTACAAAGACCTATATTTTTACGGGTAAGATCAGCTAGTTTTAAATAATAAGTAAAGTTCTATTTCCTGGTATTTTCTCATTTACATTAAGGTAGAAAACTCTTCTAAATATAGTAAAATGTGATTAAACTAAATACATTCTATGATTTTTTAAGGTCTGCCGATCTTAACATATAAGTGGGAATTTAATTTTAGCTTCTAGTAATAGTGTTTTGAATAAAATTATATTAAAACGTGTTATAGCATTGTTTTAATATAAGAACACGCGAGAAGAAATGAAATAGTTTATTAAAAAAAAATTATTGTGTAAAGTAATTATAGATAATTTTAAAATAAATATGGTGTGCATGTGTGGAATAATAGGTTTTATACTGTGATATACTGTTCCTTTTACATTTTGATACATTTTTTTACATGTTGGTAAAATGCATGAAAGAATTCTATAGTAATTTTATTTTTAGAAATATTAGTGTCACATCCCAGTGGGCACAAGTTGTCCACTAGACGTCTATTTCACTACTTATTTGTCTATAGACGTCTAGGACAGTTTTGAGACATTTACAAAACGTCTTAGTTAAAGACGTATGAGACACGCTCTTAAGTAGACGTCATAAAGATGTAATAATTCTTGAGTCTTTGAAAATCATACTTACTACGTCTTTAAGACGTATAAATTTTAGACGTCTTGAAGTTAATTATAATTTCCATTTATCTTTCATTTCAATTTAAACAAGCGTAAAAGCAACGGCAGCCATGTTTTTTATAACAAAAAGTTTCTGAAGTAAAATTTTTATCTAAGCAGTTACGACTACAGAAATGATGTTTATAAAGATAGTTATTGCTTTCAGAAAATTCTTAATGTACCTTTCGAATATAAAACGGTATATATATATATATATATATATATATATATATATATATATATATATATATATATATATATATATATATATATATATATATATATATATATATATATATATATATATATATATATATATATATATATATATATATATATGAATTTACAGATATGTTTGAACTCTTTGTCTTTCTTTCTAATTTTATTTTTAAAAGTAATATTTTTCATACATTTATGCAGGTTTTATGACTGTATTTAAGGTTTTATGATGAACATTGAAGAAAAGAAAAACATATATAAAAAAGAGAGTTTATGCCAAGAAAAAAAGTTTTTTTTTCTTATTGGAGAAGCTAATCCGGCCATATTAGGTGATTTTATTTTGTTTGATGATTATATACTCTTTATTTTGCACTCAAATTATACTTTTTATGCATAAATTATGCATACACGTGTACTTTATATAAAGAATGAAAACGTTATTGCTTATAATATTCTTTTTTCAAGAAAAAATTAATTTTATGATAAGTAATCAAGTATTGAAGTATTTATATTATACTCATCAATAAATGCTTTTTTTTATTATTAAGGTATTCAACTTTGAACAGGAATGGAAATGACAAAAAAATTTTAGTACATAAAATTTACACTGGAAACAAAAGCAAAAAAGTCATCAATACTTTTTTACTATATCTGAAAAGATGAAAGAGAGAATAAGCTTTAGAATAAAGCTTGATTTCGAACAGTTTCTGACCTTTAGAAAGCATCTAAGTAATCTAAAAAAAAAATACTACAATAAAAAAAAGTATAAAAAGAGAAGATCAACTACAGATCAACTGCAGTTCTCCAGAAAGTTGTCACTTCTGTTGCTCATAAAGCTGGTCTGAATGTAAGTAATGTATATTGCAGCATTTCAGTAGCCTCGTCATATATGAAAAAAATAAACTTAATAATAAGTAAGAAAGCCAGAAACGACATAAAAGCTTCATTCATTTTGATCGTAAAACCATATTTGAATTAAAAAAAGGCAAGCAATTCAAAAATGACTGATTAGCAGTTCTTTTAAATATTGATGAAGAGGTTTATCTTTTCGGAGTATTTTCTTTAGCATCTTCCTCAGAGGATAATTATTATACGAGTGTGATGAATCTCCTTAAGTAATATGAAAGCAGAGGAAAAATTGGAGGGCTATGCTTTGATGCAACTTTCAGAAATGCTGAAACTAAAAAGAGTTCTCTTTTTAGAATAGAAAACAATCTAGATATCTATCCATTATTTCTTGCTTGCAGACACCACTTATCAGAGCTGAAGATTGTTCACTTTTGTAGTGTTGTAAGTCAAAGAAAGTTATCTGGACCATAGAATTTTTTAATTAAAAAACTCAAAAACATATTTAAAACTCCTGTTTTTCATTATGATACTAATGTTACAAAACTTCTTTGCGATAAAACAAAAAGAACTGTTATCAAGTGTGCTGCAGTTGAGTCTCTAAATTTTTACAGAGTTTATTAAAAGTGAAAAAATTTTTTACTTTTAAAATATTTTTTGTAAAAAGAGACAATAGAAAATAACTAGCTGAGCTAGTTCTTTTCTTGCTTATTTTTCTTCTCAAGGTGTAAAAATTTGGAAACCAGAAGCTGTCCACTATGCAAGGTTCCTCGGAAAAGCCATATATTATCTAAAATTGCGATTTCTTTTCAATCAAAGTAATATTTGTTCAAAATGAAAATAAACTACTTTTAAAAGAAATAAATATCAAGGCGGAAATCACAGCATGTTTTTATGCAAAATGGTATTTGCAAACTGAATAGGCTATCAAAGCATCATATCTAGATATTTTATCAATTCATTAAATGCATATCAATCCAAAGTGGTTTGTGCAAAACCAGACGCTTTTGAAACAGTATTGAAATAATTTTACAAACATTCCTGGTATCTAGATTTTACAGTTGTTTCTCTTTCTTTGTTGGATAAAGACATTTTAAACGAAAAAAAATAGTAATATTGCCTCTGCTATGCTTCAATATGACATGCCAAACTTTGATTATTTTAAAATTGACAACAGATTGCTTATTGAAGTGGAAAACAAGATTAGGATTAAAAATAGAGTTTACAATGGTCCCGCAAGTTTATCTTTACTAGTTTATCAATTCTACTATTTGATGTTTGATAGAATTGGGTTGGATAAACAAAAGATTAAAGATTGTTTTAATCTCCCACCTCATTATTGGTGCGCACAATCAAGTTTTAGAATCTTCAACGGTTTCGCTAAATCTCTTTTTGTTGTAAATGATCCTGCTGAAAGAGCAGTAAGAATGATGCAACAGTTTGTTCCCAAATATAATAAAGAAGAAGAAATTCAGAACCGATTACTTACTGTTTATAAAGCTAGATTTGCGACAAAAAGGCCCGGTAAAAAGTCATCAAGTTTGTCTAAGAAAAGGTTAATTGACTCTACAATAAAAAAAATGATTTAAAAAAAATGATAATCAAACAACTTTATTTTAACGAACTTTATTAGTATTTTAAATAATTAATAATCAATTAAAGAAAATCTTCAATCATAAAAAAATTTAACTGTAATTATACAATCAGGCTAATTTTTTCCCAAAGTTAGTTTTAACACCAATGTCCCACATTTCAAGAATTAGTTAATTGAAATTCCAAAATTTCCTCAAAAGCAAGTACCTATTATATTTTATAAAATATTATAAATCTTCTTTTTCTTGTGATTTATTATTTTTAATATTTTATTTGCTTTTTTTTTATTAATCTATTTTAGAAATAGTAATAGAAATATAAAAATAAATAATAATAATATTTATTATCATTATAGCTGTTTTTATTGAAATTCATCTTCTTGATAATATTGTTATTATTACTATTATTATTTTTACTATATATAATATTTTTGATTCTGTTATAATTGATTTAAATTATAAATAAGTCAAATATCAGTTTAAAAGTATTTATTTTAAACTTGAAAAATTAAATCATATTCAGGGATATAAATTCTGAGTAACCCGAAAGCTTAAATCCCTGAATATAATTGTTAATTATTATTAGGTATTTACAAAAAATAATTGATAGGTTTTTTATTTTAGTATAATATTTTTTTAATTGATATTTTTTTTATTAATTTTTAAATTTTAATTAAAATTTTAATTTATTATTTCGAACAGGTTTTCGTATTTATTAAATTTTCGAATATTTGATTGTGGTCACTATGTGTGGAAAGAACACTCTCGAGTAATTAAAAATGTTGTTCCTCCTAGTTAACTCAATACAACTAAATATTTTTACTCATTATTTTTTTCATGGAAAACAAAAATGAATAAAAATATTCTTATTTATACTATTTAAATATGTACTAATTAATTCAAACATAGCAGATGTTATGATATTTAATACATTTAATATTTGTATTAATTTATTAGTTTAAAAATATTTTTTAGCTGATAAAAATGAGTGCATTACACAAATAAGGATGAAGGAATAAAGGAGAAAAGAAAAGGATAGCAGTAAGATAGAGTGTCAACAAGTTGGAACTGATTTATCGGTATTTCATGATGATACAAATTCAAAGCGCATTGGAATTAATAATACTTCATACCAAAAGCGTAAAACACATTTAATAAAAGATTGCAATTATTGTTACGATTCAACATTGGAATCACAAGTTATAAGAAAGGTTTTAAAACAAAAAAAATCATAAATGGTAATTATTTATTAATTTATTCACTTAAAACAAAAGTTTTGTAAGACTCACACGTGGCCTTATTCATTATATAGTAGTGGTAGATATGAGGTTTGAAAAATGTTAAAAATAAGGGAAAAGTTAGGTAATTTTTTTAGGTCATTGAAAATTTATGGAATTTAATTTTTTTTCAGAACAAACCAAAAAAAACTTTTAACTTATTAATTTTTTTTTTTCACAATTTGTTTTTATTGATTATTTTTATTTTGATTGACAACAAATATTGATTCATTTGTGATATATCTGGAAAATATTAGAGAATTATTAAACTATTTGCTTTTATAATTACGATATTTGTTTTGTGTGTGCTGTCCATGTGTTGGTTTTAATTAGTTTATGAAAACTTAACTATTGTAACTTATCAACTTTAAATAAATTTTTAAAATAAAATAAAAAACTTTTAAATAAAGTATATTAGAATATTTTCTGACGCTCCTTTCGAATAATAGGCTAAATTATTCGAAAGGAGCGTCAGAAAATATTCTAATATACTATATTCAAAAAGTTTTTTGAAAAACAAAGTAGAAATACAAAAAATACAAGATTTTGCTAAAAATGCGAATTTTTAATGTTGCAATTAAGTAAAGTTCTGTTGTTTTTTTTAATTGCTAACAAAAGTTTTTGACTCATTTTAATCAGTCCGACAAGTATTGCATCTAAAAATAGTTCTTATTTAATCACAATTTAAAGAGGGTGGTAAAACTCCAACTGACTGACTCACAGCTTAGATTATTTGATCACAAGTTAAAGAGAGTGATAAAACATCCAACTGAGTGGCTCACAGCTGACACATCCAACTGACTGACTAACAGATCATTAAGACTGCTTTACATTTGTTGCATTGTCTTTTTTAAAAACCCCAATTTTTGAAAAAACTTTCCACTCCTTGGTTGTTATTTTGATCTTGTTTATGTTTGTTTGCGGTGTTTCTTTTATTAAGACCAAGCAATGCAAAACTTAACATGGTTCTAGCCTTTAAAAGTAAAGTGAACCGTCATTCTCAGATAGCCATGAGGAAGTGACAAGCATAACTTGAGACATGCTGACATGTCTCAAGTCATAATTATCATTTCCTCGAGAGCAGCTTTTTATAAGTTAGATCCAGTAAACTTCTGTAGTGTTTAATGCTAACAGTATAATTAACTAGGAAACGGTTGACAGTTTAAAGAGCAAGGAAACGGTAGAAAACTTGTATATAAAAAAGCAATATTAGAGCAAAGGTAACGGTTAAAAATTTCAAAAGTTGTAGGTTGTATGATTCAGGAAAACATGAAGTTGGGAGAAAATTCCAAAAGGTTAAGTGTGGAAAAAAATAAAATTTTTCAGAGCATGCGAGGACAAATGCACTAAAAGGATGTGAGTTTGATGAACGACGAGAGAATGAGTTTTAGTTTGTGGAATAGGAGATGAAGGAAAAGCATCATTAAACGAACCACCTCAAACATTACCCCAGTATTTCATACCGTTACGAAAAATAAATTTGTAGAGGTAGAAAATGTATTGAGAGAATGTAATCAGGAGTAAGATAGTACCAAGCACATTAGGCAGAAGCAACCTTACCAGATGCTAACTTTGTAGAGCGGTTGGAAGAGATGATTTGATAATCTCATAAACTTTCCCTGAGACACTATATGAAGTTAGTTCATGGAAAAGATCAGCATGTTAAACTTTATCGAGAACTCTGGATATGTCAAAAACAATAATCTTTGCTTCACAACATCTATTTGTTACTCCATAGAATCTTTTAGTCAAAGTTGTAGCAAGTCAGCCGTAGAACGAGAAGATCAAAAAGTCGTACTTATTGTCAAACAGTAAAATATTTGACTCAAGATAGGATGTTAGAAATTTATTAATTAAAGACTAAAAGACCTTGTTAAAAACAAAAACAGAGAAGACTTGTTGGACAAAAGAAGAGAGAAGAATGATAAAAAAAAACATTGATTGGAATATACTTGGGGCTTAACTATAATTTGACTATAAAATCTATAAACTATATACTAAATCTGCAAACTATTAAATATACTTTAAAATAACTATAATATAAAAACTAAATATTTATTTAATGTAGTAGTAGTGTCGTTTCACTTTTGTTTTTAAAGTAGTCTTAATTAGTTACTAGAATTTTCTGAACTTGAAAATGCGCGTTCTCAAAATACACGCGTTCTCAAAATACGCGCGTTCTCAAAATACACGCGATCTCAAAATACACTCGCTTATTTAATAAAGGTCTTCTAATGATGTTAAAACTTTTTAATTTTTGGGGTTTGATTATTATTTATTAGTTTTTAATTTATTTCTAATTTGATAAATCGTTTAAATTTTGCTTGTATTAGCTACCCTTTTAGCTTTGTATATGGCTTTTTTCAGCAGTTTTGTTTTTATTAGACCTCATCCATACCCCTTTTTTATATTAGGCCTCATCCATACCCGTATTTTCTTTCTAAAAAGTTTTCTTTTAACTATTTAGAAAAAAAATAGGGGTGTGGATGAGACTTAACTCTTTTTTATGCACTTTTTTGCTCCCAAAGAGTTATTTTAATACTTCAATAAAGTAATTATAGCAGCAATAAACATAATAAAGTAGCAGCAATAAACGTAGTAAAGTAGCAGTGATAAACGTAATAAAAAACGTAGTATAAAAATAGTAATAAACAACTTTATGATGAAATCTTTATCATAAAATTGTTTATTACTACCTTTATATCTAATTACTAAAAAAAAAAAAAAAATTTAAGAAGTGCTAAATTTACACAGTTCAATATACATTGAATACAATATTTTAAAACTGCTTATTTTATTACGTTGCTTATTATTATATTGACGTTGATATTTCTAAGATATTTTTTTACTAGATATGTATTTTTATATGAATTTATATGAATCTTTTGAAACTCTGTCATGTCATTTTTAAATTTTTTATTTGCGCATTTCAATTTATATAAGTTTATAGTTTACATATAAGTTTATTTTATGTTCAAAGTTAAAAAATAAACTAAAGTAAATATATTGTGTTTTACAGTTAGTACATATGCTTATATTACGTTGTTTCCATGTTTTCAAAGTGGTGTGACTTGGCAAAAGTTCAGAGCAAGATTTATAAATTTTGCCAGTGAAATGGTGTTACTGCTATAGATCTAGCCTTCATTATAAATATTTTGGAAACACATAATAATATTTTTTAATAATATTCATGGCCTACTTAAATTACACGGCCTGATTTGTTGCATTTTCCGTAAAAAATTAAGAGGCCAGATTTTTAAGGCTTAAGTATAAAAACTTAATTTTTGTTATGGTTAAGAGTCTTGTTTGCACTATAATTGTTTTATTTTTATTTTATTAAAATGGTTTAATATTAGTTAGATTTTCTTTGAGTACTTACATTATTTTGTGCTAGATTTTCTGTTAACTGATTGCCTGCTTCAGTTTATTCCAATAACAAAGAATACTGAAATAGGCTTTCAGATAGATATTGTCAAAAAATATTAACATGCTACTAAAAATAATCTTACACTTTGCTAAAACTACCCACAACTCTCCATTGGAAATAATTTTAAAGGTTTGTAATTTTGTATTTATTATAATTGCAATTATTCAGTAGAAAACATAAACTTTTCTTTAAAATATTTACACTGCAAAACAAGGTTTTGTATTGTAAATACTTTATTATGCTGCATGTCTCAAACATACAGCAATTAAAATGTAACAATTCAGGCTATTCATTTACAGTAGCCAAAAAATATCAGGCATACTAACTGTTTTGGAGTCAATAGCTGTTAATAAAATTCTAATTTTTTTCAATGCCAAATAAATGCTTATCATATTTCTTTATTTAAATGGTTTCGCAGTGATGAAAAATACAAATTGAAAAACTATAATATATTAGAAAAATCATTGACAAAAATTTGGTATTAAAAGATTATTGCTTCTTGTGGGTAAGGTGAACTTCCAAAAAGAAGCCCTAAGTGGTAAACAATTTGATGAAGATTGAGAAAACAATCTTTATAAAGAATTTGTTTTTGTTTTTATGATTGTAGGGCTTCAAAAAATTATTCTTATGTTTTGAAATCATAACCTAAAGTTTACATTACAGGTTTATGTTTGAAAAAAGAAATTGATGAGCGTATTTCCTCAATGCACCAATCTGAATTTAAGATAAGAACTGTTGTTACCGATAACCATTCTACAAATGTTAATGCATTTTTATAGTTTCATAAAGTATATACTGGAGATGGAAAATTATTAATTTATCATTTAGTTTAGAAAAGAAGTGTTTAAAATATACTTGTTATTTGATAAACTCGGTTTTTGTTTTTTTCTTCTTGTTGAAGTTACTGCTGATTACATTGCAGGGAATATGTTTCTTAAAGTTTATTAAAAGATCAATTATTAAACAAGCAAGAAAAAGCAAGAAAAATAAATTAACAAATCACATATTTTGGTCACAACAAACAAGTTGTCAACATTGACAATATTTGACAAAACAACTTCAGCTACAACTGCTAATTTAGAGTAATTTTTCTGAAAAAAAAATTTTATAGTAATTTGCAAAAAAAAATTACACATTTATTGTCATTTAGAAAAGATCAAGTAAAATAATTCCAAAAAAGGCAAAGAAAAAATAAACATTTCTAGTAAAAATGTATTTCTTATTTTTATTTCATTTATAAAAAATACAAAAGGTACAAACCTTTTTTTTGTTCAATGGAGAGTTTTAGGCAATCTTAGCAATATGAAAGATTATTTTTAGTAGCATGTTGGTATGGGTTGATATAGTTATCTGAAAGCCTATTTCAGTATTCTGTGTTGTTGGAATAAACTGAAACAGGCAATCAGTTAACAGAAAATCTAGCACAAATTAATGTAAGCACTCAAAGAAAATCTATTTTTAAACCATTTTAATAAAGTAAAAATGAAACAATTATGGTGCAAACAAGACTCTTAACCATAACAAAAACTAAGTTTTTATACTTGAGCCGTAAAAAAAACTGGCCTCTAAATTTTTTACGGAAAATGCAACAAATCAGGCCGTGCAATTTAAGTAGGCCATGTAATATTTTGACTAATGTTACTCACGCTGTTACATTTGGCTTAACTTTTTGTTGGTGTCTATGCATATATACTTAAAAATGATTAGTTAATTCATCTTTATTATTGGAGCTCACTGCTTTTAATCATTTACTAAAAATTATTCAACACAAATATTATTTTGCCATATATAAAGGTACGCAATAATCGCGTTTTACGGAGCTGATTTTTGTGCTAAAACTTTGTTCCACGTTTTTTTCACTTTTTTTAGGTAGCGTCAGACACACGTTTTTTTGTGGTGTTTTTTTTGAAAAACATATATAAACCTTATTTTTGTGGTGTTTTTTTTGAAAAACATATATAAACCTTATTTTTGTGGTGTTTTTTTTGAAAAACATATATAAACCTTATTTTTGTGGTGTTTTTTTTGAAAAACATATATAAACCTTAATATTTTTCTGAGAGAAGAAGGATTAATCTTGATTTGATGTGGCTTTTAATGTACGGTTATTAATAAATGGTTACTAATTTTTTAAGGTTTTTTACGGTCCTAAAAATTTCATTGATGTTCTCACATTAATTTATAGTAAAAGAAATGTTGAGCCCGCTTTTTTTATTATTGATTCAACTTTCTACATGCATTTTCTAAGCATATGCCAATTTTCAACAAAAAAAGGGAGCAGATAGTGTACTATGTGTTTTTTTATATATAGCACTTTTTTTAGGTAGCCTTAGACAAACGTTTTTTTGAGGTATTTCTTTTTAGAAACACACACAAACATAGAATATTTTTGAATGAAGAAAGATCAAGCTTGATTCTTATATTATTTTATAAGTATGGTTGCCAACTTTTTTATGAATTATTTTGCTGACAGTATTTTACAAAAATTTAGTCGATGTTCTCACATTGTTTTCGTATTGAAAAAATCATGAGCCCGTTTTTTTTATTATTTATTCCACTTTCTACATGTATTTTCTTTTTACCTGCCAACTTTCAGCCAAAAAAAAGGAGATATTTAACTAAGTGCAGCGCTTTTGCTACCAAGTTTCTGTTTTCATGAATTTTTTTCAGTAACAGCAAACTATATAAATACGGGGGTGGAAAGGGGGACTAGTTCTTAGAAAAAAAAAATTTTTTTTCTGCATTTTTATTATTTTTATTATTAGATAGTAAAAAAGGAAAAAAAACAGTTTTATAAATATATAGATTCCTTAACAGATAACAAGTAACTTTTTTTTTTCATTTTTATATTATTGATAACTATTTTTAAAACATGAACATAAATGTTAAAAACCTTACTCTTTTTGTTTATCTTGGTAAGATAATCTTAAGTATAAAAAGATTAATGTATGTAGATTAAAACTATTTTGATTTTATTAATAGATAAAAGTATTATTTCAAAGATTCATTAAAACACCATACTAATATTTGTTAAGACACAAATAAATATTATACGTTTTCGTATCTTAGCCAATATCTTGTTAAGATTAAATTATTTTATGATTTGTATAATTTGCTCCTTTTCTTTTGATTTTTATAAAAGTCTACAAATCAAATTTATATTAATTTTTTCTCAACAAATTATTTTTTAGTATTTAGTTTAATATGATACAAAAATTACACTTGTCATCTTTTATCATTTTCCTGTTATATACCACTTCAACCTTTAAATATTATTTAAATCATTATACAAAAATGTCTGTTTGCTTCTTGTTTAGGTCCTAGCACCCTGATCCTTGCACTATTATTATAGACTTCTTGAGATTTCGCAAGTATGGTTCACATAATATTTTTGCGTTAACTCAATATTTCTAAAGTTTTTTTAAGTATAAGTTGTAATTATTATCGACTAATACCTTTTTCTTGATATATACTAATTTATCTATGTTTATTGTTTCCATGAGTGTATACCCATTTTTAATGTTAGCTTCTAGTTTATACTCATATAATCTTTATATTTTAATTTTTAATTTGCATAGACTATGCAAATGTTTCAAATAGTTCAAAAAATAACAACTATGCAACATAGTTGTTGTTTTTTAAAATTACTGTTGCCGATTACAAGGTGTTATTTTTTATTGTACAATTTTTTTGATACCTTTTCTTAAGGTCTACCATTGGTTAGTTTTTTATATTTTGTTATATTGTTTATGTATGTATATTATAACTTCTGTTAGGAATCATAGTAATAAAAGTTCAAACATGTGTCTAGGTTTAACTCATATTTTGTTCAACTATCTTTCTCTTTTATCACTTGCTATAGTTAGTAACTTTAAAAAATACTATTTTTTATTCTGTGAATATATTTAATGTTAAAGTTATTTTTTTTTGCGGTGTCTAACTCCTCTTTTAACTTAAGAACTATAATTATCTGCAGTACCGGATCAAGGGGGCTAGGGGGGCTGTAGCCCCGGACCCCGCAAATTTAGGGGCCCCAAAAAATTTTAGAGGCTTTTTTTTTTCTTTTTTTTATTCATTTTTAAGCTCTGGCCCATAAAAAGGCCTCCAAAAACAAAAATAGCCCCGGGCTCTAAAAAGTCTTAATCCGCCAATATTCATCTGGTACAGTTGGTACGTTCTAAAAACCTGTTATGCATACTTTATCAAATGCAACATTTATTTTTTATATTAATCTTTTAACCTTAGTTCCAACTTTAACTGCAACAGTAGTAAGTTTAAAAACTATTACTTTTTAATAGGTGTATACATTTCTCAATAATTGCAATATTTTTTGCAGTTGTTCTAATAAGTTACTACTTTTTAATCTATATATACATAGCAAGTCTTTTTAATTAATTACTGTTTTTTTTCCTGTTAGTTACACCTTCTTTACCTAAAGCTTCATTGACACCTGCTGCGGAAGTCGATGTCATTTCTATTATTATGACTATACTATAGATTTAAAATCAATTTCAATTTTTTTTGATTACGTTTTTTTTTTCACTTTTAGTTTTATCAACATCTGTCATAGTTGGTAAGTTTAAAAGGTATTTTTTTGTTTACTGTGTATATATCTAACAAAAAATATTCTTTAAAATAATCCTGCTGTGTATTTATCTTTTTTAGATAAATACACAGCATGAGCTGCTCCATTGTATTTTAAAATCAATTACTACTGTATGTTCTGTTGATGAACAACTGATAGAAATGATTTCTGCTTGTTTTAAGGAAGTCAAAGATATTTCTCTCTTTCTATTACTACGACACTCAAGAAAGAGACAGCTAGAGCAAGGCTTCACAATCTTCTGATGTTAAATGTATAAATTGAAATGTTTCTTTGTGGTTGTTCATTGTTTTTGATAAACTTTAATGCTTATCTATATTTTATAAAAATGTTCTATTTTAAAAACAATTACTAATTGCAAATCTAATTTTGAAAGAATTATTGGCAGAAAACTTTGTCACAATTGATATAATACTGACTCATCAAAGCCTATCATTTATGATGGTAGAGTGGAAAAAGTAAACAAGAGACAAAATGATAGAATTTATACTATTTCTTACTGGAAACAAGATGAAACTGATATTGAAGCTGTCGAGCATAAGGTGAAAAAATCCAGCTAGCTGCTGATGTTGTATTGGTGGAGTTAATATTTTCTTAGCTTGAGTATGAAATAAGGTAAAAATGCTTGAAAAATAAGTTGCAAGTTTTGTGGCTTGCAAACAAGTACCGCAAGTTTTGCAGATTGCAAGTATGTACAGTAAGTTTTGTAGTCTGCAAATTTTTTTGATAGATGGCTCTGGTTTACCTTTATGTGGTGTCTATTGTTAAAAATGATTTATTTTAATTCATAAATGAAATTCAAAACACAAAATAATTTACTAAAAGTCAAGACAATTGCGAATTACTTTTTTTATTTTAAAATACTTTCTGTGTTTTTTTTTCTTTAGGTTGGAGTGGGTAGTCCTTTCCTTTACATGACAAAATGAATACTCTGATACATCTTGTAATGTTGTAAAATAGTTTTTTATACTATTTTATATGTGTTTAAAAAAGCATTTTTAAACATTTTTTTGTTAAATACTCATTAAATTTTTTTTTCACGTTCGGGACAGAAGGGGGGGGGGCGGCGTACACTCCTTTGATGAAGACAATTTATACGCCACCAGTTACTATTTTTCAAAGTATTGAAGTGTAATTTTTAATTTTTATATATAAATAATTATTTTAGTAAAGATTGAAATATTTACGAGAATGAAATTTTAATACGGTGTGTTAAACCTTATCCACAACCCAACACCCAACTTTAAGATAAACTTGTAATACTTTCTAGTGATGTGGAATAAAATAATAACAATTTGGTGTATAAAAATGTTTATAATTTTATAAAAAAAAACAATCTTTTATGAAAAAAGAGTATATTTTTATGAGGTGTAGGTAGTGGATTAGCACCCCTTCTGGATCCCTCGATGCGCTTTTTACCTAGAAACTAGTTTCAAATTATAGCCCTTTTTTTACATCTATCTTTTGATACCAAGTTTAAAATATTTGAATAAGAATTGGCAAAGTTATAACAATTTATGTGAAAATTTTTTTTTTTTGACTACAGTTTTATCAAGAAATCCATATATTAAAAATTTGCTACTCAAAACGTCATAACTTTTTAGAGAGTTATCCGATTTTCATAATTTTTTCACGTTTGAAACACTGTATTTGAGGATATTTTAATAGTATATAACATTCTAGTATCTGAATAATTTAAAAAAAATCAGTCCACATACCTACATATATCTTTTATTTATATATCAATTTGATTTCTTTGATTTGTTTTTATCTCAATTTGATTTTTTAGAACTATGATCTACCAAAATAAATTATTTTGTAAAAGCTAACCTGAAATAACAATAGTTAACATCTACTACTCTGATATTAAATCAGCATTTCTTTATCAGGTACATTGATTTTCAATTCATATGTGATGATTTTCTTTGTACTTGCTTAATTGTTATATTTTTCTATTTCTGATTTATCATGATGATTTTGTATTTATGTGATATAAAAGAACAAATTATTGAAAAATTTTATGATTTTTTTAAAAATATCTACTTATAATTTAAAGTTCAATGTAGCATATGTCACTTTTAAGTAGTTTCTACTACTTTAAAGTAAAATATACTGACTAAAATTGCTTCTTTTTTTTATACTAGATTGTTCATTTATTATTTTTATGCATTGAGGTAAAAATTGTTTTGCGCTTTGTAGTCTATATTGTTTGTTAACTTAAAAGTAATTGATGTAAATAAATATTGTTTTATTTTTTTTCAAAACGACTTACATATATATAAACTTTTAAAAAGATATGAATTTTAATAAACCTTAAGTTAAAATATTGTCTTTAATTAGAAAAGGTCACAATTCCTATGATTCTTTTACATTCATTTATTATTCAGTTGTAACAATTATAATGTTACTGATAATGTTAAATGATTACAGTGAAACTGAAATGGATAATATTATACTTGAAGAAGTTATTAGTGTAAATGTTAATAGGCGACTTAAAAATAATTGTTGCCAAATAAAAGAGATAGATCGAGGCACGATGAAATTAATTGTCATTGAAATGCAAAAAATGCTGCTCGGCTTACTTTGCAGAATTTAATTTAAATTTTTAAATAACTTCAAATATAATTTTTTTTTTTTTTTAGTTCCCTTTGTCATCAAATTATAAGTTAGCTTACTGTTGAAACATGGTTTTAATTTTGTCATCAAATTATAAGTTAGCTTACTGTTGCAACATGGTTTTAATTTTGTCATCACATTATAAGTTAGCTTACTGTTGGAACATGGTTTTAATTTTGTAAATTTATAATGATGTAAAATTTACTCAATAGCCAACAGTTAGAGAGAAGCTAGAAAGCTAACCCTAACCCTGAACCTAACCCTAATCCTGACAGTTAGAGTGAAGCTAGAACTTAATTAAGAAATGCTAGAACCTTTTAATTAAGGTAAATTAACTTTTGTTTACTGATATTATAATATAACCAGTTACTATTATTTATTACGTGCTTTTTCTACTTTTTTTAACTGCTTCGGAAACACTTCATTTCTCTACCTCTCTCTCATAGATTTTTTTTTTTTTTTTGTTAATTCACCTCTTCAAGGCCGGGAAGCTCTCTAAAGACACAGGCTAATTAATTATGGTTATAACCCTTTCTCTAATCTATAACACAAAAACACGAGCCTTGATGATCAAGGCCGCTGCGCGGTAAAAGAAGTTGAGTGCGGTTCCACCAGAGATGTGGTGGGGATTGAACTCGGAACCTCTCGCTTTTAAGCGAGCACTCTACAACAACATCACTACTGCATACTGAGACTTAAATGAGAATTAGTACTTGGAGAATTAATAAAACATGTTTTTCAAGTTACTCGGTGTTTTATGATATATTTTTTCAAACTGTTTTACTATAATTGTCCCTCAATTATTCAAATATTGTAATTAATAAAATTTAATTTGTTCAAGTATTTTAGTTGTTAAAATATCTTTTTAAGTTGTGGTGTTATTACGTTGTGTTGTGTGGCCTTTTGTGTGCTTACAAATATCTTATACTATGCGGGTTTTTTACTGTGTTTTGTGTTGATAGGCTGTCATAGCTATTTTTTTATTCTTTCTATTTTTTGTTACATTATTATCCTAATCCTATTAAAAATAATTTCAAAAAAAACTTTTGTAATTTAAATTGTAACTACTTTTCAATTTCTTTTTTTGATCTATGTAAATAATTCAAGTCATATTTTAACTTTTTTTTTTTTTATATATTTTCTACTTTTTTGTGATTTGCGCATTTAATGCTTGAATATTGCAAAATAAATGAAACTTTATCAGGTTTTACCGCTTGTTATATCTTTAAAAAAATAACAAAATAGTAAATCTAGAAAAAATGACCAAACTTCTAGAAAAAAAACTTGGCAAAACGCCGTAAAATATCTAAAAACTACATTTATCGAGGTTTTTTGAGCTGTTATAGTTAGGATTTAAAGTTGTTGTAAAGTTAAAAAATTTAGCATTATAATTCAGCTACAAAAATTTTATTATCATTACTTGCTTGATGAGTATTCTAGCCATTGCTCATACTTGCGAAGGGATTTTTCCGTTCGTATAAGCTTCAACAAGTTATACTGAGCTAATACTTTCTTTAATAAAATTATCTAAAATGCTAAAAACTTGATTTCTGAAATTTAGTGTACTTATTTAGATTTTTAGAATTTAGTTGTATTTCATATTTGTATAAAAATGCACTCGACTAACGGTTACTTATCTCCAGTGAAATACAAAGAAACGTAAAAACGTGTATAAAAAACGTCCATGATAAATAAGTACTTGTATGATAATACAGAACTTGCAATGAACTCTACAAACGAGATTAAGATTTTTATAAAATTGGTTCAATGTTTGGTTAGTAGCATCATTTATGTTTAAATAAGATATAGCTATAAACATTTCTGAACTAGTTTAGAACAAGCTTTCGACAGTTTTCCATGTTTTAATTTCGTCAATTAAACTTTTTTCCGGAATATTTGGAAAAAATGGCTTTAAATCTTCGGACATTTCTTGTTGCACATACTGAAAATATTCTCTGATAAATTCATTTAATAATTCTTCATTGACTTTTCCCTTTTTACCACCTTTAGCTGGCTTTAGTTTGGTTTTATATGGCCCATCAACCCAATGTGAACTAAGCTTAGCTACAGCAGGAGAGAGTAAACACTGCCCACCTATAGTAAGAAAAAACGCTCCTAAGGCAAAACCTATTGTAGCTGCTTTGATAATAGAACTTTTTAAAGAAAACTGCGCAACATCATCAGCGAGGCATGACATACTAAGCGCTATAGTTTTTATAACCCCTGCATTAAAAGCTATAGCAGCAACTCCATGACTATCATAGCTTCCTTTTATTTTACCCGTCTCGTTGATACCTCTAAGCAATGGAAATGAATATTCATTAATATATGTACCTTCTAGAATAGATGAATGTTTACCACCTCGACCTGGCTTTTGTGTGTGAGTAATTGTGTGAGAGGTATCTGAATCTTCAGGGTTATATATGAATTTATATGCCCCACTATCTCCTCCTATACTCCCATCTGAACCAGAAAGCTTATATGTTTCATAAAACTGTCTATTAAACAGCAACATTTCTTTAGCTACGTAAGCACATTTACTGAACAGGTTTCTATCATCCCATTT
This sequence comes from Hydra vulgaris, assembly GCF_022113875.1. Taxonomy (NCBI): domain Eukaryota; kingdom Metazoa; phylum Cnidaria; class Hydrozoa; order Anthoathecata; family Hydridae; genus Hydra; species Hydra vulgaris. Next base: position 48,014,333 of record NC_061167.1, on the reverse strand, counting down.
TCGTTCAATCCTTTCTAACAAGTTCACTTCTTTAAGTAACAAATGCTCGGCGATTTTAGCTTCTTCAATAAATGCCTCCTTAACTTGTGTATCATATTTTATGTACTCATTATAAACTTTAATAGTATCACTTAGAGTGTCTGGGTGTTTTTGTACCCATTGCTCATAATCTTTTAGAGCTTTTTGGAATTGTTTTTCTGCGTCTTGATACTTCTTCACTGCCTCAGATAAACTTTCTGTGTATACTCTAGCATATTCAAGTCTATTCTCTACACTTGCTTGTTTTTTATAAGTCTTATGCACTACAGTTGCTAGCTCATTTGAGTAAGTCTCTAGCTTATCATCAGTAATACTACGCCAAGAACCAAACCAATGATCTTTTTTCCATAATAACTTTAACTTGACTTTTGATTCCTTGAGTTTTTGTTCCAACTTATCGCTATCACTATCTTTTACCTGGTATTTATATTCTTCAGCAAGTCGGTATCTGTTAACTAATAAATTTACCCGTTTCTTGACCTCAAAAACTTCTATTTTTGCTTTAACTTTAGCATATTGTTCTAGTAATTGCTTTATTTCTTTTATACGATCTTTAGTTCCTTGTGCTCGTGACAATTCCTCTTTTAACTTATTTTTTTGTTCTGCAGACTGTTTAGTAAATTCGTCATTGTTTATATACCTTAACAACTTACAAGATAATTTGGGAGCCGAAATTCCTTTACATCTTACTTTTTCATCTAAAGCATGCGAGATTGAAACTGTAGAATTTTTTTTACCTATAATTGTATTCAACTCTCTAGAAGCCATATCTTTCCTATTAGTAGCTGCTGTCAATTGATTAATTTTCTCATTTAACTCTTTAGCTTCAATCATTGTAGAAAGAGTTTCTTCTAAGTATTGTTGACGTTTTCTAAGTTCACCACGTTTTTGTTCTTTTTGAGCTTTATATTGCTGACGTGTTTGATGGTGTTTGATAAACTTTACTACATCTTGTTGTAACTCAGTTAACTGTTTTTCATATGTCTTTTTTAATTCAATTAGTGCTTCCTTTATGATTTCTAGATTACTTTTTACAGAATCATCTTTAATTAAATTATTTATTTCTTGAGCATTATATTCTAAATGTATGTCATTCATAGGTATTAAATGTTTACATAAAAGTTCAGATTCTACTTTCTTACGTTGCTCTTGCCAATCAGAATATTCTTTATCGCGTTGAAGTACTGCAGATTCCAAGTTAAGAGCAATGTTTTTAGCTCTTTGGGAAATACTTTGTAAATCCTGATACTTATTTAAATTTTGTTCTTCTTGAACTTGAAGTGTTTGGTCCAACAATTCAGTAACGTTATCAATTTGTTTACGTGTTTTCTTAACTTCCTCACTAAGACAATGTATAGCAGCGTGATCAATAATAATTGGCATAAGAGGCACATATTCCATACGAAATTGCTGATAAACAGAGTGAATGTTTATTAGTTCTTGCAACTTCTTCACAGTTGTTAATTTTTTTAGTGTCTTTTTGAGATCCTCAGATTTCTCTTTTTTTTTCATCTTCTCTTATTGTACATTTGCTGCGCTTTCCTCTCTTTCAGTCTCTGACAAAGAATTGCTAAGTTTGTTTTTTAGATTTGCAATTTCAACTTCAATATCTTTTATCGCTTCCCTGGAACAATTTTCTCTCTGCGTTAATTTCTCAAGCTGCTTTTCTAACCCCTGCGTGTAGAGAGATTTTAATTTTGTGATTGCTTTGATCTGAGCATCTAATACTTCCAAGTCTTTCTCTATCTTTTCTATCTCTTTGTCTTGATGTGAAAGATCAAACTTACCACCTTCTCCATCAACTCCATCTAAATCAAACAAAATTTTCCCACCTTTTATTTGTTTTGCATATCCATAAAAACTGCCAGAATCTATATTTTTAACAGGTTTACTATCTATAAGACTTTCAGTACTATCACCTTTTAGACTAATCTTTCGATCACCAATAACTCTCCATTTAAGACTTGCAATAGCTAAATTTATACCAGGAAGTTCTAAATCTTGATCTACAATAAACAGGTAGGAATAAGCTTTTACTGCAGTGATTTCTGGTCTTGGGCTTCCATATGCTTTTTTCACTTCCGAAGCTGTTAGAATCAGGGCTTTAAATTGCATAACCCCAGCTGTTTTTGTATCACCAGTATTTTCTTGGACTAGTTTATCATACTCAGTATTAAACTTAGTAAATGGTTCTATCCAACTCGCTACATTAGGTGCACATACGGGATTTAAAATATGGAAAAATTTCAATGTTGTCACTATATTATTCAATAAAGTTTCATGTTTCAATCCTTCAATAAATTGTCTTTCATTTATGCTAGGTACTGAAAATTTTTTGATTTCAAATAAATCTTTTTTTTGAAAACCGTCTCGTTGAATTTTTTTTATTACTTCTGCAGTTTGGGTATCAGCACTCTTTTGAGTAATATGTTGAGCATAGGAATTTAACAAATGTGAAATGATAGTAATTTTTTTAGTTGTTGTAGCGTCTAGACTCAAATGGAAGTCTATATTTGCAGGCTGACTTGCCTCTACTGCAGAATCTAAACCTTGAAAAAAATCTTTTGTTATTGGACCTTTTGTAGTGACTTTAAAAAAAAATGCAATTTTTTTTTTCATATTATCACGTGTAAGTAACTCTAAAAAATTTGTGCACTGGCTTGCCTTATGTTCTTTTAAAAAATTGGAAAATGTTTCTTTTACATAAAAAGTTTGTTCCTCATCTATTTGCTTTTGTGTATCAAAAGAATTTTGATCAAACGGATCACATTTTGTAATTAGTAATGATAAACTATCCTGAATTTGGTCTGCAGAACATAATTGACTTAAACTATTTAACAAATTTATAAAACCTTCACCTCTAATAGTATTTATTATTGCTACTTCTATAACTAAAAGTATCTTAAACTTTGGTACTACTTTGCTAAAAGATTGCGTAAGAAAGGCATGTTGCATCTTTTTCAATTCTCCCCTACTATCGAAAAAACCTGGAAAATCCCAATATGTGATGCTATTTTTGATATTACAATATGGAGTAATAGAATTGGTTTGTGAACTTATTGGATTATTGCCAATCTCCGCCACCGCACTGCTTCCTGTTCCTGATGCACAATAGTCTACTACTTGCATTACTCTTATCTCTGTTTGTGCACCATTACGACCAACCCTAACACATTCTAAAGCTGTTCCTATAAGATGGTCAATTACAGTACTTTTACCGCTCCCTGTAGGTCCTATTACGAGAACATGCTCAGTACCCTCGACAACCTTCTCACATGAGAAAAGTTGCTGCGCATCTTGCTTAAAAAGACTAAATGCCTTAAGGAAGATTTTTATTATCGAGCCATGATTAACTAAAAATGCCTTTTCATCCCCTTGCTTTTGTGCATCTGACCAACTGCTTGTTAAAAATGTCAACAAAGATTGTAGTTCTGTATCTATCTCTGTCATAAAATGCTCTAAATTTTTTAAAGCGTTTATAATTTGCTGACGTTGCTCTGATTGTAAGCTTGTTTGGGCTTCTTTTAGTAGTAACGTCAAAGTACTTGCCATGTTATACTTATATTGTACCTCTAAACTTGATAATAATTGTTTTATTTCATCAACTTTCTGTACAAGTTCATAAGTTAACAACTTTGAAAGTATAGATATTATTAAAATATTTCTTGATTTAAATAAAGACACAAATTGTAAAAAATTTGCTCCAGATTGGTATTTAGAGAGTTCCATGGCAACATCTTGCACTAATATATTTGTACTAATATATTGAGCATTGTCTATGGTCAGTAGGGATAAGCTTAGTAGCTTGTCTATAGCTAATTTTATTTCTTCAGTCGGAGAACCACAACAGGATAAGCTATTCACTAATTGTTGCTTAGAAGTAGTGCCTGATTTAACAAAGGAGAGAAACTTTACTAGGTCACATGTACGTCTTTCTACAGAATTGCTTGTAGCATGCTCATTTACTGTTAAACACTTCGTTAGGATTTCCTGTACCTTCTTCCGTAGATTAGCTCTTGCAACGCCATCAGATAAATAGTCTACTGATATTTCTGGCGCATTAACTCCTAATTTATCATGTTGAGTCGTTATAATGAGCTTAACATTTGTTAAATTACTGAACCCTTCAATAAATTCTAATACATCGGCATATTTTTTAACGTCATCAAGTATAAAAAGTATTGGTTGTTTTGTCTCACTTAAAAGCTCAATTAAAACATCTATAAAAGGTTCCTTATTTCTAGTAACTTTTAAACTATTTGATATGTATTTTTTTAAAGATTTTTCCAACCCACGAAATGAATTAGCAGACAGTATTATTGTAGTAAACTCATCTTTAAAATCTCTAGCATATGCTTTGGCTAATGAGGTTTTCCCTATGCCTGGCATACCTTTAATTATAACAACTTTATGACTTTCCGACCATTCTGCTATTTCGTCAGTTTCTACTGCTACTGCAGGAGATTCTTCTTCAATATTTCCGCTAAGTCTCGGTTTACCAATATTATTTAAATATTGCTCGAAATATGGATCACTACGCAGTAGTTCTCCAATCTTGTCTCTAATATCATCCATAGTAAAGCTATTACAATATTCTTCTTTAACTGTAAAATAGTTATCGGTCACACTGTATTTATATTTCTTTGCAAGATCTACTAACAACCTTTCTTGTACTTCCTTAGTTGTGTCAGTTTGCGTTTGTAAAATTTTTAAAAGTCTATCAGTTTTAGTACCAGTTTTCTTGCTTTTCCAAGGAACGGCATCTGACTCTTTATACTGAGCCTTAAATTGCAAAAAGAATTTATCAATTGAATCTTTAACGTTTACCTGAAAACAGCAATCTTTGTCAAAATGGTCATGTACAAGCCAATATTGATTTAAATCAAGTTTTCCTTTGGAATAGACTACTGCTAAATGTGCTACACTATCTAGAGTTGTGTTTTCGCAGTTAAAAACTCTTTGAACTGCCCCAGTAACAATTTTTATGCCAGTTTCTATTATCTGCATCCCTATAGGTATTGCCAAACTTGCTCCAACCTTTACCACACCAGGCCAAAAACTAAGATTACTAGAATTGTTACCAAAATCCTTATAAATAATGGAAGGCCATTTTTCTATTAATTTGCATACTTTAGGTTTCCCTGTAGTTTGATCAAAGTGGGGTAATATATAGTCTACATCATGCCCAAAATTTACAAGTATTGCTTTTGGTATTCTATCAATAATATCTTTTGTCAAAAATTCTAGAATTTTTTTACCACCACTTTGTGTCAATTCTTTTTTTATTGTATCTTTTATATTACTTGGAAACAGCCTATACACTGTCCCTACATGCTTATTGGTACAATTAACAATATTTGGAGCAGATAGATAAGAAATTATATCTAAATGTTCTAACTTGGTCTTATGAACGGTACTAGCACCTTTAATATCACCTGATCGCATCCTTTCCATCATTTCATAAGCACCAGGTCCATCAAATGTGATAGCTCGTGCATGCTCATAGTGAAAATCATCATGGCAATAAAATACGCTAAGACTGGCTAACCACGCTCCAAGTGAATGTCCAGTAAATGTCAATGTATATTCTTTGTGAGTAGTTTCGATAAGATTTACGGCTTTACCAGTAGCAAAATGGCCATGTGCTTGATGTAACAAAATATTACCCATAAGCACTCCTTCTATATCTTGTTGTATACCTGACTGTTTTAAAAGATTTTCCATTAAGCTAAGTGAAAAATTAGTAGATCTATGTGCCAAAACTAACTGCTTTTCATGTTCATTAACATAGGTTATTCCTAAATACCCAGTCTGTGCTTGATCTATAACTTCTAATACCTCCCATTCCTTAAGGTGAGCATTTATATCAAAAACTTCACCATGAAACTCATTAAAAACTGAGTGTTGTGAGTTTTTTAAAGACACCAAAACTTTATCACCTGGGTTGATTTTTGCATTCCCTTCTTCATAATCTGTTCCAGATGCACAATGTTTAGCAAGTAAGCCATGTGTTAGATGATTTGGATAACGATTAGTTTTAGTAGATATACTTCTTCTTTGTTTACTCATACCTCTTCGTAATAATTCTTCTTAGTGTGACTGTCTAGTTTAAAAAAAAAATTTATAATAACAACTTTGTTGCAAATTTTACTTTATTTTTTAAAATATTAAAAAATTACATTTATTTTGCGTCAAAAAAAATTGGAAAAATATTTTAGCTTCTTAATGTTAAGTCAGCAAAAATATTCTTAAAACATCACTTTTTTAAAATAAAAAGCTATCTGTAAATTATTTTTGCATACAGGATATATATATATATTGAAATTTTAATATAACTTTGATTTGCATACAAGATATATATATTGAAATATTAAATATATTAAAATTTACATGCTCATGAAAACATGCTAATGAAAACAAAAATTACATGAAATTACATAAAACTAATGAAAACATGCTAATGAAAACAAAAATTACATAAAATTTACTAATGGCATAATTAGGGAGTTTGAAAAAGAGGTAAAATTTAACCAAAATGTTTACATATTTCCAAAAACTCATATATAATAATCAAATATAATAATATACTTAAACAATTAACTTAATTCTGGTTTACTTACTAAATTATAAACAGATGAACAAAGCCGAAAAATTATATATGATAAATGGAGGCTATGATATGTGTTTTAAGTATGAAAAACCACAAACTGAGAAAGCTCCCAAAATAAAAAAGGTTTCTAAAGGGAAAACAAGTATATATCTTTGAAAAAAGTAAACTTTAAAAAAATTTCTTGAAAAAAAAAATGTTTAATTATAAATAATCTAAAAAAGCATGCTCTTTTAGATTACTAGATTTTTATTAATTTAGAATTTAGAAATTTGTGCACAAATTTCTCTTTAAAACTACACCTTAACAATTAATATTTATTTTGAAAAAATCTGAGTGTTTTTTTTTACTCGGCTACCACCTTAATATAGTTTTTAATATAAACAGAAATACGGCCAATTATGATAAACAAAATATCTTAAGTACGAAATAACCCTCAGTTTAGAGCTTAGAGTTGTAAAGCTTAAAACCAGTTTTAAATTTAGCTAATTTATTTAGCTACTTTAATTGGTTTTCCTTCTGGTCTTTTATATATTCGCCTCATTATTTCATTATAACTTTTACAAATAATGGTTTATACTAATTGTAATAAATAACCTTATAAATTAATCATTATAAATAATGAAGTAAAAATTACATTCAGTGTATATTATTACTAAAATTTTAGTATAATATTTATTTTTATTTGTTTAAGAATGTTTGTTTATATACTTTTTAAACATTTTAGCTATGATAAGCATTTTAGCACTTCTTAATTTGTTGTTATTTTAAACCTTTTTTATTCTCTTAGCTATTTTCTTTTTTGTTTCTAATATAAAATTTTAAATATATTTGTATAAAAGGTGTTCAAAAAAAAATTCGCCACTTAAGCACAAAGTAAATGCCAATAATTTTAGGGTTTTTTTTGTAATCGTATTTTTTTATATATTGGCTCCAAATTTGACTTCTTATATATACACGTTTTGAAAATTTGACTTCTTATGTATACACGTTTTGAAAAGTTTTTTTATTGAACACCCTTAATTTGTATGGTACGATTTTATAGCATTTTTTTTATACCGGGCTCGGCAAGGAGGCAAATAGTGCCTTCTTCTTTTTCCAGCTATCAATTTTGTATAAAATAATATAAATATATGGAATAATAATATTCCATATACTTATATAATATAAGTATATGGAATGTGTAAATTCTTTAATGGCGAAACAAACCAATCACAAAAAAAAATTAAATTTCTGTGAAAAACAAACTTGCAATAGCAGCATCTTTATTAAATTGATTCAAAGATACAGATACTTAACTACTAGATACTTACAGATATTTACAGATTCGAAACTACTTCCTTTACTACATCTTTATAATTGCAGTAGCACTGGTTATGAAAAAAATTATACTTTTACCACTCTGACACTTGCTCCATAACGATTAATTCAGGTAAAAATAAAGGTAAAAAAAAATGTCATGATGACTTTCTTGACTCATTGCTCTGAATTTCCGACTTCTCTAAGGTACAGTGCCGGATCAAGGGGGGCTAGGGGGGACTATAGCCCCTGGCCCCGCAAATTTAGGGGCCCCAAAAAATTTTAAAAAACCTTTTTTTTTTTAAGTCATTTTTAGGCTCAGGCCCATAAAAAGGCCTCCAAAAAAAAATAGCCCTTAAATAATGCTTAAGTAAAATCTATTTTTCGCAACGCGAAAAATAGGTTTTACCTAATTACCCCTTTACACAAAAGCTCTTTTAAAATCTCATTAACCCCTCTCCTCTTAAATCATTACGGAATCTACACATACAGTCTCATTCGATACATCAATATATTGCTGCATACATTCATAACCACATAAATATTTTCTGAAAATATTTTTCTTTAGTTATTCTGCCGTATACAAATCAAAAATTTTTATAATTTAAAGAATTATTTGTGCTTACATTGTTCAATAATCTTCCTTGCTTTTACCAAGTTGCTTGATTTCAATTTAATGTTTCAAGTTAAAATCGATATATCGAATCTCTTAGTTTATATAATTTGTTTTTAGAACTTAATTTTGTTTGCAATTTCTCTCGAAACAAACTTTCTTGTTTTTCTCCAAACAATTTTTGCCAAAAATTTATTTTCTGTAAGCATAATTTTCTTAATTTAACTTTACGCTTTAATATTATAAACATTTGAACTATTGTAACCATTATAAAAATTCTTCATTGTTATTTTAAACGTTTTTTATTCTCTTAGCTAAAGTACCCATACATTTAGTTATTTTCTTTGTCTAAATACTCATAGCATTACGCATCGTTCACAAAATTATACTAACAATCATAGATTAATCAGAGTAAAATGATACCAATAATCATAATCATCAACTCGATTTTTTGTTTTTCAAGCCTATTGTAAAAAACAACTGATTAAAAAAACTGACATTGCTTTTGGCAATAGTAATCAATGTGTTTGATTAGTTCCCATTCCCAATTATTATTTGTAATTCAGCGATTCTAAACTACGCGAATATAGTATATATATGTATATACGTGTATATATATATATATATATATATATATATATATATATATATATATATATATATATATATATATATATATATATATATATATATATATATATATATATATATATATATATATATATATATATATATATATGTATATATATATATATATATATATATATATATATATATATATATATATATATATATATACACGTATATATATATATATATATATATATATATATATATATATATATATATATATATATACATATATATATGTATATATATATGTATATATATATAAATATATATACATATATATATATATATATATATATATATATATATATATAATATATATATATATATATATATATATATATATATATATATATATATATATATATATATATATATATATATATATATATATATATATATATATATGTATGTATGTATAATATATATATATATATATATATATATATATATATATATATATATATATATATATATATATATATATATATATATATATATATATATATATATATATATATATTATATATATGTATGTATGTATGTATATATAAATATATGTACATATATACATATATATATGTGTGTGTATATAACTTTTTTTTTAAATAAAAAATTAATAGAAACTAGCCCTAAAATCTCAAGAAACTATTAGTACCAAGTTACTTTTTCGAGAAGAAACATATTTTACTTAGAGTTGTAATTATTCACCTTCATATCACGTTAACATCATTTACTTAAGTCATATCACGTTAACATCATTTACTTACGTATCACATCTACATATCCCACTAACAGAAATCGAAGTTAAAATCAAGCAATATCTACAATAGAGATAAAAAATAGTTGAAATGAGTATTTAATTTGAATTTTTAATCAATTCCGTTCAAATTTTTCTTAAGAAAACTTATTTTGTTTAAAATTGATTGATTTGAAACATCGCTAATAACTCATAACAAATAACTTAATAATGATAATAATAAACAAAGGAATTAGATTTTGCATGAAAAACATATAAAATAATTAATATATGGAAATACAAATTTAAATAAATCATATTGTAATACAAGTCTTAATAACCATAAAAGAATTTTTAGTATCAGATTAGGAAAATAGAGAGCTTAAAGTAAGACGCTTTCTAGTAATACTTAATTTACTTGGTTTCTTATTAAAAAACTGTAACTTTTTTTTTAAATATACATAGTTATTATTTAACATATACCTACTGTTTGTCATTCTTCGTAACTATATTTAACAGAGGAAAATAGATTTGTAAAAAATGTCTCACCTTAAAAACGTCAATTCTCATAGAAAATTAGTTTTTTGGAAGCATTTTATGTATAGCAAAACAGAAGATAGTGCAAAGTGCAAAATTTATTTAGCAGTTTTGAAAGCTTATGGAACAAAAAGTTTTATAAATCTCCTTCAAGCAAAGCATAAGGTAACCTAAATACTGCCTTTAGAAAAATCTTTCACTAAAAAAACAATCATTAATAGCATCAAAAGTTTTTCACATTAATACTTTCTTTAAGAAAGGCTTTGAACCACTAGGTGAGGTGATAAGCAGTGATTAAAAAATCTAAGAAGAAAGAGATCGTTTTTCTAATTGCTTTGTTGAATCCACTTCAGTCAGAAACCGTCATTTTATGAATCTCAACTTAAATGGTTTAGAAGGTTTTCTAAACCATTTAAGTTGAGATGGAATCATGAACACTGAAAAAGCTATTCAACTTGTTAAACAAGAATTTCAGTTAGATTTAAACAACGACGTTCTAGTAACAATTGCTGATGGTGCGAGTGTTTGAATGAAATTTGGAAAAAAGACCAGTCTTAATCATGTTTGCTGTCTTGCACATGCAACCCATCTTTGTTTTTGCAAAATAATTTATAAACTTCCCATTGAGATGACTGTAGAATATTTATGCAAGGAAGATGCTGATCTTTTGCTTCTAAAAAAATTGCTGAATTTGCTGCTAAGAAGCTAAAAAATCAAGGGACATCAATAAGTTTTGATCTCCTAAATAAATTTGAAATTCAGATTCATGAGAGAAGAAACCCCAATCTTTTACACTTAGTACAATATTAAAAATCTTCAAAAGCTTTAGAGCAATTGGATCAGCTTCGTCTAAAAATAAAAAAAGATAGTATTATATCTCTAGCTACTTGACAGACTTTATCCAAAGTAAGCAGGTGAAGAGCTAACAGTTGATTTTGAAATACTAGTACACCTGATCAAACAATAAAAAATGATGAAAAAAAATCTTTTTTAGATGATTTTGCTTCATTTATTTAATAAAGATAGCATGGAGCATTGTAGATAAAATTAAATCTAAGATTTTGAAAAAAGAAATGAATTTATTTGAAGTTACTCGTGCAAGGCCTAAAAATCTGGAAAAACCTTTTAAAGCTTTATTAACTATTAAACCAACATCAAAACGAGCTTTTTTAGAAATGTGATTTTTGAACATTTTTAACAAGCTTTACCAAAAATCATCTCTACTTGCTTGTAAAGAAAGACATTTTCATGGACATCTACTTTTTAAAAATAAAGGAAATTTATCTGGAAAAAAATTAGAATGTCAATTAAGAAATATTGTCCTTAGAAATACTGCGCAAAAAAATGTAAACTTGTTTAACAACCACTATAATGTCATTCTATCATTTCTTCTGTTTGCTGTGTTTTATCAATGTTATGCCAGTTATGATGCCGAAGCAAACGCCAGTTATGATGCCGAAGCAAACGCCAGTTATGATGCCGAAGCAAAAGCCAGTAATGATGCCGAAGCAAAAGCCAGTTATGATGCCGAAGCAAAAGCCAGTAATGAATCCGAAGCAAAAGCCAGTTATGATGCCGAAGCAAAAGCCGGTTATGAATTCTGTTGATTGAGGTTATGGATTCTGTTGATTGAGGTTATTTAATAAATATAGAAAACTTAAAAAAATCTTCATATCCAATAAAGAATGAATACATGATTTAGGGACAAGCTTATTATCTTAAGCTTGAGTCTTTTCATGACAACAATTACTAACTATGGGAACTAAGGCATTAAAAAGGAAACAATGCTATAAAAATTATTAAAAGCAGCAATAATTATAAACTTTTAAGAGGAAAATAAAATATGCCAGAATTGTTAAACGTCATTTGTCTATCTTGGCTCAAAGAATAACATATACATTTATAGTAGGCTGAACTTATTTAATACTAATTACTTATTTAATTACTTATTTAACACATTGATTCTGGATTAAATTTTCTATGATTGCTAGTATTATGTTTTATGATTTTTATACAATACAGCAACACGTACTCAAAAGAATTTTTCTAAATAGGAAGTTCAAAAAATATTGTATAACTGCTATATCTCTTGTTATTAAAACAACTTTATTACGGAGGCGTGCGCGCCGACAAATATGTCCAGTAATGCTAAATTTGTACTAATATTAAACTTATGTTCCAAGAAAACTTTGCTTGCTAATAAAAGTGCTTTTTTTAATAATAGTTTGTAGCAGTTTGTATATAGTTTTTAATGTTTGTAATAGTATATAATATATAACAGTATACAATAAATGTAGTAGTTTTTATATAGTTTGTAATAGTTTTTTAGTAGTAGTTTGGGTAATAGTTTGTAGTAAAAAGTGTTCCTTTAGGTAATAGTTTGTAGTTGGGTAATTGTTTGTAATAGATAGTAATAATTTGAAAAAGTTAATAGTAATAATTTGAAAAAGTTGCTTGAAAAATTTTCCTCAAAATCTTTTTCGCAAAATCGATTGAAACTTCGGTATATATTAGACCATGAAACAGATTACTGAGAATAAAGTGTCAGAATATTAAGCAATTTATTGCTCTCGACTAAAACACCATAAAACAGACAATTTTAGCCAACCGCTAAATAAAACATAAGAAATAACTTAAGAACGGTGATCTTGTTTTAAAGAATCTAATTTTAGTGTATAAATAGCAGCGTTAACTTTAGCCCTTTGATGCTCTACTAAGTCTTGAGGTACACATTTTAAATCTTCAGGGTTAGTTAAGTTTGATGTTATTTTTTGTATAGTTATTAAAATGCTCACAAAAGCCCACAAAAGTTTTTATTACAGAGCATCGCAAAAGAGCATTTAACTAGGAATTTTATGCCTCCATCCTTACAAATGTAACTTATTGGGCTAAAGCCGGCTTTGAACCTAGGACTCATCCCAGCAAACATACCAGCGTTGAATCAACGTCAAAAACCAGTCGCAGCGTAGAAAAAGCGTTACAGTCACAAAACCAACGTGCTTTCAACGTTGAATCAATGTCTTTTTTTGTATACTAAACTGCGGTAAATTAAAACGTTGAATAAGCGTTGATATTGTAACGTAACTTAGCTCCCCAAAATGAAACGTTTATTCAACGTGGAATCAACTTACGCAAAAAGCCACTTTTTAAAAGCACGTTTTAAAGCATATCTTATCAACGTTATCAACATTAAATACAAACTGCTTTTTAAACATTACATTTTCAACGTTAAATAAATAGCGTATAAATTTAAACGTATCTTATCTTCTCAAAAAATCGCGTTTATTCAACGTTGAATAAAAGTACGCAAATAATCACTTTAAAAACGTCGCAAGGTTTATGGTTTATCAACGTTAGACATTAGCTTCTTTTTCAACGTATTTAACCCTTTCCGGCCCGACGGGACATATATGTCTCGGTTCATTTAAAACTATATAGAAATTAAGCTTTTGTTTATATCCTTATTATAATGTAGCTTACTAAATCTAAGCAACATATTTTGATTGTCACTGTTTTATGATATAAAAAAAACATCTTAAAAAAACGCGAATAAGACAAAAAGTTGTTTTAAAGAATTGCCTAACTATGTAAAAAATATTTTGATTTATTTTCAAACGTAGTTCTTTTAAGGATCATGCTATACCTTTGAAACTTTTTTTATAAATTATTTAATCTTAGTAGAATAAAAATAATCTACACTTTACATCTGAATTATGATTTTTGTTTAATTTTTTTTGGTAACTAGTTAATATAATATAATATATATTTCGCTATAAAGAAAATATTTACAAAATTAGACTTTAAAAACTGTATATACACGGCTGGGGCAAGAAAAAGACAAATTCAGTCTTATCGCCAAGCCCCTTCAAACAAGAATATAAGTAACAAACAAAACAAAAAACCAAAAAACCAAAAAAAATCCGTTATCACAATATAATATATGCGTAAGGTACATATATAAATACAAATATCTATATATTTTTCATTAAAATTTAATGTTTTTTTTTATTTTTTTTTATTAGGATTTCAAATTTTAATAGTAAATAAAAATGAGATAAAACATGATAATTTAAGAAGGGAAAGATTCAAATTAAAATCAAAAATTAATATGTTAAAAATAAATTAAATATCAAGTAAAAAACAAGTGATTACTCCTATTTAAAAGTTTCAGAAGAAGTCAAGTTCATTGTCAATTATCAAAAGTTTACTCTTTACTTTTTTTTTAATTGATCAAGGGAAGAAATTTTTTTAAACTCATTATCCAATAGGGTGTTCCAGGTCCTCTGATTGCTATCGAGATAGGTCCTCTGATTGCTATCGAGAACCTAATCGCAGAATAATATTTTTTTGGTTGGATATAATTGTTGTTGGAAAATCTTGTTGGGTATAAATGATTTATTTTTTCGAAAAATGAATTAAATAAAATGGGTGCCATTTTATTATCTACTTTGAACATAAATATAAAAATATGATATAGGTTAAGTTGAAATACGTTAAGTATTTTGAATTTATTAAAAGTAATTTAGTGTGCGAAAAGCGATTCACATTTCCAATAATTCTTAGAGCGTGTTTTTGTTTAATTAGAAGCGCTTTATTTTTAGATACATTAGTGCTGCACCAAGCAACGTTAGCGTAATTTAGATAGCAATGAATAAAAAAAAAGTAAATAAGTTTCAAACAAGTTTGATTCAACAACTGTTTTGCTTTGTATAAAAGGCCTATATTTTTCGAAATTTTATTTTGAATTATTCGTATGTGCTCCTTCCATGTTACGTTTTCATCTAAAACAACGCCTAGAAACAACAAAGAACTCTCTCTTTTGACATAAGAGTTATTAATAAAAAGCTTAGGAAGTTGTAAGGATATATTGTCTTTATCATGAAGACGATGGAAGAAAGTATATTTTGTTTTTTTAATATTTATGGACAATTTATTTGATATAAACCATTTGCTTAGTTTCACAAGCTCCTCGTTCACTGTTGTAAATAAAAAATTAATATCTTTATTTGAATAAAATACGTTAGTATCGTCAGCAAATAAAATTGAATTTAAGATATTGGAAAATCTACTCAAATCATTTTTATAAATGAGAAATAAAAGCGGTCCTAGAATTGATCCTTGAGGGACTCCGCAGTTAATTGTCATCAAGTCTATTTTCTCGCCATCATATAAAATGCATTGTTACCTTTTCTTTAAATAACTCCTAAACCAGCCTAAGTAAGAATTTATGATACCATAATTTTTAAGTTTATAAAGAAGAATATTATGATCTACGGTATCAAACGCTTTGCTCAGATCAATAAAGACACCTAAAGTAAATTTTTTTTCATCAAACTAGTTGTGGGACAAATATGTCCCGTCAGGCTTTTAGAAGTTTTGTATGAAATGTTTATTTTTTGCTATCTTTTAGTAAAAAAGTTTAGTGAAAAAATGAGTCAAAAAAGATATTACTCTGCTGTTGAAGTTGCGAATATTATTTTAGAAGATTTTCCAATAGAAAATTACAGTGATCTGGAATTATCAAATTCTGAGGATGAAGATTTTGTATTAGTAGACTGAATTCAAGCTGAGAAAGATGACAGAGAGTTAAGTTTTGATTCCAATTCAAATAATGAAAATAATAATATAGCATTACCAGATAATTCTGGTAGTTTATATGATCTTGCATCTAACAAAGACAATTTTGTTGTGGATCAAGACAGAAAGTGGAAAAAAAAAGAAAAAAGGATGATCTCACTTGATTTTCATGAACCTCAAGGTAGGTACTTGATAGATTCCTGTTTGGCATCAAATATCAATAGTTAGAACTTGTTGAATATATTCTATATTTTACATAAATTAATGATTAATCATTGTATTAATTAATGATTAGTAATGATAAATAAAAATAATTTTGAATCATTTGTTCATGTACAGGTCCTGTAAATGTTCATTTTGATGAATGCGAAAATCCAGTAGATTATTTTTTGAAATACGTTGACAATGAAATTATGGAATCGATTACTTATCAGAGTAACTTGTATATACATCAGTTACAGAAAAAAGTTCCAGTAGTAACAAAAAACAACTTATTTGTTTTCATTGGAATCAATATGGTAATGGGTATCATAAGTTTCCTTCGTGGAGAAACTACTGGAGTAATGAAACCGATTTGACAGTGTCATTTGTTTCAGATATCATTCCACGAAATAGATTTATTCAAATACTTTCAAGTATACATTTAAACAACCAT
>NC_061167.1:47872637-47990137 GCF_022113875.1 Hydra vulgaris | reverse complement strand
TTAAATAAGTATTAATTTTTTATTTCTTGTCGAAAAAATGACGTCACAGGTCACGTGATTTTCTTGCTGTGACATCACATGACTTTTTCTAATAATAAATATTATTTTCTGTTTTTAACTTTTCTTCTTCTAATCTTTCCTTTTCTAACTTTTCAGCATGTAATTTAAATTTATTTTGCAAATAACGAGCTAAACTTAATCTTCTTTTATAACTTGTTAATTTAATATCTACATCTTTACTTGTAAAATCCATTTCTTATAATTTATGTAAAGAAATTTATTTTCAATTTTTTTTCTTGTGCGCTAATTGATCTTTCAGATCTGTGCGCATTTATATCTGTGTGGATTTATATATATATTATTCTTTTTAATATTTCTATTAAATAACCTGCTTTTAACTTTAATATTTCTACATTTTTATCATTACATATTTTTAACAACATATCCCTTGTTGATATTATTTCACACTCTAATATTAATAATTCTGGTTTTATTAATTCTAATATTTCTTTTTTATATCAATATATATATGATTTTTCTATTTATATCAATATATATATGATTTATTATTATCTTTATGAATTTTAATTCTGATTCTAGTTCTGATTTTGTTTCTTCACTGAATTTTTTAGATTTTAATATTAAATCTTTACTCATTACTTCTAATCCTTTTTTTTAAGTGTAAATATTTTGGATTAATTATTTCTTTTTGCATTTCGTTTTCCATTCTTTTTTATATACACAAGAAAATTATTTAACTCATTTTTCTTGTTTTAATGCGCATGCTTTATTTTTTATGAAATCTGGATCTCTTTGAGATCTATGCGTAGTAGAAACATTGTCCTATCAGTGCAGCATAGCTTCCAGATTGTCCAACTTGTGCATCACCAGAGTTGAGTGTCACTACCATTCTTCTACCTCTACCAACGCTAGGCATACTTTCATATGAATTAAAGTTTCTATAAAATGAAATTGTAGTTGTTGGACCAATTGTACTAGTTGATTGATTCAACAATCCTGATACTTCATTATTAAATGAGCTTACATTAGATCCATTCCATGAAGAGAGATAAAAATCTTCTAAACCTGATGAAGCATAGATACATCGACTGTTAACATCATATCCAGAAAATGTAGTATATCCATTATTATTATAGGGTGTCCAAGGTTGAATGACAGAGTTAGTATTGATAGGAGCGCTATATCCATCATAGATGCGAACTCTAGATTCCCACCAGTCTCCAGATCCTCCAACAACATGCATTCTTATGTATTTCAAATACACTCTGTTTCCATTATCCATAACATTCATTAGCATATATTCACTACCATAAGTTGTATTTACATATCTAAATGTTGATGAGTACAACTTAATAGATGAGATAGATCGAGGTATTAGAGGATTAATACTAGTTAATGCTTGTTGTAACGATGAAGTTCTTGTGATAAAAGGTTGTAACCAAAAGGTCACTGAATTTCCTGTTCTATTGTATAATTGTATATTCAAACTTGATGTAAAAGGAAGATCAAATGTAAAATATCCTCCTAATGCACTTGTACTAAATACATTACACCATTGTAAAGGGTTTGCATAATAGGATCCACCAAGTGGTGCAATTAATAAATCACAAGCTAAAGCTGTATTATTAATACCTACACCATCTGTTACAATAGAATCATTACCTATGCAAAGTACATTGTCAGCATATATTTTTAAAAACAAGTTACCTGGTACAGTATTAGGTGCAATAGTAGATCCTGTAAATGCAATCCACAGTTTTTTTAGAATTCCTGAACTACCACTATAGCTAAAAATAGTATATGATCCTGGAGTTGCATAGAATGCTTGAGATTTTTGTCCAAAGCATATTAAACTTGTATTGGGAATGATATCTAAACTTTGATTTTGCATATCATCAACGTAGCTCTTTGTAACTGCATCTTGTGCATCAGTAGGATTAGCTACATTGATAAGTTTATTTGTATTTAAATTTATATTAGCAGTTGCAGGATTATAACCATCAGTTCTTAGATACATACTGCTAGAAGTTTGATTATTATCTACATAATGCTTTGTAGCTGCATCTTGTGCATTAGTAGGATTAGCTACGTTGATCAATTTATGTGAATTCAAATTTATATTAGCACTCATACTATTAGTTCCGACTATTTTTAGATAGGAACTGCTAGAAATCTGATTATTATCTACATAATTTTTTGTAGCTGCATCTTGTGCATCTGTAGGATCAGCTACATTGATTAATTTATGTGAATTTAAATCAACATCAGTAGTGGCTGTATTGCCAACATTAATGTTGATATTTAATCCATCTGTTGTGTAACCATATAATGAATTACTACCAGCTATATTCATACTCATTTTTTATATACTATATATATTTTTTTAATTCAACATAATGAATTTTCAATACTTTGAAAATCAACACCTTCATCAAGCTTTTTTAATACATAAAGGCACAAGTGTCCGCAAAAAGAAGTGTCTCCAAACTGAATTCTTTTACTATTATAATAAACAGGACTGTGTAAATATTGAACAAGTTCAACTGGAGGTGGTAATGCATAAGAATCAAAACTTAACTTTTCTTCTCCATCTTTATACCAACAAATCCAATGATATCCATTCGTACTTGAATCTCCAGTATTTGATATTCCACATTCTTTGTTTTGTGTATTTTTAGGTAATTCATCTCTTACAAATACACCTCTAAAATTTTTAATTTTTAATTTTTTTGCTGCTTTTATTAACTGAAAGTTTGTTAAGGGCTCATTTGGTAATATAATTCCTTCAACATTGATATGTTTGTCCATTTTTATTACTTTATTAGATTTTTTTAGATCTCTTTAGATATAAAAAATAACTTACCTGTGTGTTGCCTGCCTGCTTGCCTGTTTATTTAAGTTTATAATGTCCATATGCTAATGTGTGAATACCATCTTCTTGAATTACTCTTTTATCATCTTCTGCACTCAATGCTATTTTGTTTATTTCTTCAGTATAAACATCATGACAATGAGATCTTATGACATTCATTTTTCTCATTTGATCTTTCTTATTTATAAGGCAGTCTTTATAATCCTCATGTGTAATATAATTTTTTACTACATTTTTCTTTACTCCCTTACATCTCTTTTTATCTTCTTCATCTATTTTGTAAGAGTACAATTTTGATCTGAGTCCTATAAATTCTGTAATTTGTTTTCCTGCTGACTCATCTTTAAACATTCCTATTACTTTCTTATTTACACCTACTTTAAATCCATTTTGAACAGCTGGATGAACTTTATTAAATTCACTTGTATCAAATTTACTTTCAATATCATTTGCAATATCTGCATAAAAGTCTTTTGTTTTTATTTCATAGATTAATGAATCTGTATCTGTATATAATAGTTTAGCTTTATCTCCATATTTATTTTTTATGTAATCATAATGAAATTCATACATTAGTGTTTTGCTCAAATCTAAAATACACATACCTAAGTAAATGGGTTTGTTATAAACTAGTTTTGTTCTTTTCATATGAATAGCTATCAAATTTTCATCAAATATTGTACTACTTTCATAGTTAGGTTTTGATGCTAATTTTATAGCTTCTTCTCCTTTAGAAACTAATCTCACATCAACTCTGTTTTCAATGTTTTCCATTGTCTTTCCAAATACTGAGTTGTTCATAAGTTTGAAAAAGTCTTTTTCAAAATCATTTGTAGCTTTTGTTCTTAGATCTGTATTGAGTTTAATGTATTTACTTAGCCATGCACTTTCTTCAAACTTTATTCCTCTATAAATTTTAGTAATCTTTAATTCTAATCTTTCATACAGTTTTAAGTTTTCATAGTGTATGATATAATTTTTCTTATGATTTAAATTAGTAACTAATTTTTCAACTCTGTCTATTTTTAATCTTTCAGGAGCAAGTGGATAATCATTATGTAATTTATGTAAATGTTTAGAATATTCTAAATCTACTTCTAATATGCAAGAAGTAGATTTCCAATTTTTTAATTCTTCTTCATCCATCCATTCAAATCCATGTGTTGGAAGGGGCTTACTCATTGCCCACCCATATAAATTATTTGCATCTAGATACTGTATGTAAGTAGATTCTTTACTTTCATCATAATTTTCCATATATTTATTGTTAGCAGTTCCTAACCTGTTAGGAACCATACTAATTCCACCTCTTATTCCTTCTTTTATCATTAAGATCATATCATAATCACTTAATAATTCTAATTTTACTTCTGTTATTTTCAACGCAGCATCCCAAGCTAATCCTGGTGCTGTATAGTACCAAGCAGGATCTAATCTATAATTTTTTATACATACATCTCTAAAATTTTCAAAGACATCAGCTAGTAATAATACATCAGATTCGTTATATAAATTATGATAATCTCTGAATGTTTCACAATTAAACTCTTTCCACACATTTTGAGCATGTAAATAATCTTCATCACTTATTCCTTCATCATTTAATCTTGAATAAAATGATTCTTTTGGTGGTAATTGTGTTTCATTTAATTTATCAATAGAGTCAACCCATTCATAAGGATAAACACCTTTTCTTAACAATAAATTGAGTTCATTTCCAGAATAGTAACTACTAATACTTTTACATTGATCTTTTGACAAACTTTTAGTTAAACTATCTAAACTAGCAGCCATAAATTTAAAACTATCTAGAAAACGTAGATACAGTTTAACCTCAACTTTTTTACCTTCTCTATTGATAAATTCATTTACTTTAAGTTCTTTAGAAAAGCTAATATATTTTTCTTCATTGTTGGGTATACAATTTATATTTCCTCCTTCTGACAATTTCTTTATGAACATGTGAGAGTCATAACCAGATAAATTGTGAAATAGTACTGGAATGAATTTTGGATTTTTAAATTGTAAATTACACTCATTATGTGCAGCACCTCTATATTTACCTGTAATATGACAATGATCTCGTACTCTATCTTCATTAAGATCTTTTTCCCAAATGTGACATATTTTTGCATTATCAAAATTATTTTTGTCTTTCATAGTAAATATCATCTTTTTTGGAAATTTTAAATAATCGTTGTAAATCTTTTTTACATCTCCTTCTAGCATGTTAACAAATTTTTGTGCTACATCTTCATCTTCATTACTTGCAGTGAATGTAACTAGTTTACTTTGATATATTTTTTCATCAAAGCATTTAATATAGTAACAAAATGAACTAGGTGTATGCTTTTGGTACTGCTTTGTATAAGATTCATTTGGATTAGGTGCACAAGTGTTGATTGGTTTTATAAAACTTTCAAAGTCTGCATAGACTACAAAGGGCACTCTCATAGGCTTGTTATAATTTTTAAACTCAGTCATTGTATTTGGTTTTGGAAGCTCAATTCGTACTGAATCATGAGTATCACAATACAATTTATGATTTGACAAAGATTCTTCAGTACAAAATCCTAACAAGCAATTTCTACAAAAGTGTTTTTTACCATTATGTTCAGATATTTGTGATGAAAGTAATCTACATAAACTTTTTATTAAACAATAATGATTTGTATCATCATTTGAAATAAGTAACAAGTCTATTTGATGTTGTCTATTTTTGTTTTTAGATTTGTGTAAACGATAAACCGAACTTTCATATCCTAAGACATTAACACTGATGTCTTGATTATTTTTCTCAAATTGAGTAATCTGTTGTAGTGATGCTGGGAATTTTATTTTTTCCCAATTTAATTTCTCAGATTGTTCTTTTAAATCTTTATCTACTCTTCCAGAATTTTTTTCTTTAGGATTTAAAAATCTAGCAACACACCACTTAAAGCATTCGTTGTCTTCATTCTTCATATTAATAATTGCTTTTTTAGCTGCCAACTCTTTAGGAAGAGGAATGTAAGATTTACCTTTAATAGGCTTATATTCAATGATATTTATATCCATCTTTTTAACTGATACAAATCTCCAACTTGATCCTAATTGTTGAAATGTGGATAATAACTCTAAAATTTTTTGTTCAGCTCTTTCATAAAAGTCATTTAAATCTGTTGACTCTAATACAACTTCTGCTTTTGTTGAAAAGGATGCAATAGTTGTTATAGTTTCTCCTGTTTTAAGATCAGTACGCTCCATTTCACATGAAAGAACGATATAGATCTTTGATCCTTTATTGCTGTTTAGTATTTTAATGACATTATTTTCAGCTGATTTCATAAAGGACAAAGCATCAGATCCTTCAACTCCTTCAGCTGAAAACTGTTTAGTTACATTTTTAAGAGATGATTGTGTTAATTTAAATTCTATTTGTTTTCTAAGTCCAAATCTTTTATACAAATTAGAAACTGTAGACTTTAACGGTGTAAGTTTTTCATTAGCAACATTTTTAATAGGTTCAGGAACATAGTCTATAATCCAATTAGCAAATGAATTCACTTTGTTCTTAATATTATTAATATAACTAATTGGAACATATTGTGTTGATGCTAAAGTATTTTGTATAATGTTGTTTGGGATTGGAATATCTAATATAGGAGTTGTTTGCTCAATTGCTCTAATGAGATCTGCTTTTCTCATTCTATAATAATATCTAATTCTTCGCTCTCTTGCGATTTATTTTAATTCTTTTACGTTTCTATTTTCAATTTTTATATACACAAGAAAATTATTTATATCATTTTCAATTTTTCTATTTTTTATGTAAAGAAATTAAATGGTAGCAAAAAAACGTTTTCTTTTTATATTTTTATAGAAAAAGTCTATAAAAATAATTTATTTTTCATTATCTATTTTATTTTTGTGATAATGCATCTTTTTTTTTACTTGCTCTAATTATTTCAATTTTTACTCCATCTACAATCTTCCCATTTCTACTAAAAATATAAGTTTTAGAGCGCTTTTCTTTTTTATTATAGTCATAAAATGATTTGTAATTTTTAACTTCACCAGTTTCCATATTAGTAAGTTTAATTCCCGATGGATCTGTTCTAATTTTTGTGAGATAATCATATTTAAGATCTCTTTCTTTTTTTTCTTTTGTTGGAAGAAATTTTGGTCTTCCAACAGATTTTTTTTCTTTTACTATTTTTTCTTTTTTAACTCTTTTAACTCTTTCAATCTTTGGTTTTTTTTGTTTTTTAGAAATGATATTTGTTTTTACAGAATCTTTATCAATTAAATTATTATCCATAGCAATCATAACTAATGCCATAGGATCTTTAGATGTTTGTTGTATATTATTATCTTTTAGTAAATTTAATAAATACTTTTTTGTATATTTTATTTTATCGCTCATTCTTTTTTATATATAAAGAAAATTTATTTAAATTAATTTCAAATAATTCAAATAATAGTATTTTTTTTATTGCATATATATATTTTTTTTAAATAATTAATTTTCTTTTACTATCTTTTAACATCTGACTTAGCATGAATCACTTCGTGATCTAGCGAAGCCTGGGTTCCAAAGGAACCTAGCGTAGCATTGATCGCAAAGCGATCTAATATTCAAACATAAATTTATTTCCATTAGAAGTAAGTTTTCCTATTCTATCTGAAATGATGAGAGTATATATTATAGTACCTGCTGGAACAGGTGTATTAAATTCTGCTTTAATATTAATATTTGCAATATTATTTTTCATTTTTTCTGATTGTTTACTTACATTAAAATACATAATAGGATATAAATCTTTATAATCTGAAGGAGCGATACCGCATAGACTAATAAGATCAGTCATATTATAATAATCTTCAGCAAAATTTGATGCATTTTTATATGCTCTACTAATTTTCATATTTGGGAATGATAAATTATAATTAGTTGCAGGATATCTTTCTTCATTAATTTCAATCCACATATTTCTCAAATCACAATGATCAAATATTGAAGAATTTTGTTCTTGATTTCCACTCCTATTTGTTTGAAAACCAATAAGTACATATCTAGGTTTTTCAGTAGTTTTTGTTCCTAAGTTCCAATCAAGTGACGTATTTTGTGGAACATTATTTTTATTTAAGTACCTTGATCTAAAACCTAAATTAAGTGTTTTTTGTGTATCAATAATTTTAGAAAGTTCTAAATCTTTTACCATAGATGGAGTTGCACGTTTCATCATTAATGATATTCTTGTAATATCTACTTTTCCTGCAGCTACATTAGCAGCTCTAAAAATTGCATTATCATCACTTTGTCTTAACAAAAAAAGTTCATGTTTTAATCCATAAAAAACTTTATCATAATCTTCACAAAATCCGAAAATATGCCTTAATGGAATACTAAATTCAAATTTACCTTTTGTAGTAGGTTTTTTAATGATATATTGCTGCCTTGCTGAAAATCCTGTATTATTAACTAAATCTGCTGTTGCTGTATTATCTTTAAACCACAATTGATTCATTGCTTTTGATTGTTGAAAGTCATTCGGATATTTTAATAATCCAAGCATTGTAGTTGCTATACCTGGAAAACTAACTGATTCAACAATTGAATCAAAGAATCTATATTCAAATCTTTCAAATAAATGCATAATTCCATTGTGTGTTAGTGTTATTGCAGAATCATCTGCATATGCAGTTCCATCTGCTTTTACAAGTCTTCCTTCAATTTCTAAATAGGATTCATGTGGATGAAAAAAAGAATCACTGCTTTCAATAAAAATTCTTATTTCTCCTGAATTTAAATTAGAATTAACAGAGGGTGTAAATTCATATTCTTCATATCTTTTAATTTCCTCGTCAAATCTCAATTCATCAGTAATATTAAATATATCAGATTTTACCATTTTTATATATGCAATATATTTTTTTTAAATCACTTTTAGTAATTCTAAAAATTATATTATTCTAAGCCCATCGCCTTTATGTTTTTTAACTAAATCTTGTATTCTAACAGGTTTACTTTTTATTGATGATCCCATCATGATTTTATTAATATCTGGTACTGCATCATTTAATTTACTATCTAAAGTATTTATTAAATTTTTAAGTTCTTGTTTATTTTAAGGTGTTAACTTAGATGATTTATTTACATTTTCTATTAATTTTTTACCTTTATTTATTACAATTTCTTTAGCAGTAGATATTGCAGAAGTTGCAAGTTCTTTCCCTGCTGACTTTGCTGCATCTACAGCAGTTTTTCCCAAGTCTGTAGCAGCTGCTCTACTAGCAAAATTACGAGATGCATTAAATGCATTACTTAGTACTTGCTTATTGAACATACTTAAAAAAGGTGTAAATATTCCACTTCCACCTACTACATACTTGTGTGTATATTCTTTATTATTTATAACTAACATTTTATTTACTATATATATTTTTTTAAATCGCTTTGTGATCCAGGCTTTGTCAAGTTCTAAAATAACTTTGAACCTCAACGAGATTTATTTTATTATTGGTCCATTTTTATTAAAATGATTAGTTAACATTGTTTTCATACCAGATAATGCTCTAAAAAAATCAGAAGATTTTGCTTGATTATACACATTACTTATATCTGTAAATATTCCACTTCCACCTACTACATACTTGTGAGTATATGCTTTTTTATTTATATCTAACATTTTATTTACTATATATATTTTTTAAATCGCTTTTTGCAATTATCTTAATTGTTTTTTTAAAAGTCCATTTTGTTCTTCTAAAAGATATACTTGTCTTTCTAAAAGATGTTCTGATTTACATTTTGATACAATTTCTTTTATTTCATATTCAATACTTATTGGTTCCCCTTGTAAAGTAAGTATATGCCCATCTTAATCAGATATTGTTGTTTTCATATCCCAAATTTTTTTTGATAATAATCTATAATAAGTTGGATTATTTGGTACTTCTACAATTTTATAACCCACTGGCGTAGATGGATAAAATGAATATATAACATTTGAATATGCACCATCTATAATTGACCCTGTTACAAGACTATTTGTTACACGAATAGTATTAACATGATTTATATCTATTACTTTATCTGAAATATATACTTTTGATGAGTCAAATGTTATAAGATTACCATCACGATCTCTATTATTAAAACCTAAAAGATCTTTTGTAGAGTCATCATTAAGTTGTATTCTAATATTGCTATTTTTATTAATAATAATCTGTGATTTTTCAGTATTAAAATTTGCTTCAAATATAATAGATGTAGGATCAAGTCTTATACTATCATACTTTTGTTTTTTTTTATAATTTTCAATATCTGTGCTTGATACATTTTTAAAAGACTCTTTATAATTAGCAAGTTGATCTTTAAGAGTAGTCATTACATATCTAGTTACAATTGTTTTTATATTTCTAAGTTCTTAGGATCCTGTTGGGATCTTAATTTGTTGAAAACCAGGACTATCACTAGCTTCTATATTAATATTTATAGTATTGTTTAATCCTTCAATAATATTTGAAAAACTATTATAAGTCATTAATTTTTTTAGAGCTATTCCATACTCTTTATTTTCATCTAGTTCAATAGGTACTGCCATATTAGTATTTATAACAGTATCGTTTGAAGATATATGTATTGTTATTGACATTTTTTATATATGTCAAAATTTTTTATATTGTTTTCAATATAAAAAAATTTATATTAGTTCTTTTAGAATCTACTTTTTTTTCTCTCTTATATGAAATTCTATGGTATAACTTTCATTATTAAAACCTATAGGTTTATTAAAGTTATCAATGATGTCAATTTTCATTTCTGAAATGGATTTTGTTTTTAACGGAAAATATTTCTTAGATATCGGTTGTTCATTAATAACTGAATTTTTAGAAACAATAATAGGTATAAATGAATACATTACAGTCGTTTTCTTAGCATTTCCATTATTAGATACAATTTTTCCATCTACAAGATTATTTAATATGTATACTTTTTTGTTTTTAGTTGAATCACTATAGAGAATAGTTTGAAATCTATCAAGTGCCATTTCATACTCTTTATTTTCATCAAGTTTAATAATATCATCAAATTTAATTGTAGTTGGATTTTGTCTATTTTTTTCTATTTCAATATACATTTTTATATTTATAATAATTATTTAGATCAAAGAGACCTAGATTGCTTTGCGATCTCATTTTATATATTATTTGCTAATATATAAAATTAATATTTACTCTTCATCTTCGCTTTCTAAGTCTACATCTTTAATATAAAATCTTTCTATCTTATACTCATTTTTAGATACAACTGCATCTAATAATTTTACTTGAATAGATTGAATCATTGATCCTATATATATACCTTCAATTGCTAAGCATCCAACAACATCACATCTTTTTTTAATAAGACTTTCTCCTAAAATATCACCATTTTTATTTCTGAATACTTGATCCATCTTTTTACTTTTATAATCTGTTGGTATTTTTGCATATATAACTGGAGGTGCATTAAAATCATCATTTCTATACTTTAAAATATTCAAGTTGTTAATATTTAAGCTTTTTATACCCCCTTTTTTTAACGTTGCTTCATTTTCAATAACTTTATTTCTACAAAATTTTTCAATAGCTTCAATAATTGCGATAAATATATCATTTTCACATACAAAAGGAATTGAGTATCCTGTAAGTTCTTTTGTTTTCATGTCTCTTCTTTCACAAACTCCATATGATAACGATTTTGGAGTTTTTACTCTTAAAGGTTCTGAAAAGTTAGAGTATTTGTATTCAATTACTATTTTTTGAAAAGGTTTATTAAATTTTTTTATTTCTTTTACATATAAATTTGCTTCATCAAAATTTTCAATATCTACATATGACATTCTTTTTATATATAAAAGAAAATTATTTAACTCATTTAAAAAAATTATTTTAATTTTCTTGTAAAAATATATAAATTTTATCTTACATCATTTGCTAGAGTTGTAAATTGAAGTTGTTGTTGTTACAGTAGTATTTGTACTAGCATTACCAGAAGTAGCTGTTACACATATATTCACATTTACATTTGAGTTGTTCATTTTTTATATATGTAAGATAATTTTTAGTTCATTTGCATGAATCTAGATCCCGAAGGGATCTAAATCGATTTCAATTCTGTATTATTAACCCATGAGTTAAAAGTATCAGGATACCCATACCACTTTACAAATGATTTATTACCTTGTTTTTTAATAACTTTTTCAATTCTAAATATCTCTTGACTTGTTTTTTGCAGTTCTTGTTCATAAAAAGTACCTTGTATTTCTTCACCATTATAATCAGTTATTTTATATGTAGGTGGATCTGTGTATTGAATTTGTGATACTGTAAATACTTCTTCAGTCCATCTTGGTGTATACCCTTTTTCAAATAATTCTTTCTTTTTAATTATTCTTACTTTATCACCTATTGTAAACTTAAGCTTGTTATGTTCAGATCTTACTTTACTATTTAAATTTAACCAAACTTTATTTTCGCTCTTTTTATTGCTTGCTTCAACTGGAGTCATTTTAATTGAAGAATGCTTTGTGTTGTTGTATTGTTTTACCATTTCATCTAAAACATCAATGTATTTTCTAGTAGAATTAGCAGAAAAGTATTTAAACATTTTTTCTTTCATTGTTCTATTCCATCGTTCAACTACACAGCTTTTTTCTTCATTTTCAGTTGAATAGAGATGAACACCTAATGCTTTAACATGCTTGTTATAAAATTCTAAGCCTTGATCTACCCATAATTTAGCACACTTTCTATCTTTAAATATTTTATTAAATGCATCAGCAACTTCAATTCCCGTCTTACTTTTCAATGGGATAATCCATCCATACTTTGAAAATATATCAATAACCATTAATAAGTATTTTATACCATTATTAAATTTAGAATAAGCTTGTATGTCAACTAAATCAGCAGCCCATATTTCATCTATTCTATTTGCAATTACTTTTCTTTTTCTAAAATGTTTTATAACTGGTTTATGAAGTTCATTTGCAAGTTCATCAGTCCACTTCAAGTTTTTTGCTTTTTTGTTGAGCGCTTGCAGTTTTTTTGACATAATTCTTTAATACTCATTGACTCTTTATTTCCCATACCAAACCTTACTTTAGCAGATATGATAGGTTTTATAATCTTTCTTTCTAATTTTTCACGAGGTGTAGGATTAGGTATAGCATCCATTTGTTCAAGCATCATTTTATCAGCTAAATTTCTATGCTCTTTATCTGGATAATGCTTATAAGCAAGATCATGAATATAAGCTGTTTTATCAACTCGATCTATAGGCATGCTCCATTCTTTAGGCATCTCAGTAGAAGTTAATCTTTCATCTAAATTAGTACCAGGTCCTGCAAAGTTCATATCTGGTATATGCATTTCACCTGGAAACTTTTGCAAAGGTAATTTTCTATTACTTGTGAATTTATTAAGTGATTCTACTAAATCACCTCCTTTTTTAGCTCTTTCAGTTCCTTTTGTAAATTGACATTTTTTTGTTCCACAGATTGCACAATTTCCACATATTATATTTCTTTTGTTTTTACTCACAGCATGTTGTAAGTTGAGTGTATCTGTTTTGTTTTTACATTTAACGCAGTACATTTTTTATATATGTATTTTAATTTATTTAACACAAATCTATTTAAAAAATACTTTTCATAAATAAAAAATGAAAATTATAGATTTATCATGGAATGTAAATAAAAGTAAACGCCATAATAATGAGTTATTACCTAAAAGTATAAGAGGTATTGTTGTTGGAAAATCAGGTTGTGGAAAGACAACATTATTATTAAACTTGCTCTTAAGACCTGGTTGGTTAGACTATAATCATTTACAAGTTTTTGGAAAGTCACTTTTTCAACCTGAATACAAAATATTAAAAAATTCTTTTGAAAATAAATTACCAAAAGAAGTTATTCTTAAACTATTTGAGTTGCAAGATCAAATAAATAAAAACAATGTAAGTCCAGAGTTTATTATTAAAAACATTTCAAGAGATTTAAAAGATAAAACAGATATAGAGTGTCAATTTTTTGAAACAGCAGAGGACGTACCAGAACCTGAAAATCTTAACTGTATTAAAAATAATTTAATGATATTTGATGATTTACAATTAACAAAACAAAACAAGTGTGAAAAGTACTATATAAGAGGAAGACATAGCAATGTAGATTGTTTCTACTTGGCACAAAATTATTTTGAGTTGCCTAGGAGAACGATAAGAGAAAATGCAAATTTTATATGCTTGTTTAAACAAGATTCTAAAAATGTAAATCATATTTATAATGACCATGTTTCAAATGATATGAAATTAGATGAGTTTAAAAAGTTTTGTAATGAAGCTTGGTCAAAAAAGCATGGATTTGTTGTTATAGATTTGTCTTCTGATTTATTAAATGGAAAGTATAGAAGTGGATTAGATTTATTTTATTATCCAACTTCATTGTGGAATCGATAAATATATATTTTTTAAAAAATATATATTATAAGTTAGCATGGGTCACTTCATGACCTAAAGAAGAAGACCTAATAATGGTATATTCTTAAATGGAGAATTTTCTCCTAATAACAAACCTCTACCTACTAATGAATATTCATTTCCATTTTTAGAATAATATCCATCTAAACAATTATAACTACCATTCCATGGGTTTAAAAATACTCCTTTTCCTAATTTTCTAATTTTAAATCCATAACCATTCTTTTTTCCATAAATAATACCATTTCCAGCAATTTTATTAACTATAGTACTTCCAGCAGCTGCAGCTGTTCCAGTCAATAATCCTGTTGCTATAGCCGGAACAACTTTTGATGCAATTACACTTCCAATTATTCCTAGTAGAGGTAGAAATCCACCATTTTTTTTAGCATTATGTTTAAGTTGTGCTCTACTCAGTGAAAGTGTTATACCCTTATTTTTTAAATAGGCTGCTTTCATTCTGTTTCTTTGTGACTCTGTTAAAGCTATTTTGTGTTCACCATTTAAATCTTCATATGATAGTTTTATACTAGCATTAGTATCAGATTCAATTGCTTTTTCAATTTTTTCTTTCTGACTATCTGAAAGATTGATAAGAGTATCATAGTATTTTGTCATTTTTATATATAAAATAATTTTTTTAATTCATTTTAAGTTATTGCTTTCTGTAATGCTTTATAGTCATCATCATCTATTTGACCCTGTCGTAACAACTCATCACAAATAGCAACAATCTCATTTCTTGTTCCAGTATTTCCTGCTTGTAAACCAGCTAAGCGTAATTTAAGCATCTCAAATAGTGCATTTGGATCACTAGGAAGAATGACAACTCCTTTTCCAGACTTTCCAATCATCTCTTCCCAAATAGGTTTTATTACATTAGTGTACTTATAACTTCTAGATGATTTTGGTTTAGCTAAATTTAAATTAGAGCGAATTGCATCTGTTTGATCTAAAATTTCTTTATACTTATTACGATCATCGTTAGTAAATCTAACAGGATGAGATTTTACTATAATCTCCCAAAGACCAGGTGTGCCAATGTATTTTTTACCTTCAATAGTTATATCATCACCTTCAATAGTTATTGGTTTTTTACCAATGTAAAATTTTTTATCACCTTCATTGTAATGTATACCAAATATGTCATCTGATACTTTTTTACTATTTTTAGTACTATATAACTTTAAATATTCTTTTGCGATAGGTCCTAACGACATTTTATCTACAACTTCAGGTGGCATGATTGCTTTAGTTTCAGAATCTAGTAAAGCAGGATAGCTTGAAAAAGTATTAGCTATTTGATTAGCTTTATTTTCTAATTTAGATATACCTTCTTTTATTCCAGATTGGCTATCTATTATTGGTTTGTACAATTTTTCCAAGTTAGTCTGTAAAGCATCATAACCTAACTTTTCATTTATATCATCTTGATATATACTTTTCTTTATACTAGCAAGTTCTTTTGCTATTTTTAATCTTGTATCAATATCTGTAGCTTTTGCATACATTTTTATATATGCAATAATTTTTTTTAAATCACAATGTGATCCTCAGATCCCTAAAAAGATCTAAATCAACATATATTATGTTAGTAATACATAATATATGTTCAAGTAAATACATAATATATGTTTTTTTTATTTAATTCTTAAGAGTATTATTCATATTTCCTATACTTTGATTCTTATTAAATTTCATATTTAGCGCTTCTATAATATCATTTGTTCCTTTTTCTACTCCTTTATTAAATATTGACTTTTTAGTCTGCTCATCTATATCTTTCTTAGATTCTGTTCTAATTTGTTCGACCATAGCTTGAAACTTTTCATATTCTGAAAGTATCATTGTAAATTCTACATCATCGATAAAACCATCTTTTAAAGCTTTAGAAATACTATCGCTTATCGTATTTAATTTTGCATCAGCTAATACTTTAATCTTTTCATGCTTTTCTGATTTTTTATTATATATTTTAATTACTTGAGATCCTATTAATGATAATACATCCATACCTAATGCTGAACCTTCACATGCAATAGCTACTGGTGTTCCAACTATTGTTGTTAAAAAACCAATACCAACAGCTCCAAGTGTCATAGTAGTTGCAAGTAATGAATTATCAACAACTGAAATTATTCTTACAGCTCTGTGATATTTTTTACTCAACATAGCTCTTTTACTTCTTTCACATTCTATTTTACCTTGAATTTCACTTATCTTATCTAATCTATATCGCTGATCAGATAGTGGTGGTGCAGTTGGATCAACTCTAAACTGGTTAAGATCTGGATAAAGCTGTTTACATTCATTATTACATTGCATTTCTTTTTTCTATAAAGAAAAATTTGTTTTAAATCACTTTTTACCAAAATCAAATAGAGCATTGTCAGATTTATCTATACTAGGTTTATCTTCATCACATATAGTTTCTTTAATTATTCCCCCTATACTTGATAATAAAGATTTTACAGATTCTTTATCACTTTTTGATCTAGATTCTACTTTTTTATCAAGTTCTAAAGCAGCTCTATGTGATATATGATTTGTATTAAAAACACCATTATAAGATGAAATACAGCATAACAAATCTCCTTTTTTAATGTTTATATCTTTTTTATCGTTATTATATAAAGTTATTTTAATATCATCAGTAGACTCTATTACAACAGAATTTAGTAAATTTAGTGTTGGTTTATAATTTTCTGCAAGTGAAATCATTACATGTCCTTTATCTATTTTAACTCCACACATTAAAGAAATACTATTATATGAATTTGATTTTACTGTAAAATTTTCTTGTGTAAATACTTTAATATGTCTATCATTTATTGCTCTATGTTCTAAATCTGAATTAATATTAAAAGTTATTGTATATTTTTCATGCTTTTCATAATCTAAAAACATTCTTCTCTTATACATTTTTTTTAAAATGTAAAGATTTTTTTAGATCACTATAAATATAATACTTTTAAAGTATAATATTTTTTTATTTTTTTAAAGTTCTAACAATATAATTTAAAATACTTTCACCTTGATGTAAAAAATAACATGTTTTATCACTGTTATTTTTATATATTGTTTCTATTTCTCCTTTTTTATTTTTCTTTAATTTACTCTCTACTAATTTACATGGAGTATAATGACAAATTTCTACATTTTCTTCAATTTCTTTTTTAGAATGAGCATATTTGCAATTTATATTTTTACATTCTTTTTTATCAAGAATATATTTGCATAATTTAGTTTTAGCTTTTCTTAATTTAGATAATTCTGAATTTTTAGGATGAAATAATACACACTCTTTATTCCTACATATAGGATAATTATAGCAAATATGAATATGTCTATATTGACATGAAGATTTAGTGCATATTAGTCTTTCCTTTACAGTATTACAATAAGGAATATCATGATTGTATTTACATTTTCTTCCAAAAGGGCAGAAATTATCATTTAAAATATTTTTACAGAAAATGGGTAGTTTCTCTACAAAATGATTTGTTGAAGGTTTTCCATCTTCAGTAAAATTAATATCTACATTAAATGGTTTTTCAAAACTAAATTTTCTTTTTTTGTAATGTTTTTTAAAAGAAGTATTATCTATAGCAGTATAATCATCATTAATAACATTATAAGTTGGAACATAATTAATCCATTTCAGCTTATCTTTATGCAGTTCCATGATTTGAACTGTTTTTAAAGGAATTGGAACTATAGGTTTTTCTTTAACTTCATCTTCATCATCAGATGTAAAATAAGTAGCTTCATCAGATGTATAATAAGTGTCATCTTCAGAATCTGATTCTTCAAATTCAAATTTTAATATTTCTTCAAAAAGTTTAAATTCTTTTTGAAATTCAGATATTTCATTAATCTCATCATAATTCATTTTTATTTTTATTATTTGATAAAATATTTTAAATCAAAAAATTGAAAATGAGTTAAATTAATTTTCTTTACATAATAAAAAGAATGGAAAATAAACTTGAAGAATTATTAAAATTAATAGATGAAAGATTAAGATTAATAGAAGAAAAATTAAATATTATTGATACTCATGATATTGAAATGACTGAAGATTCTGAAGTTACTACAGTTACTACTACTGAAGTTACTGAAATTACAGAAACTATTGAATATGATAATGATATTGAAATGACTGAAGAAGATGATGAAGATTCTGAAGTTACTACAGTTACTACTACTGAAGTTACTGAAATTACAGAAACTACTGAATATGATAATGATGAAGATGATGAAGATGATGAAAGTACACAGAATTAATTATTTTATTTTTTTTTGTAAAAAAAATAAAAAAATTGAAAATGAGTTAAATAATTTTCTTTTATATATAAAAAAGAATGAATCAAGAAAATAATATTGAGAATAATAATTCTTTAATAAAAAACATAATTGAGCCTTCATCTCAAATATATTATATTACTACAATATTAAAAAACTATGGGTATAAACAAGGTTATAAAGTTGATTTTGCTGAAAGTATAGGAAGAATTGATTTATTTAAATTATTAATTCAATTAGGTAAAAAAAATCACGTGACCTGTGACGTCATTTTTTCGACAAGAAATAAAAAATTAATACTTATTTAAAAAAATTCAATTTTCAATTTTTTAAAAAATTGAAAATTTATTTCTTATCTAAATAATTTATACACAATAGGGATAACATCGAACCCTATATTAATATTAATATATGGTTGAAAATATGGTTGAAAATGAAAATGAGCTAGAACTCTCCTTTCTATACTACTAACTTTACTACTGCAGTTAGAAAGAAATAATTTAATAACCTCAAAACCTTTACATAGAAAATTATAATAAACTGATAACAGAGTGAAGAGTAATCGTAGGATACCTAAAGAGGTCGAGGTGTTTTCTAGAGTTTTGAAAAATTGCAACCATGTATTAAGCACTTTTTAAAAATTTAGCAAAAATTGTTGAGAGTTCTGAAGAACACTTTTTTAAGACTATGAGGGAAATCTTGTTTGAAGCACAAACGATAGAAGTGTTTAATTGAGATTTAGTTTTAATATTGGAAGCCAGAGTAATTTCGTTGTTTAACAATCGATTATTCTGTTTAACTGTCAGAAAGAGTGTAGCCGTTATATTCGAGAGTCAAACTAGAGTAAGATTTTTTTGTAATTAGCTCTGCTTTACTCTGGGGTAAAGTAAAAAGATCAGACTCATGATTTAGAGATTAAACATTAGACTTACTTGAGTTAATGACACTGTTGAAAACTAACCAAAAGTCTCTAGAACGTAACATCTAAGATAAAATACAAGGTTTAGTAAACTGAGAATAACAGAGATTTACATCAGACAAGATTTTATTTATGCATTTGTTTACTGTAATAATAAAAAGAACAATTTTTTCTTAAGAGAGATGTTCTTATAAAAAAGATGAATAATGTGAATAATGTTGAAAGATGTTCTTCAATAATGTATGCTGATGACACAACTTTATTTTATAATCATAGTAATTTAAAATTGATGTTTGGAACAATGAATACCGAACTGGAAAACTTTAATTTATGGTTTAGAGCAAATAAACTATCCTTATACTGTGAAAAAACTACCTACATCCTACTTCATAAAACAAGTCAATCAATGACCGTTAAAAGTTCCAAAATTGCTTATTAACAACGTAACAATAAAACAGAAAAAATATGCAAAGTTTCTTGGTGTTCATATTGATGAAAATTTATCATGGAGAAATTATATTGGACACATTGAAAAAATATCATCTGCAATAGCTATTTTATATAAATGTCGCCCGTTTCATGATTTCTGTTCAAGAAAAAAACTTTATTTTAGTCTAATTCACAGTCATCTCACATGCTAATATAGTGTGGGCTAATGCATACAAAACAAATTAGTCAAACAACAATGAACTGCTTTACAAACCATGCTTGTAAAGCAATTCATTATCTAGGTAGAATGGATAATCCTTCCAATGCGATGACAAATACGAAAGTCTTAAACTTGGAAAAACGTTATTTATTTTCTTATTTTTATGTTCAAATATAAAAATAATATGCTACCAAATTCTTTTTTAGACATATTTTTGTCATCATTTTCTCAAAGTTATAACCTGCAATCAAATAGCTTACATAACTATTATATTAAAAAAACTAAAACCCAGGGTTCTGAATTTTCATTTATGTCACAGGGTCCTAAAAAATGGAAAAATATGAAAAATCAAAAATTAAAAGATTTAAATGGAATGTCGTCGTTTAAACGACAAACAAAGCTGCATATTCTTAATAAGTAAAAATGGTGTGGAGTCGTAAAAAAAAGTAACGACTCCGACTCCAGTTGTTAAAATTTTTTGAGTACAACTCCGACTCCAACTCCGACTCCAACTCCAAAGCAAAAATTCTTTGAATTCTTTAAAAAATATGTATGTATGTACGTATGTGTGTATGTATATATATGTATATATATATATATATATATATATATATATATATATATATATATATATATATATATATATATATATATATATATATATATATATATATATATATATATATATATGTATATATATATATATACATATATATATATATATATATATATATATATATATATATATATATATATATATATATATATATACAGTGGCGGCTCGTGTATAGGGGCCATAGGGGCCCGGCCCCACCTATATTTATTAAAAATAAAGTATTTGTTGATCTAATTATGTATTTATATATATATATATATATATATATATATATATATATATATATATATATATATATATATACATATATATATATATATATATATATATATATATATATATATATATATATATATATATATATATATATATATATATATATATATATATATATATATATATATATATATATATATATATATATATATATATATAAATATATATATTTAAACAGGTTTTACAAAAATAAATAGTCCTAAATGGGTTCTAATTTTAAATTCTGTTAATTTACAATTTATTTAAAGCATTGTCGTCTTATTTTATTTGATTGCCGCAACAAAAGTTAAAAAGCCGTCAACGGCTGGGCCAATTTTAACTGGCCCTATTTAATTAGTGTACGGTATAATAACTTTTGATGCGCGCGCAGAACTTATTGTGCTTTCAGATGAGACAAAAAAACTCTCCGCAGGGCCTTATTGAACTGGCCCGAGAAGAAAAGAAGCGTATCATACGTAGGTGAGCGAAAGATACTATGACTTAAAATGAAGTTTTGATTTTTTTAAAAAACGAAGACCAAATATATTATTGATTTGGGAGAAATGTAGGAGAGTGCTTCTACATTGACTAATTTCGGGATAACATGCAAGGGAATGCTGCTACGTCGAGTGAGGGTTAGGGTTAAGGCAGGTATAAATCAATCGATGTAGCAGCACTTTCCTACATTTCTTCCTAAATCAGTAATATATCTGGTCTTCGTTTTTAAAAAAACCAAAAGCTCATTTTGAGTCATTGTATCTTTCGCTAATCTCATACGTAATTATATCACTAATTTTAAAAATTCCATCCACAATTTTTATTTCTCGATTTAAAAAGTGAAATAACTTCTGACTTTTTACTGCTGTAAAAAGTCAGAAGTTATTTCGACTCAATAAGGTATAGTAATAACATAAAACTTTATAACATTAAAGTGTAAACAATTTATTTTTAAAAATGTTGTAAACATACATTTGTTAATATTGCAATATCACTGTAAATATTAATAGTGTTAATATTGTAATATTAGTAGTGTTAATATTGATTTCATAACCTAGATATATAAATAAAAAATTTGCCAAGTAGTTATTAGGAGTAGAAATTATTAGGAATAGGAACATGGCAGTAATATGATGTTTAGAATAATGTAACAGAAGTTACTTGTATAAATGTTTCTCTGACAAGCATTTAAAGAGATACAGCTAAGAAAAATAAATTACTTTTTATTAATTTTTATAAAATAGATTTTCTAGGACAAGTTATTTTATTCTATAATTATAAACAGAAATACTTATGGTAAAAGTTATAAGCTTAGAAATTCTTAAGAAATTGAGTAATTTGGAAAAATATCATAGAGAAATTTCACATTTTTTAAAAAATCAATTTTGTACATTTTATAATATTTGCTCGTGAGCTGTATTTTTTAGGTATATACTGTTTTATTTTTAAAAAAACTTAAATATTAGTTACTTTACAGGAAAAAGTAGTGGCTCAGCAATATTAATGATCTTGATTTGTGTATTAATCGAACAAATGTATGGCAAAATTTTTGCAAGTTTATATATTGTGACACGAAAAAGCTTAACCATTTCTACCAATATAATAAGAGTTAAAAACTGTTTGTACTTTCAAAATTCTTGTTGTATTCTCAATGAGGGATTGCTGAAGTACATTTTTTCCAATTAGCTTATGCATTATATTCTGTGGCATAATGAATCATTCATTAAAAAGTGTTTACATTGTTTGATGTTTGTTAGGTTATACTACCTTTTTAGTTACCAATTAGATCGATTATTATTATTATTACTGAACCAGAGCCAATTTCAACCATGATGATAAGCAACACGAGTTTTGAATACAACAGCAAAAATAAAGTAACTGTAAGTGCAACTGGATAAGTAAAGATTAGAATTGGTCAATATTATTATTAGTTCGATACAACAATGGTACAAACATCTAAAACAACAGATGATATAAAGAAAATTTGTTTTTGAAGGGTAAAAACTATACCGCTGGTGGTACTGTTGAATTTCGTAATACAGCTTCAATAATTGATACTTCAAAAAAGGCACTAATTTAAAAATGTACTAAAAGAAAATTTCACAATGTTGGACATTTACCATTACCATAGAACTGTTTTATTGAGATTTTTTACAATGCTCTTTTTGAGGGGTTTAAAGCTCAAGACAAAAAACAAAAATATACAAAACATATTAGTACTATTGTAAATGCTAACAAACAGATGTTAAGTTTTTACTTTTAATTACATGAAATTAATAAAGCATTTTGGACAGTGTAAATAATCTTGTGAAATTCGCTATTATCAATAATTGACATTGGAAGTGTTGTATTTAAAAACAATGGATTTATTTAAGTAAAATATGTGTTTTATAATGAAAAAATTCTTTGAAAGATTCATGTTTAAAAAATTTATAATGCGTATGAATTAATCTAAAAGTTTTTTTAATGTTGTAAAAGTATCTTTTTTGTAGTTGTTGACCCTTCACCATTCTCAGAAAACTTTATGTGAACCTATCAGAGAATTCAACGTATATATAAAGTTACATTCTTTACTATTTTATTGATTGTTAATTTAAGATTAAGAGCCCTTCTTGATTAAACTACTGTCGATAAAATTTGCTTTTAACTCATGGCAAAGTCATATTCTAGTTACAATATAGTTTAAAGTTACCTTATTACAATAATTTAGAATCATTAATAAAATAAATTAACATGAACAAAATTGACAGTTTATTGATTAAGCGTTTCACGTGAATGAGCCTTCAAGAAAAACTTGAAATCAAAAGTCTTTGGGCATACCAATCGAAAGATGTGCGTATAACTCAAGTTGATGGTAAAAAAACACGAAGATTCTGCATAGCATGGTTTGAAAAAAAATCATGGTTAAGAGTAAGTGATGAAAAAAGTTCGTTGTTTTGTTTTTATTGTGTTTTATTTGGTGGCGAGAGCTTGTGGACAGAATATGGCTGTAAAGATATGAAATATCTTTCTGAGCGAATACAAAAACACGAATCAAGTAAAATACATATAAGTAATTCGTTGCAGTTTCAAATGCTCAGTAAAACAAACGTTTTATCGACACTTGATGCTTGATAAAGCCTTAGCATAAAAAAACATAATGAATTTGTTGACAAAAACAGACATACATTATCGAGGATCATAGATTGTATAAAATTTTGTGGTGTACACGAATTGTCCTTAAGAGGACATGACGAAACTTTTTACTCAAATAATCGAGGGGTATTTTTAGATATGGTTTTGACATTTTAGACTGTATGCATAAAGTATACATAGAAGAAATAAAACGTGAGATTGATAAGGCAAGATTTGTTTCCTTGCAAGCAGATGAAACAACTGATGTATCTTGTCGTTTCCAATTCGTCATTATTTTGCGTTTTTTAAAAGGTTATCAACCAATTGAAAGATTTATAGCATTCATTAATGTTCATAATAGAAATGCCATGGATTTTACAAATGTATTAAAAGAAGAATTAAATTGTTTTGGTCCGAAGAAAAATTAATTGCTCAGGCTTACGATGGTGCAGCAGTTATGAGCGTATCAAGGAATGATGTACAAAGTTTAATGAAAGAAGTTTACCCAAATGCCCATTATGTTCACTGCTATGCACATCAATTGAATTTAGTTTTGAAAAAAGTTTGTTTTTTGAATAAGCGAATAAAAACATTTTTTTCTACCTTAAGTGGATTTGGCGTGTTCTTTACATCCTCACCAAAACGAAATAATTTACTTCGCGAAATTAGTTTTAAACAAATACCAAGAGTTTGTGAAACACGATGGAACTTTTGTTCAAAAATAGTTACTTGCATAAAAGAAAACAAAACAAAGCTTGTGGAATGTTTTAAAAAAAATTATAAACGATGAAGGATGGTACGATACAAGCGTGAGGCAATCTGTTGGCTTCAAAAAAATTTTGGAAGATTTAGAGTTCAACTTTTTTTTATCTTTTTTTTATTCAATTTTAAAACATGTTGATGTACTTGACAATATATTGCAATCAAGTAACCGCAACACTATTAGTATTAAGGAAGCTTTTAAAAAATTTGAGTTATCCGTAAATTTTGTACGAAATAACATAACTGATAATGTTCTAGGATCAATTCTTAACAATTGCCTGCAAATACCTGAAAACCGAATGAAACAAAACACGTCAATCGAACTACTAATAGAAGATGCTAAGGATGCTTGTGATAAAATTGTTTACGAAATTAGCGACAGATTTAGAAGCATTGAAATATTTAAATCATTTTCAATTTTGGACCCGAAAAGTTTCAATTTTATCCGACAACATTTTCCTCGGGATCATATAAAAAATATTTTAACAAACTATCCAATGCTAAGTGAAGTTAAAATGATGTCCAAATTAGCCGTTTTGTATAAAAATGCTATTTTTAGTGATATCGACAGCATTATTGCTCTATCCCAATTTATGCATGAAAATAACCTGGTTGAAACATTTTCTGAAGTATTAAAGTTAATAGAGATTATTTTGGTCGCACCTGTCTCTACAGCTGATGCTGAGCGATGATTTAGTACTTTAAAACGAATTAAGACACTTTTGAGGAACTCCACATGTCAAGATCAGTTGAATGCATTAGCTGTACTATCAATACATAAAGATTATTTACAGGATATTCATCAGTTTAATCAAAAAGTAATTGAAATGTTTTCTCTTACAAAACAGAGAAGAGCAGAATATTTGTATAAATGAATATGCTTATCTTTGTTTTTAACACCATTCTTTATTTGAAGATATACTTTTGTGTTCACCGTAATTTTTTATATTTATGACGTGCTTTTAACTCACTAAAAGTTTCTTTCATAAAATCAAAATTAAAAAAAGTTAAACAGAAATAATACTAAAATCTGTTCAAATCATAATGCAGCACTATAAGTTTTTAGTAAGTTTTTGCTGGTTTTTACGTATGTTTAAAAGATTCAATGCCATTAAATAATTATACTATATTTAAGGAGTATGCTAGCACTTAACTCTCTCAATTTTTCATTTTTCCTGGCCCCACCAAAGTTTATTGTCACCGGCCACCACTGATCATCATATTTAACCCAATAATCTCTGTGGCAATATCCTTTACGCCAAGATAAGAGGCGTGGCCTACTTCATTTTTTTTTATTAAGCAAACGGTTAATCTTATGTTTATCTTGGGTGTGTTTAATAAATAATTTTAGTAACATTTTAATAGCTAAATTAGGATTAGTTTTAATAACTTTTATTAAATTCAGGCTTCAGGTACGTTTTTAGTATTAGGGATTACTAACCCGCATTTCTTAGACTTCTTGACTTACCATGCAATAAAAATAAGGCTGAAATTCTCGTAAGCTATCAATGAGGCGGGAATAAATACCCACTTTAATAAATAAGTAATCCCGGTATGACCAAAACGGTATGACCAAAAGTCTTACCGTTAATATCTCTACCTACTTAAATATATTTAAATCGTGTTATCAAGAGATATTAATGAAATGATCTTATGCCAAACCTTTAATATCGCTTATTAACATGATAAAGTTTTGCGATTTTATATAGATGATAAAGTTTTGCGATAACATGAATGTTATATAGATGAATGTTATATAGATGATAAAGTTTTGCGATAACATGATAAAGTTTTGCGATTTTTTAAATGAAACTGAAAATATTTTTAACATAATTTGCTTAACAGAAACGTGGATTTCTTCGAATGATTTTAAAAATAATTCTATTTTCCAGGTTTTGAAACAATTTTATTAGAAAGACAAACAAATAAACGCGGTGGAGGAGTTCTGATTTACGTTAAGGAACACATTGCGCATAACATTAGGAATGATATGTGCGTTTCTGACGGTGATAAAGAAATCGTAACTATTGAAATTTTAAACA
Organism: Hydra vulgaris; assembly: GCF_022113875.1. Taxonomy (NCBI): domain Eukaryota; kingdom Metazoa; phylum Cnidaria; class Hydrozoa; order Anthoathecata; family Hydridae; genus Hydra; species Hydra vulgaris. The sequence goes on along the minus strand of NC_061167.1, from coordinate 47,963,079 downwards.
ATAAAAAAAATAATATTCTATTAAGCTGCTGTTATAGACCACCTGAAAATCTTAGTTTCTTTTTACAGCAAAATATCATTCACAAAGGTAGAAAAGAAAACAAAATTACTTTTATAATTGGAGATTTCAACATGAACTGTTTAATTTATAATAAAGATAAAAAAATAAAAAGTTTTTATGATGAAATACTTATGGCAGGAGCTGTTCCTTTAATTAATCGCCCTACTAGAATAACCAATACTTCAACTACGTTGATTGATAATATTTTTACAACAGATATTTATAATAGAAAATTAAAAAAAGGAATTATAAAAACCGACATATCCGATCATTTCCCCATTTTTCTAACAATCCATACTGTATCCTCAAATAACCCCGAAAGACAAAATATAATAAAAAAACGTGTCTTCAATGAGAGCAATATAAAATCCTTCCAATATCAATTATCACTTCTGCATTGGAAACATATTAACTTTAATGAAGACGCAAATACAATATATAATAAATTCTTTGATACGTTCTTCTCAATATACGATGCAAACTTTCCACTTTGTGAAAAAATAACAAAAATAAAAACCTTAAATAGTCCATGGATTACCAAAGGACTTAGAAAATCCTCTAAAATCCTCTAAAACTATAGGGCACCGTATTTATGGAACAAAATTGTTGTTCCAAATTTTGATTTGTCAATTTCGTTTTCCGTTTTTAAAACTAAATTAAAAAACTATATTCTTTCTACTGGCAATATATATAAATATTTTTGAAATGTAAAATTCTTTTTTTTTACTCTGGATAATTTGTAAAATTATTTTCAGTTTTTGTTTCTTCTACATTGTTATTAGTTATTTGATCAATTGTATTTTATTTTATTATATATACACGTATTATATCTTTTATATGGTTCTGGCGACAAGATCATTTGAATCTTCTTTCAGATACCAAGTTTATATATTGTTATATTGTTATATTACGATTAATAATTGTAAACTGAAAAAAAAAAAAAAAAATATTCGCGCACTGCTGACAAACTTTTTTTGCAACCATTCTCGCAATGTTAGCTCTGACTGGCGGAAACCGCTTTAAAACTTCAGGCAAATTTTTCGTCTTTGATTAAAGAAAAGCCGCTGCAACATAGGTCTCCTGAATTTGCTTTTTGATTACTGAACACAGCTTCTTTGTTAAAACTAACAAAACTAACTAGCCCGTTTGGAAATGAAAATGTTATAAGTTGCTAATGCTCTTTACTCTCCTGAAACATTTTTTGTAAAACACATTTTAAAGATAAGAAAATGGTTCAAAAGTACAAATTAAAATCCTCTTTTAATTTGTACTTGGATTTTGATTTACTTGGAAAAAAAAGATTTACTTGAAAAAAAAAAAAAACAGCTAATATAAATGTTATACCAAATAACTGTCTTTAGTTTCATCGTTAAATAAATAAAACTATGTTGCCAAGAAATGTTTTATAACTGTAAAGTTTTTCAAAACTATTGTCAGGACCTACAAGTTTTGAAAACAATTTTTTAAAATAAAAACTTACCCTGATAGATCTGTACCCTGTAAAATGAGTTTGGAAATGCGTAAAACTTATGAAAACATTTTTTCATAGACTGAAATCAAATCATAGGGTTGATATCACAACAATCTAAGGATCAATCTTTAAAATATTTTCTAATTTATTGGTCACAATGTCAAATTATTTTTCAACAATATTATTATATGAGCATTGTTTTATGAAAATTGTTGATAACTTTAGCTCGAGACAATTTTAGAGAAACTCAAAGTAGGTTTAGTTTAGTTTATTTTTAATGTTTCTTAACATTTACTTTTTAACTTCTTTCAAAATAGAAGAAATTTTAATACTCTTCAAACGCATTTCTCCCCGTGGATTTAAATTATGCAGAAGCATCGTTTTATTCCCCCCATGGTAGGTTTAAATAATTTTAAATAATTGACTGCATGTATACAGTCAATTATTCAAAATTATTTAAACCTATACATTAACCTATACATTAAATGTATAATATATATATATATATATATATATATATATATATATATATATATATATATATATATATATATATATATATATATATATATATATATATATACATATATATATATATATATATATATATATATATATATATATATATATATATATATATACATATATATTTATATACATATATATATATATATATACATATATATATATATATATATATATATATATATATATATATATATATATATATATATATATATATATATATATATATATATATATATATATATATATATATATATGGGGGAAGTGGGGGCATAACCGCATATGGTGGCACAACTGTTTTTTATTATCTCCTTTTGAAAAATATTATCTAATATGGCAAAAAACATACCACGTGTTAGTAAAACAGTTTCCTTCATTTTGCAAATGTCAAAAAGAGTACCTGTCATGTTTCTGAGGGGTGGTGCGTAATAATGTTTATTTGATAAAAATATTAAATTTACATCATATTTTTCTAGACCTTTCTTTTGAGGATTGAGTAATATTAAACTTAAGTGTTAAAGATATGTGTTATCAGCGTTATATCTTTAAGTAAAACCCATTTTTGATATTAACATAACCTAATAAGCAAGCTATGAAACTGTATTCTATCTAAAAACAGTTCTCTATGACAGAACTGCATTGACACACTGAAGGCACAACCGTATATTTTAGATATTTATAAAAGTTAGGTAATTACGAATAACATTAATTACAGTCGTCACACTTAAATGCGTTTATGTAAAAACTTGAATAAAAATAGTTATTTTATGAGATGTTGGAAACTAGATTTTGCATTTTTTCAATCAATTTTTATGAATGAGTTTTTGATTCAAATATAAAGCTAAGAGTTTATCGAAAAAGAAAACTCAGACTGTAAATACAAAGAATGCCTACATAGTATGCAAACATGCAACAAAATCAGCAAATAATCCCAACAATTTTTTTGAGTGTGTGGTTGTGCCTCACAAGTCATGTGGGGCAAAACCGTTTTTTTTTTCATTTAGTATAATTTTTGTGTAATTATAATGTTTTTTTTTAAATGTGCATCAATTTAAAGCTTAATAGCGTGGCTATTGAAATAAACTGTTAAAAACACATCTCTTTTTTATTTTCATACAACATTTATCCAAACCTTAAGGGGGCGGTTGTGCCCCATTTTTCCTATATTAATCACCCACTGTATATAATACCAGGTAAATTATTATAAAGCTACATTTTTAAAAAGAAAGAAGATTATCTTTAAATATTTACTTCAAAAATGTCTTTGAAGATTTTCTTGGTAGTAACTTAATATCTCCGACAGATTTTGTAAATTTTTCTTTCTAGCATACATCATATTACAACATATTTTTTCAAATAAATTGCTCAAATAAAATATTTTTTCAAATAAATGGCTTCAAATAAAAAAAACATGAATTAAAATTTTGCATAAAAACGTTAATTCGCAACTGTTATCAAGGCCGGCGTGATAGGCGTGTGTGATCAATGATTTTTAGTCGGCAAACTGGACCCTTAGTCGGCAAATCGGACCCTTTTAGACTAGTTAGTCGGCAAATGTCGACCCTTTCGATATAGGTTAGACAGTCGGCAAATGTCGTAATGAAAGTCGGCAAATTTTGGAAAACGAGGACCTTTTTTTTTTTTTTTTTTTTTTAGTCGGCAAAAGTTGTAATGGCACACCCCCACGTGGCACCTACTCGCGCCGGCCCTGACTGTTATCGCAGACATTTTTGTTGGTTTTGAATTTGTTGATGGTTACTGTTCGACATAGTGACTAATTCATCTCTATATTGTGGAAAAAAAAGCTTACTCTTTTTCATTAAATAAGTCAAACAATTATTTTTTTTAATGCTGACCAAACAGCTGCTCAATAAAAAAGAAATTAATTTAAAAATGTGCTTATTTCTTAGCTGTTTTTTTTTTTTTTCCTTTTTTTTATATACTTTAATATAAATACAATCAACATGCTTCAAAAATAAATAAAATAATATGATAATAAATAAAATAATATAATAAAATAATAAATAAAATAATATAATATTTGATGTACAAAGTAGTATAATAAAGTAATATAGTATTTATGATTTATTTATTATTTTTTTTATTTTATAATTTATTTATTTTATTTGTTATTTATGTTTGTTTACCAAAATCATAAACAAAATTAGTAAAAATTATGGAGAATATTTATAAGTTTTTAAAAGTTTGTTATTGAAAACCATAAATAAAAGTAAATGTAGCAAAAATTATTTAAAAAAATTCTAAATCTTGTTTGTTTTTATTTTATTTTATGAGTTTAAATTGAATATATTTATATTTTAAACCAAACAATAAAATATAATCAAGCTTTTTATACACAAGTTATTATGAAATAATACCAGATTGAACCAAACTACAATTTTAAACTTTCATTTTTAAATAAGCGCAAATAATAGTTATAAGGTAACAAAAATCTCATGTTTTTTTAAGCGTGTCTTAAAAATGTCTGGATTAGGTGAAGTATTTTTGATTATTTTAAAACATTTATAAATATTAACTTTTATTGATACTTTTAATTCATACGACAGAAGTTTAAATTACACCAGTTAAACGAGTTAGTTAGAGTCCATAGTTAGGAACTATGCTTTTTATAAAATAAACAAAATTATAAACGAAGTACGTTTCAAACTTGAAACGAAATATGTCTAAATAGTTTTGATTAACACTTTATTTTTTGATTTGCGAAACTCATATTTTGATCATATACATTATCATAACAATAATACTCTTATTATCATATCATAACAATAATACATTTATTTTTCACATAAGCTAAACAAGGGTAAAAAAAATATTAAAATGTAATATGTACCTATATTGTATCATGCAAAATGGAGGAAAAGTATTGGCCTTTATTGAACCAAATGAGATGAAAAATTAAAACATTTATTTGTAAAAACCTTTTTCGACACTCGTGTTTATTTGATGCATACTTTATTAAAATAAAAACACGTATAAAATCAAGCAATTTGTTCCTGTTAACAAAACTTTTTTGTTAATATTTGATTGGTGTAACCAAGGACGTATAAAAAGATATTAATATTAATACTATTAATACGTCTATGATTAAACTGAGCCATGAGCAAATACAGAAAAAAATTAAATAAAAAAAAATATCTTCTGCAGATGTATTCGTGGGTGTGTTAATAATTTTAGTAACATTTTAATAACTAAGTTAGGATTAGTTTTAATAACTTTTAAAAATTAGAATGTTTTCTTTGTTTACAAATTTAATTTTAAATCTTTATGAATGTTTTGTTTTACGAGCATGTAAAAAACTTGTATAAAGTTTTTTTATGTATATATTTTAAATATATTTCTGATTTAACACAGATAAAACCATTTCACAAAACTATTACATATAAATGTTTATAAAATGTTAAGCAAAATTTCACGAGTTAGGGTTTACAATTAAAAGTTAAAAAATATATATAAAGTATAACAAATTATTTCGAAAAGTTTATCATTGCTACAATTAATTTTATTTATATTTGTTTGTGGCTAGTTTAAAAGATTTATGCAGGAATTCAACCCACAACTTTTGCCTTCCTCAATCTCTAACTCAAAAAGTCAACTTTGCAACTCGCTTTCCAAACAAACCGAATCGTTTACCTTCACTACTCAACTTATGTCTTGTTTCTGATTCTAGTCAGTGCTCAGTTCCTTTACCCTTAGGTGCCTCTTTTTGATCTCCCTAAAACTTTTAAAATCTCATTTTTCTTTTCCGCCAGAATCACTCTATCATCGTACATCTTATAAATATCTAAAAGCTGACTGGGACTCTTTCCGTGATTTTCTTCGTGCTGGCCCTTGGGTAGAAATCTTTCGTCTTCATGTTGACAAAATTGCTTCTTACATAACTTTGTAGATTCAGGCTGGCATGGAATCTTTTATTCCTTCTTGACACTTCCAGGTCAAGCCTCACTCTTTTCCATGGTTTTCCTCACATTGTGCTGCTGCAATTTCCAATCTATCAGCACAACAATTCTCCAGAAAACAGACGTCTGTTTATTACTGCTACAAACCATGTATAAAAGTTTTGACTAATGCCAAAGCCCGCTATTCTCGGGTCATGAAATTTCGTATTTCATCACAAAAATTAGGTTATCGTGACTTCTGGAGAATCTTTAATGGTATCAATAATAAGGGTAAGTTTGTAATTCCACCTCTTTTGTATGGTTCATACTTGTCTCCTCACCTAAAGACAAAGCTGAATTGTTTGCTAAGAACTTTTCATCAATATCATCTTTTAATTACACTAGATGCGTTCTTCCTGATATAGCCGTCGAACAGATTGATCCATAGCTTGGCATTTGTATCATTCCAGCTTCTTTATCTAAAGTGATTTTCAGCTCAGACTCTTCTACAGCTAGTGGCCCGGAAAACATACCTGTTATAATCTTGTAGAAGTGTTCTCTAGAGCTGTCGTCTATGCTTTCAAAACTATTCAACAAGTGCTTATCAGAGTCTTGTTTTCCAGCCTGCTGGAAAGCAGCATCTGTTATCCCTATTTTTAAAAATTCTGGAGAGCGATTCAATTCGTTGAACTACCGTCCCTTTAGTCTTCTTTCTATCATAAGCAAGATATTTGAATCTTTAATTAACAAACACTTAAACACTTAATATATATATATATATATATATATATATATATATATATATATATATATATATATATATATATATATATATATATATATATATATATATATATATACATATATATATATATATATATATATATATATATATATATATATATATATATATATATATATACATATATATATATATATATATATATATATATATATGTATATATATATATATATATATACATATATATATATATATATATATATATATATATATATATATATATATATATATATATATATATATACATATATATGTATATATATATATATATATATATATATATATATATATATATATATATATATATATATATATATATATATATATATATATATATATATATATATATTGTTGTTTTGAGAAAATCACTTTTTAAGATTTAAAACACCATCATGTAGTTCAACGAATTAAATTTACCCCAAAAATCATTTTATTATATAAAACATTTATTTCTCAATATAGCAATTCAAAGTTTTATGTGAAAATATCGGTTTATATGTTTGATATTGTTACTGTAAGAGGGGAACTGCTGTTTGGACTTTGATTGTTTTTTCCATTGCATCTCACCAATATATTCCACAGGTTAGTTACTAGAGACTTATTCTCTTAACAGGTTTTTTTGATTGATTACCAAACACATAACACATACCAAAGACAACACATAACATATACCAAAGACAACAGAATCACATAACACATACCATAGACATAACACATACTAAAGACAACAGAATTGAAACGCACTAAAATAATGCTTAACAATAATAGTATTATTACATGTGTGTCATTTTTATTGCAGGTATTAAACCAAAAAATAAAAGAAGGGAAGAGGAAAATAATAAAAACTAATATTTATGTTGCAATAACTCCATAATTATAGACTGATTGATTTAATCATCAGCATAATATAACGTGTCTGTTGAAGAACCATCTTCACAATCAGAGGGTCCAATAACTGGAAGACTGTTGCAGAATTCCTGGTTCACAAGATTGCATAGTTTTTTCAGACACTGCAAGTCCTTAAATTTTTCCCAACTGATTGGTATTGGGGCAGTATATAAACACTCAAGTGACCTTGTTTTCAAAGGGTTGATTGTTTGTTTACCTTTAAGTCTCAATGTCACAACCGCAATTTCAATGGTGCCGCTCCAGGAATCTCTAAAGCTGATGTATTGCGGATGAGAGACTTCGATGTAGATTTCTCGTAAAGGTCTTGTTATAAAGGGACATGATGTTTTGTAGCCTGGCTTTAGGAAATCTTTGAATGCCTTGAAAATATTCTGGTTGCAGGCAATCACTCTAAAGGGAGATAGCTTGACACGTGTATTTCTGAACACCTGAACCCACTGGCTGGGAAAATCCAGATTTTTTTGACTGTTTGATAAGGACCATGTCACGGTCACATTCAAGATACGAGTGACCACGGATTGGAAACCGGATTGAGATGCGCTCAAATCATTTTTTTGTGTTTACCAACCAATGCATAAATCTAAAGAGATATAATTCTTGTTTTGTCCTGCACACCCATCACAAAACAAAACAAGTCTTGTCACTACTTGCGGGAAGTATATCTCTATGAAGTGATAAAGCATGGAGCACACATCATCATCACTCTTTTTGGCAACAGTCTCATCATAAATGTAGAAGTATACAACTTCTGTAGACAGCACGTGGACATTAAAAGAGACACAGGTCAGTTGACGCTTGTAATAAATATCGTTGAAAGTTTTGTTGGGAGTGCATAAATTTTTCTGAAAATCGAAAACGACTGGCTTTGTAGAACTATCTATCCGGGCAAGCTCTTTTGTAGGAGAAGTCCCTGAATTTGACATTCTCTTCATCTTTGCGAAGTTGTCGCCTATCCACTCCTTTCACTTTTAAATACATACCATTTCACTTGTTTTCAAGAATCAAGAGCAATTAGTGTGCAATATATTTTTTACTCGGTGTTGTTATTATTTTGTAGGATGTTTACAAAACTAATGTCAGATAACTAAGATAAGGCATTCCTTTAGCTCTACAATTATTATTTTTTGTATGACAAATTATTTTTAACCTGTTATGAATTATTAATAACCGTTATATATATATATATATATATATATATATATATATATATATATATATATATATATATATATATATATATATATATATATATATATATATATATATATATATATATATAGCCAACACAGTTCAACATTTTTCGCATGGTTCGAATATAATGACTAGTTTAATACAGCATTCTAGAAAAAAGACTTACAAATGCTGAAGTCGATTTATTATGCAATGGAACTATAACCAAAGGTCATCTATTACTTATTGTTGTTCGAGATAGGTAGAAAATATATTCTTTACCTGAACAAAGAAAGCAAGGTGTGAATCTTGCGCATCTTTGCCACTAATCAAATTAAATTGAGTAGACCGACTTTTTCTTCATCAGTAATTTTTTCAAAATATTTCATCTTGCACTTGCAATCTTCCCCTTTCTCATGACTTGATATGCGTTGAAATTTTAGCTGTTCTTTATGAGCAAAGTTCTTTTTTCTTTTCTTTGGTTTGTCACTAATGATTGGGCGATCAGTGCTGCTTTTCGCCATCTTTAAAACAGACATCTAACAAAAATAGCGCTGGATTGGCTCGTACATGTCATGTGATAGAAAAAAAGCCAGCTGATAACTAGTTTGATCGTTTTGTTGCTGTAAACATTGGACTCTGATCGTTTTGCCAACGTTTGGTGTTTTTAAAAATTCCAATAACTTAAGACTCCAATTGTTTTTTAATTAGTCACTTCAGGCAGACAAAGTATGAGCCCAGGGCTTCAATAAAAGGGCTATAACTCAAAAAAATCAAATTTGTGATTTTGATTGTTTTTCCGTTGAGGCCTTCATATATATATATATATATATATATATATATATATATATATATATATATATATATATATATATATATATATATATATATATATATATATATATATATATATATATATATATATATATATATATATATATATATATATATATATATAAAATATGTTCACTTCTTAACGCATTTTTTTCGTTTCATTCTATTAATTTATTTTTTAGAATGAATCTTTGACTTGCTGTTAAATCGCAATTTATATACACATTTTCATATTTTTTGATTTTTCTTAATTTAATTGATGCTTTAAGAATCATATTTTTGTTATTAACGTCTTCAAGCTCTATAAGCAAAGGATCGATGCTTCCTTCAGATTTAAGACGGCGAACAGATCTCACTTTTGCTCCATTGGATTTGATAGCACTAAGGAAATTATTTACTTGCGACTTGTCATTTTCTAGTTTTCCGTCCGTGATAAACCTTGCGTAGCTTCTAATCCATAGATGATGACGTATGTTTCTCTACGTTCTTGGTCTTTACGTTCCTTTGTGGTTTCAAAAAGAAGAGATAGTTGGTCATTTGTTTTTTTGGCAGCCCCTGATACAACTTTCGACCACGTAGTTCCACTTTTATCAGAATTGACCTTTTTTGATTTTTCCGTTTCTGTAATTATACTTTTTAGTTGCTTGTTTTCTTTAACACATTCCGCAACCTCGGATTTTAAGTTTTTTATTTTTTGGTCTTTTTACTACATTTTAAATAAACCTTTTGTTACAATATTTAAAATACGAATAAATAACAATAAAATATATATATATATATATAATATATATATATATATATATATATATGCATACATACATATATATATATATATTTATATATATATATATATATATATATATATATATATATATATATATATATATATGCATACATATATATATATATATATATATATATATATATATATATATATATATATATATATATATATATATATATATTACATACATATATATGTATATATATATACATATATATGTATATGTATACATATATATGTATGTATATATATATATATATATATATATATATATATATATATATATATATATATACATGTATATATAATGATCGTTATTAAATAATAAAAGAACGAAAGGTTTACGATTTTTATATATTTTTTTTTTTTTTTGCTTTTTTTTGTTTTTTTTTATTTATTCAAAATAAGTTTTACAATATAAGAATGAATAAGATTCATAAAATATATATAGTAAAAGTTACAAACTTAGATAGCGTTAAAATAAGAAGAACGCGGATACTCGCAGAAGATCATAAGATCTTGTCATCGCCTAAATAGATTTTAAATAAAAAATAATCCTCTAATAATTCATATATAAATATTCACACTTAAATAAAAATATAATTTTTACGCATTTAATTCTATTAAAACATACAAATATATTCTAAATATATACTTATATATATATATATATATATATATATATATATATATATATATATATATATATATATATATATATATATATATATATATATATATATATATATATATATATATATTTTTTTTTTTTTTTTTTTGTTCTTTTATTACATGTAAAATAAGCATTTCGTTACAATATTTCAAATACAAATATATAATAATAAATTTATATATAAATATAATGGTCGTTATTAGAAAATAAAAGAACGAAGAAAGAAAATAAAAGAATATATATATATATATATATATATATTACATAACTTTGTGGATTCAGGCTGGCATGGAATCTTTTATTCCCTCTCGACGATTCCAGGTCAAGCCTCACTCTTTTCCTTGGTTTTCCTCACATTGCGCTGCAGCAATTTCTAATCGAAACCGTTACTTCCATATCTATCAGCAAAACAATTCTCCAGAAAACAGACATCTGTTCACTATCGCCAGAAACCATTGTAAAAAGGTTTTGTCTGACGCCAAAACTTGCTATTCTCAGGTCATTAAATCTCGTATCTCATCACAAAAATTAGGCTCTCGTGACTTCTGGAGAATCTTTAACAGTATCAATAATAAGGGCAAATCTGTTATTCCTTCTCTCTTGTATGGTTCAGACTTTGTCACCTCACCTAAAGACAAAGCTGAATTGTTTGCTAAGAACTTTTCATCAATATCATCTCTTGATTCCACTAGTTGCGTTTTACCTGACATAGCCATCAAACAGGTTGATCCCTTGCTTGACATTCGCATCACTTCAGCTTCTGTATCTAAAGTAATTTCCTGCTTAGACTCTTCAACAGCTTATGGCCCTGACAACATTCCTGTTGTAGTCTTGCAGAGGTGTTCTCCGGAGCTTTCATCCATACTTTCTAAACTATTTAACAAGTGCTTATCAGAGTCTTGTTTTCCATCATGCTGGAAAGCAGCATCTGTTATCCCTATTTTCAAAAATTCCGGAGAGCGATCTGATTCATCTAACTACCGTCCCATTAGTCTTCTTCCTGTCATAAGCAAGGTTTTTGAATCTTTAATCAACAAACACTTAATCTCTCATCTTGAATCAAATAACTTACTTTCTGATCATCAATATGGATTTCGGTCTTCTCGTTCTACAGCTGATGTGCTAACAGTAATAACCGATAGGTTTTACCGTGCATTAGATAGAGGTGGAGAGGTTAAGGCTATCGCACTTGACATTTCTAAAGCTTTTGATAAAGTTTGGCATGCTGGTCTTCTTCATAAGCTTTCTTCTTATGGTGTAGCTGGTAACGTCTTTAAGATTATTGAGTCCTTTCTTTCCAATCGTAGTATAAAAGTTGTCCTCGATGGACAACACTCTTCTTCACATCCTGTAACTTCAGGGGTTCCTCAAGGTTCAATCCTTGGCCCTATACTCTTTTTAATTTACATTAACGATCTTCCAGATATTCTCACATCTAAGGTGGCATTATTCGCTGACGACACTACCATTTACTCTTGTCATGATAAGAAGCCCACACTCTCTGATTGCTTGGAGGGGGTATCTGAGCTTGAAAAGGATCTCACTTCTGCTACAGCATGGGGCTCACAGTGGCTGGTGAACTTTAATTCAGATAAAACTCAATTTTATTAGGCCAATCGTTATCGTAATAATCTAGATCTTCCTATATTTATGAATGGTAATGTACTAGATGAGTCATCTACCATTCATCTTCTAGGATTAACTCTTACTTCTGATCTTTCTTTTAAACCGTATATCAAATCCATTGCAAAATTAGCATCTGCTAAGGTTGCATCTCTTTATCGAGCTCGACACTTTCTTACTCCAGATTCTATTCTCTATCTCTATAAATCTCAAATCCGTCCCTGTATGGAATACTGTTGCCACATCTGGGGCGGATCTTCTAATGATGCTCTTTCTCTTTTAGACAAGGTGCAAAAATGAATTGTAAACATAGTTGGACCTGCTCTGGCAGCCAATCTCCAACCTTTGTCACATCGTCGTAATGTTGCTTCTCTTTCTCTTTTCTACAAATACTATAATGGGCACTGCTCTAAAGAGCTAGCGTCCCTTGTGCCATCTACTAAAATTCATTCTCGTGTTACTCGCCATTCAATTAAGTCTAATCCTTTTTCTGTGACTGTTCCTAAGTGCTTCAAAAACTCTTATTCTTCTAGTTTTTTTCCTCGAACATCGGTTTTTTGGAATTCGCTTCCTTCATCTTGCTTTCCTGATTCATATAATTTGCAATCTTTTAAGTCATCAGTCAATCGTTATCTTGCTCTACAGATTTAGTCTTTTCTTTTCCAGTAACTTCCAACTCTTATAGTGGTTGCTTGCAGCCTTGTTGGAAGTGAAGATGTTTAAAAAAAAAAAAAAATATATATATATATATATATATATATATATATATATATATATATATATATATATATATATATATTTATATATATATATATTTATATATATATATATATATATATATATATATATATATATATATATATATATATATATATATATATATATATATATATATATATATATATATATATATATATATATATATATATATATATATATATATATATATAAGTTAAGAAAAAAGATTTCATATATATAAATTACAATAAAAAGATTTCTTATTAATATAATAGTATTAATATAAAACAAAACAAACTTAAAAATATATAAGAATATTTTTAATTAAGAAAATAATTTTTTTCAACTTTCTTTTAAATAAGAGAAAGCTCCATTCTTGAGAAAAATCAAAAAGTTTTAATACTACTTTGTTCCATAAAAATGCTCCTCTAAATGAAATATAAAACTTACCAAAATTAGTTTTGAAAACTGGTTAAAGAGTAAAATTTTCATTACGCAAATTGTAAATTCCTTTGAATTGTCTTTTGATGAATTTGATAGAGCTTTTAAAATGCTAAAGCAAAATAAAGCAGTCGGTCCTGATGATATCAATGGAAACATTGTTATTTATTCCTATGATATCATAAAAAATATCCTTTTTAAAATATTTAAATGTTCAATTCAACAAGGAATTTTTCCTGATGTATTAAAAATAGCTAGAGTTTCACCAATATTTAAAGGTGGAGACTTACTTAGTGTTAGTAATTACCGCCCAACATCTGTTCTCTCTGTTTTCTCAAAAATTATAGAGAGAATTCTTTATAATAAAATTTTGAATCATTTTTCTCAAAATAATATCCTATACAAAAATCAATATAAATTTAAAAAAAATAACTCAACTGAACACGCTATACTTCAAATAAGACAATATATTACTGAATCATTTGAAAATTTCAAGTTTACTTTAGGCATTTTTATTGACTTGTCTAAAGCCTTCGATACGATTGATCATAAAACTCTATTTAAAAAACTTAAATACTATGGAATCTCTGGCAATGTTTTGAAGCTTTTAAAATGTTATTTAAGCAATAGAAAGCAATTTGTTCACTATGACGTATCATCGAAATCAAAATTGTTAGATATAACCTAGGACCACTACTATTTCTCATATACATAAACGATCTCTATGAAACATCTAATTTAATGACAATTATGTTTGCTGACGACATGAACTTTTTTTTATCTCATAGCAACATAGCGACGCTATTTCAAAGTATGAACATAGAATTAATTAAAATTTCTGATTGGTTTAAATTAAATAAGCTTTCTCTTAATATTGAAAAAACAAAATGGTCTCTTTTTCATCCATGCTACAAAAAGTATCTTCTACCGAGTGAATTGCCTGCTCTTTCTATAGATGACATGCAAATTAAAAGAGTAACGGCTACAAATTTTTTAATAATTTTTATTGATGAAAATCTGACATGGAAAAAACACATTGAAAACTTATCATTTAAAATATCCAAAAGTATAGGAATACTATTCAAAATAAGAAACATGCTAAATAGACATACTTTAGTTCAGTTATATCACTCTTTTATTCATTGCCATCTAAACTATGCTAATGCGGCTTGGGGTAGTGTTAGCAAAACTAAATTAGAATTACTTTATCGCCAACAGAAACATTTTGCACGACTTATTAATTTTAAAAATCGTTTTTATCATGCTAAGCTTCTTTTAAACGAAATGAATATTCTTAATATATATCAACTTAATATTTTTAATGTATTGTGTTTTATGTTTATTGTTTATTATGGTATAGATTAAGGGGCTTGGCGATAAGACAAATGTCTACTTCTTGCCCCTGCTATTTGTATTTACATATGTTTTATGTTATCAATAAATTTATATAGCAAAAAAAAAAAAAGTTTAATTTAGATCACCTAATATGTAAAATATTTTTTTTCGTGGTTGATTTTATTGATAACATCATCATGTAAAAATGTACTAAATGTTTTAATATTGCCAGTAGGTGGGCAATAACAACAGCTAATCACAATGTTTTTAGTTTTATTCATTAATATATCAATCGTTAAAACCTCTTTATTGACGTCAGAAATACTCAAGTCATGCCTAATATAATACCGTAGGTTTTCTTTTACCATAGTCATAAGAAATATATTCTTCTTTATTATTAAAATATTCTTAAAACTATGCTTTTACATAAATAATTAAACCACCGTTTATTTGTTTTCCGCTCTAATGAAGTCAAATTATAGCCCGGTATTTTAAAATTATTATCTAAATTTGAGTTTCAGTTAGGCATATTATACTAAAAATAGTTAGATTTTCCTCAAAACTATTGCAAAGATTTTCAAAATTAAATTAAACTTTTTATATTTATATGAATTGCATTAAATTTATCACACTCATGAAATTCTTTTATTTCAAAATTATAAAGATAGCTACAGTTGCTTTGTAAAGCATCTGCTTCACTAAAATAATTTTGATCCGGATCGGACTCTTTGTTAAGTATAAAAATATTGAATTGAAAAATATCAAAATTTTTAGAGAGATTTGAACCATTTTAGTATTTAAAAAAAATAAAAAATAGGTAAAAATAATAATAAAGATAAACTTAATAATTCTGCGATAAAAGAATTTCTTAAAAGTCGCGCGTTACAAATTTATTATATACAACTTTAGCAAATTAAACAAATCCAAGGACGCCTTCGGAATATTTAAATAATGCGAGTTGTGAAGCACTAACAGAATGGCTCAGAAAATTCTTTCACTTTTCTATTAATCATAGACAAACCCCAAAATCGTTGTCTACATCACTTATAATACCACTTGCTAAATCGTATAAAAAATCCTTAACTGATCCAAATAACTACCGCGGCATTAGCACCATTCCAATCTTTACGAAACTAATAGAATATCTTATCCTACTAATCTGTTCAGAAAAAAAAGAGACTCATCCTCTTCAATTCGCTTTCACTAAAAGTAGCTCAATACTACACGTTGAATTCGTTATTAGTGAAACAATTAAACACTACAACAACAACAACTCACCTGTCTATCTCTTTTCCCTAGATGCTGAAAAGGCGTTTGACAGCTGCAACTGGGACATTCTGTTTGAGAGACTGTACAACGATAAAAAGCTCCCTCTGTATATTGTTAATACCATATCGCCATTATACTATGAAAGCAGTGCTTCTGTTTCTTATCTAGATTGAAAATCATATCCTTTCTATCAAACGCAAGGAGTGAGACAGGGATCTATTCTCTCGCCTCCTTTTTATAACATTTATACTCAAAACCTACAAGAAACCTTACAAAACGAAAGCGTTATAGGTACATCAATTAATGGAAACTATACGGGTGTTGTAGCATACGCTGATGATGTTATACTTCTTAGCTCCACCCTCTCTGGCCTACAAAAGCTTATTAATATATGTAACACACAAAAAGCTTATTAATATATGTCAACACACAGAAACTGCATAAAATTGAATGCTAACAAAACCAAGTTCCTGCTCATCTGAAAAAAGCAAACTAAAAACTGCACATTAACTCTCAACCACCAGTAAATAAAACTTCATGATAAACTTAGTCATCTACGTTTCACATGGGATACAAAAAGTTCATCTTTTGCCTCACTTAATAAATCAAACATTGATTACCGAATATCAAAAAAATCTGCAGTTGAGTACTAGAACTCAAAAGAACATAGAACTATCTTCAAGGACATTCTTGAAAAAAATATTTCCTAGATAACCACGTTGAAAAAAAAAAAAAAATTCCGAGGTTTTTTATTTTTATCTTGTATGAAACTCTTAAATTACCATACTTGTATAGTGGGTGTTTAATAAATCTAAATAAAATAAATATTTATCTTTGGCTCTCTAATCTTTTGCTTAAATAACTGTTTTCGCAAATCTAAAGTTCATTCGCTGTAGTCTTTGTTTACGTAAAATCGATCGTTACACAACTTTAACTGAACATAGTTATCCAACTAATATGCAAAATATTGTCAATACATTAAGTTAGTTGCAAACATTTTATATAAAGCACACATACCACTTGTTCAAGATATTAAATTAAGCTGTATACAGTGGCGGATTAAGACTTCTTGGGGCCCGGGGCTATTTTTGTTTATGGAGACCTTTTTATGGGTCAGAACCTAAAATTGACTTCTTGAAAAAAAATATTTCCTAGATAATCACGTAAAAAAAAAAAAAAAAAAATTTTAGGGGCCCCTAAATTTGCGGGGCCCAAGGCTATAGTCCCCCCTAGCCCTCCTGTTGATCCGGCACTAATTGTTTACATTATAGATTATTTTGAAAACGCAGGAAAATATTAGTTTTGTTAACTTTTAACTTTATTTTTAAGAAAACGAAAACTTAAGAAAACAAAAAAGTCTAAGTTTATAAATTTAGATTCTATTTCTTAATTTATAGCGTTTGATAAGCGCTTTTGATTTTTTTTTCAGTTGTGGCCTTAGTCCGCTATCAATCTATTTCAGTGAAAGCACTTTTGCAACTCTATTACCAAATAAAATTTTACATGTAGCAGAGTTGTGCTAAGTACAAGTTGCGCTACCGCCCAGCACTGCGAGAAACTCACTTTACATGAAACTTTTAAGATTTTTATATATAAATTTGTAATCGAAGTAAGATAGACGTTTACTGTTTTATTTTCTTGTATTGGAAATCATCTGAAAATTAAGTTTATTTGTAGAGTTAGGTTTATGAAATTTTTCCTACGTTGGCAATGCTCTGTTTTGCTCATAGGATTTTTTTTCTTAACCAGCTATGGGTGACTAGCAATGAAAAAATATAAGGGCAAGTCAAAACAAGACAAATTATAGCAAATTCTTGTCCAGTTTTGGATGATGTTTTGCCAATAACGAACAGAAAATTCAGTATGGAAATTAGATGCTTTTAATAATTCAAATAGTTGAGTTTCTCACTAAAATTATTTTTTAATTTCATCATCACAGATTAAAATTATGTCAACTTATTGTTTTGTAATTTACATTCAAAATTTTAAATTTATAATATAGGATCTTTCATCGCTAACATATAATATAATTGACAATTGTGTAAGTGACATTTAAATGTACTTTCACTTTTTGAATGTTGCTTTCTGTGGCAAATGTGGAAAGTAATGGATTCGGCTTCAACGTGCCAGTAAAATGGCTCTATAGATAACATAGATATAAAACAAAACATTGTCATATACTAAACTCATATATCTGTTATTGCATTTATTTGGAGAATCATTCATTTTTAGAATAATCATTCATTAACTCAAATAATTAAGTTAAAAAAACTCAACGTTTAATTTCATTAAATCAAACCTATTTGAAAGATAAATATTTTCAAATATAAACAGTTTAAGTGTGTTAAATATTTAGTAAAAAAGTTTGTAGGGGTGTGAAAAATTTGGTCAAAAAAGTATTAAAAATTTGGAATTTGTTGACTCTACTTAGCATTTACATAAAACTTGGCACACTACTTGGCATTTACTTATTTATTACGCATTACTACTTGGCATTTACATAAAAGGACAAGTACAATGAATGCATAAACTTTTTTTATGTTTACACCTTTTACAAGTTATATTTCAACAGGGTTCTCTACCAATGTTATCCTATTTTATAGAATAGTAATGTATTGTGACATCATCACAATAAAAATTACCTTTAAACATTAAATAGCTTTTTCTATCCTCTTTACCTAAGTTTAGAAGATATTTTTTAACATAATTTTTTTTTACCCATATTAGTTGACTTCGCCGTGGGTCTTGACTCTCTCTTTTTCTCCCTATCTCAATAAGTATTTTTCTGTTTTAGATTCGGCATCAAACAAGTTCGAGTTAAAACTTAAAGAAAGTATGTTCATAGAGTGGTTAAATGAATAACCAGGTTAACCATGTCCAAATGACACTTTCTGATTAGTTACAACTTTCTATACATATTGCGTATCTTTTTAACCTATTCTTTTATTATTTCCTATTTATTTAGTATGACATGATCAGTTGTATTTAAACAACTTTTAAATATTTAATTTTAACTAAAAATGATTAGTGTTAGTTGAAACATGTATAGTTTTTTATTAATAAAATGGTTTTACAATTTAATTTTTTTTTAAGAAAGATGCTTATACTTGGATTTCCTCATATTGCTGATTCAATACGTCAGTCGATTCGTGAATCAAGACCCGCTTCGATTCGAGATTTGAAACTAAAAATGCCGATTCGCAGGGCCCTAATATACATACACACACACACACACACATATATATATATATATATATATATATATATATATATATATATATATATATATATATATATATATATATATATATATATATATATATATATATATATATATATATATATATATATATATATATATATATATATATATTTATATATATATATATATATATATATATATATATATATATATATATATATATATATATATATATATATATATATATATATATATGTATATATATATATATATTTCATTTTACACTGTGTTTCATCGATGAAGACTCTTCAGAAATATAGTTTTATCATTAAAAACTGTCATAGTCTTTCAAAAATGTTCTCCAGAACTCTCTTCAACTCTCACTAAGTGTTTGACTAAATCTTGTTTTCCTGTCTGCTAGAAAACAGCAGGAAAACAAAATTTAGTCTGGCTGGAAAAACTCAAGAGAAAATTCAGAACCCTATAACTATTGTTCAATCAATTTTTTCTTTTTTTTTTAATAAATCTGTCTTCTCTCTTTTTGTTTTTAGTAAGGTTTTTGTCTTTAAATAACAAGTTTTTTACATCTCATTTTGAGTCAAATATCTTACTGTCTTTGAATCTTACTGTCTGACAATAAATACGGTTTTTTAATCTTCTCAATCTACGGCTTACTTGTTAACTACTGTGACTGAAAGATTCTATCGAGATGGAGGTGGTGAGGCAAGGACTATTATTTTTGATATATATAAAGCCTTCGATTTTAAGTTTAACATGATGTTCTTTTCCATAAACTTGCTATATATGATATATCAGGTAAAGTTTGTGAGATTACCAAATCATTTTTTCCTTACCGCCTTATTAAGTTAGCATCTGCTGAGGTTGCTTCTGTTTATTGTGCTATTATCATAATCCTGATTCTCTCGGTACATTTTCAACCTCTGCAAATCTCTTATTCATCCGTTTATGGAATACTAGTGTCATATTTGGGCAGGTACTTATAATAATGCTCTTCCTTTCCTAGACAGGGTTCAAAAATACATCGTAAACGTATTTAGACCTGCTTATCTTCCAAGCTTTAGCCTCTCTCCTCTTATCGTAAAGTTACATCTCTTCCTTTTTTCTACAAATACTATCATGGTCGCTGTTCGAAGGAGCTATCATCTATCTATAAATCTGTAATTTCTTTAATGAGCAATAAATTTATCAACCAAAACTGATTCTCGCTTGAATCGTTATTCAGCAAAGTCGCATCTTTTTACTGCATTTGTCTTTGCATGCTCTAAAAACTTTTATTTGTAAGTCTTTTTTCCTCGCACTTTACCTTTTTGACTTATAACTTATAAAAAATAAAAGATGTTTTTAAGGAAAAGTTAGTTTAATTAGAAGCTGAATGTGTGTAAACGTGTCTCGATTCATGGTTATCATTTCTTAATGGCTATCGTGGAATGATGGTTCATTTTACTTTCAAAGGCTAAAACCATGTTAAATGCTGAATCTTTAGGTCTCAATTTGATGAGAAATATACCGCAAAGAACATTTTCAACAAGATCGAAACTACAACAGGGAAATGGAATTTTCTTCAAACATTGGAGGCTCCCCGTTCCGTTAGATTCCTAATCCATTTTTTAATCTATTTAGAAATTTTTAAATATATTTGATGTGTTTTGGTATTTACCTTCAAAAACTTAAGACTTAAAAAAAAAGACATATTTAACGTAGTACTTTCTATATACGATTGGAAAAAAGTTGAGTTAAACTAATTGATTCAAAAAACCTTCTAGCTTTATTTAAAAAAAAATATAAGAGAATAAAGTTCATGAAAACATATTTTTTGTTAAAAATCAAATGTTTCTCGTTGTGCTGTGAAGTCCTCATTATAGAAATTAGTCCGTGGTTAAAGCGAGCGAAAAATTTAAAAGCAAAGCGAATTTATTAGAAGCGAATAATGGGTTAAGCGAGCAAATTTTTGAGTAAAACCATTAATAATAATTTAATATTTAAACTTGAAATCTGGTAATTGACTAGTTATATTAAAATTGCTAATTTACAAAGGTTTTATATTCGAGGACATAAATTAGAAGACAGAAGATTATGTACGTTTATAGTATTAGAGAAATCGATTGCTAAATATTTGTTACTAAACTTTAGAAACCTTTAAGCTAAAGGGCCCTATTTTGCACCATTTCGTTAAATCTTGGTTTAGTGGACCGCTTTTAATCACACTTTCAAAAGTCTGTTTTAATGCCTGAAAAT
Organism: Hydra vulgaris; assembly: GCF_022113875.1. NCBI lineage: Eukaryota > Metazoa > Cnidaria > Hydrozoa > Anthoathecata > Hydridae > Hydra > Hydra vulgaris. Next base: position 47,941,091 of record NC_061167.1, on the reverse strand, counting down.
ATTATTTTTGGGTTATTTTCTTGTTTTTTTTTTTTTGTTTTTTTTTGGTTTCTTCCTTAGGCTCGAGTGTGTTTTCCAGCAAAAACTGTAGATTTCCAGCAAAACTTGTTTTTCTTTGTTTAGAAATTAAAGTCGAACATATTAGATACCACACTGACTTAAAAACTGACCGTAAATCCCGGACATAGTTACAAATGTCCTTCCATCTATTGCTGTCTTGTTTAAGGGACTAATCACTTTAGAAATTATTTAAGTTACTAAATTCCAAAAGCAAGTCTTACATAATTAATTTGCATATATATGCATTTTAACTTACAAACATTCAATTACACTTCAATTACAATTACAAAAATAATTATACAATTTTGTCTATCTAAAATTGGAGTTTATTAATGAAAATTTGTTATAGAATTATATCTAAAAATAATTAGTGCAGATTTTTCCGTAACCATATATAACATATATAACTGTATGCTATATATATCCAGACTAATTATTTTTAGCTGTAATTATATACCAAATATATATATAAATATATATATATATATATATATATATATATATATATATATATATATATATATATATATATATATAAATATATATATATATATATATATATATATATATATATATATATATATATATATATATATATATATATATATATATATATGTATATATATATATATATATATATATATATATATATATATATATATATATATATATATATATATATATATATATATATATATATATATATATATTGAACTAATTTGCTCTCAACATGCTGCAGGCAACCACTTTTAAGTTGGAAGTTATTAAGAACCAAAGAATAGTGTTAAACAGCAAGAAAATAGTTAGCCGAAAATTGAGGTTTTCAGTAGTTGTAAGTTGAATCAGTCAGAAAAACATTGGAATGATAGAGTCTAAAAGGATTGATGTGGAAGAAAGGAACGAGTAAAAGTTTTAGAGTAGAGCATTAAGGAACATATAGTAATGGGATAGTTCATGGAATAGTAAAAATAAAAATGTTTTGCTTCGACAAGTTGAATAAAAATGTGTTTTGGTTAATGGAACTAGAGATTATAGCTCATTTGAGCAGCGGCCATGATAGTATTTGTTAGAACAAGAAAGAGTAGAGTTCCTATGATGATTGAATTAAGTGGCTTAACTTTAACAGATAGAGAATGTTAAACTACAGTTACGGAAAAAAGTATACAGACAAATTATTTTTAGATATAATTCTATATTGACTATACGAAGCCTCATACTGTTATATATATTTTTGTATCCCTCTAAAAGCTCTGTCTAAGTGTGCGAACAAACATTTATTCCACTAGGTTGTCTCTTTTTTGCAAAAAAAAACTTAAAAGACTATTTGGACAAAAATTTTTTTTTTCTTTATTCATTTCTTTAATATTTAATCCATCCTCCTTTAATTATTAGTTAATGTTTTATCGATTCTCTTATATATATATATATATATATATATATATATATATATATATATATATATATATATATATATATATATATATATATATATATATATATATATATATATATATATATATATATATATATATATATATGTATATATATATATATATATATATATATATATATATATATATATATATATATATACATATATATATACATTTACTTAAGTGTATTTTTATAAGCATTTGCTCACTTTTTTTGCTTACTTTAATCCATACGGCTTTTTTAGAAAAAAAAAAAGAAAAAAAAGAAGAATGATGAATGAAACATTGCTGCCACATCTTAAACCCTCAGTTGATATAGCAGCACTCCACTGCGAGTCAGGCTATTTGTCAGTTGATGTATGTACTGAAGCCCCCAGCAGCAGGCTATTTCAGTATGACGTCAATTTGCTTAACTAGTACGCAATACTACTTGTATATATATATATATAAGCTAGGGATAGGGATAAAGAATTGCTACCCTCGAGGTTACTGAAAATGAAAAATGATGTCAATCAAGGACAACTTATACTGATATAAAAAATGAGTGGTTAAATATTTATATATATACTGTATTCTCCTTCCTGAAAAGTTGAATACTGTCAACATGACTGGTCATTTTTTATTGTTGCTGTTTTTGTTGTTACAAGTCTTTCCTAACTCTTATAATCTACATATAAATGTTGATATACACTCACACACACGCACGCACACAGACACACACACACACACACACACACACACACACACACACACACACACACACATATATATATATATATATATATATATATATATATATATTTGTGTGCGTGTGACATAATTATATATATTTTTATAATTATATATTTGTGTGTGTGTGTGTGACATATATATATATATATATATATATATATATATATATATATATATATATATATATATATATATATATATATATATATATATATATATATATAAACATGTATATATATATATATATATATATATATATATATATATATATATATATATATATATATATATATATATATATATAAACATATATATAATATATATATATATATATACATATATATATATATATATATATATATATATATATATATATATATATATATATATATATATATATATATATATGTATATATATATATATATATATATATATATATATATATATATATATATATATATATATATATATATATATATTTATATATATATATATATATATATATATATATATATATATATATATATATATATATATATATATATATATATATATATATATATATATATATATATATATATATATATGTACAATATACAAATATCAGTTTCAGTAATTTTGTAATTAAATAGTAGCTAAATTTATTACTTATATTTATTTTTTATATTAATTTTTTATAAATATTTACAAATAATTTCTTTATTTAATTTTGTGAAAAAGAAAAACTTTTTCTTTTTTTTTTACATTAAATTTTTTTTTTAGATTTAAAAATTACAAAATAGCGTTATAAAATGGATAAAAAAGTTATTGATGATTTTGAAAGAGAAAGAGATGTTTTAATTAAGGTTATATTGAATTATTTACTTATTTCTAGTAACAATTTTAATTTTTCTAATTTGTACTATGTGCCAAACATACACACATACACACACAAAAATAGACACACCACAAGTTAATGCATGAGCGTTGAATCCCCTATCTAAAATAAATATGGTGGGTGATGCAGGTGGTTGGTATTTTCACTGGAATTAGCCATTAATTTGATGTTTAGATAAAAAAGCTCAGGTATAAGTTAAAGTTGATTGCGTGTTAGTAATAGTTTTTTAAGTTTTACAATGAGTGTTTTGTATCATGTAATAAATACATTAAAAAAACAACTGCCAGCAATAATTGTTTTTCTGATATTTACTTATTCAAGAATTTTTAGGTTTTCTAGAAAAACTACAAAAAAGAATGTTGCATTTGACCAAATTTTTTAAGCTTTTTTAATACATATTTAGCTTTTTTATTAAAACATCTGATTATTTTTATAAATATTATTTTGTTTAAACTTTTTTCTTTTTTCCATATATAGAAATTTCATTTGTTATTCTTTTTTGTAAATTTTTTTATACAATAAATCACACTAAAATAGCTCCAAGTAGAATACAAATTGTGAGAAAAGGTTTTTGTAAATAAAACTCTAAAGGTAAAGTGCCCTTAAAAAGACAATAAATTTAAATTGACTTTAATTATTTTAAGAAGCCTATTTTTTTTTTTAATTTTATTTGAAGCCATATAATTTCTTCCTATCAGTTGAAAACAGTAACCAATTTTTTTTATGTTTTATTTGTACTTGAAGTTTGTCAATTTTGGACAAGGTGCCCTTAAAAAGTCAATCTTGTTATTGTTGATATCTCCTCAACAATTAACTCAATTTGGGAGATATTTTGCATGGTATTATCTACCTAGTATAGGTATCTTATAATTAAAAGAAATCTGGAATTATTTAATAATTTTTTAAAATAATAAGAAAAATCATAAAATTTACCCAAATAATGCATCTCGTAATAAGCATTAAGAACCTCATTTTCTGAAATTATTTTGATAACATTGTATTTTTTTCTTCCCTTCATATCTTAAAGTTTGTTTTTAAATATAGTAATACTTCTTATAAAAATTCAGTTTCTTATAACAGCTACTTCTTGTTTTAAATTAATTTGAATTTCAATTTGAAACCTATTTCATAAGTTTTATTTTCTATATATATAAAGATAAACAAAAAAATATATTATTTAAGATAACAAATGTAAATTATATTTAAAATTTTAGACACATTTTCACTGCTTAAATTATTATTTAAGTGAAAAATTCATCTGCCATGTAATATTTGGTATACACGGAATTACTAGACAGATGGCTCCACTAGATGCTGTTCGAAGTATTCCAAACTTATTCATTTCAACAACAGAAAATGGATCCCAAGATCACAAATCCTTACTTGCATTTTATAAATTATTTGATAGACACCTAATTAAAAAAGGCATACTTCGTCCTGTTGTTGTGTTGAGCCATGGTCACAGTTCTCACTTCAATTATACCTTACTTCGATTTCTTATAGAGAAAGAAATAGATTTATTTATATCACCTTTAGACACTATGAGGATAACTCAGCTTCTCGATCAAATCAATAATGCGCTGCATGAATGTTATGTAAATACAAAAGAAAATTTGTTTAGTCAACGTCAAAAAATTATTATGGAGGCTTTTATGTTATCTCTTTCAAGTATGTGGGAGAAGTGGGCCGCACCATAGTCGATATGAGAAGCTGGAATAAAGGTTTGTATTAGTAATGAAAGCTTAAATGTTGCAATTATGCAAATAGATAAATTCCAACAAGCTTGAATGCTACTTGAGGAAGTTCGAAAAAACAATTCTGTATTAAAAAAAAAAACATCTCAGTATGAAACAACAGTGTATTTATCAGCTGCTTCACCTAATGTTACTGATATTTCATTATTTCTAAATGGGAAAATAAAGTTCTTCTATATCTATGAAATGAAAAAATAGCCAAGTATATTGGAAAGAGCTTCAAGCTGTAAAGAAAAATATTAGTCACTACAAATAATGATTACAGACATGGAAAAAGCATTAATCTTAACGAAATACTAGGTCTATTGACAACTCAAAAAATTATGTCGACAAAAAGTAATGATATGCAAAAAGCAATAACAATAGTTACCCAAGTCCATGGCTCTATGGAAGGTCAAGATGTGCTAAAACTTGTAAAGTCTGTTAACAACTCAAACGAGAAAAAAACGCAGAAGAAAGAAGACAAAGAAAGAAAAAAGAAAGAAGAAACTTAGTTATTATATAAATGCAAAGAAAGATGCATTTCAGACGAAACCATTTGCAAAGCTGCAAAACTTAAACAATTCCCTATGTGTCAAACTGTTTTGAAATTAATATGTGGTAAATCAAAGTGCATCTTAGATGGTAAAAGACCAAATATGATTTTACTTAAATGTGTAACGGAAAAAATAACCGCTGCCAATAAATTATTTAGAAACTCTGACGATGAAGAAGACAGTATTAAAGATTTTTAACATTATAGATTCCATTAGGTCAATAGAATCTTTGTTATTATTGAATAAAAAATTGCAGTTGTCATTAAAAAGAGAGTTTTGTTTGTCATTTTAAAGTTTTTTTTTTTTTTTAGAAGTAAAAAAAAAAATTCAAAATAACAAACACAACTTGCAGAAGTGTTCTCCAAAGCTCTATTCTTTCAAAACTAATTAACAAGTGCCTATCAGAGTCTTGTTTTCCGGCATGCTGGAAAGCGGCATCTCTTATTCCTATTTTTAAAAATTCTGGAGAGCCATCAGACTCATTTAACTACCGTTCCATTACTTTTCTTCCTAAGCAAGGTTTTTTGGACTTTAATTAACTAACACCGAATATCTCATCTTGAATCTAATAACTTACTTTCTGATCATAAGTATGGATTTTGATCTTATTGTACTACAGCTGATTTGCTAACAGGAATAACTCAGATTTTATCATGCATTAGACAAAGGTGGAGAAGTTAAGGTCATTTCTCTTGACATTTCTAAAGCTTTTGATAAAGTTTGAAATACTGTTGCCATATCTGGAGCAGATCTTCTAATTATGCCCTTTCTCTTGTAAACATAGTTGCATCTGCTCTTGTAGCCAACCTCCAACATCGCGCAATGTTGCTTCTCTTTCTCTTTTCTACAAATACTATAACAGGCGCTGCTTTAAAGAGCTAGCAACTCTTGTACCACCTAAAATTCCTTCTTGTATTACTCATCATTCAATTAATTCTCATCTATTTTCTTTTACTGTTCCTAAGTGCTCCAAAAATTTTTATTCTTCTAGTTTTTTTCCTTGTACATCAGTTCTTTGAAAATGGCTTTCTTTATCTTGTTTTCCTGATTCATATAATTTTCAATCTTATAAGTCGTCTGTCAATCATTACCTTGCTCTATAATCTTCATCTTTTCTTTTCCAGTAACTTTCAACTCTAATAGTGGTTGCTTGCAGCTTTATTAAAAGCAAAGATGTTAAAAAAAAAAATTAGCAAAAAAGTTAAAAATAAATGGTGCCCTTAAAAAGACAAAATATTAACATTTTCAAAGTGCTTTTTAAGCAATCAAAACTATATGTTTGTATGCAAAACAACTACTTTTCTGATAAGAACCCTACTCATAGTTTATTTTTAGTCTTCAGTTTATGGACTTTAATTAAATAATATTTTTTTAAAATAAAATTGTAGTGAGTTTTGGTTCTCAAATTTTTTAAGGTTGTAAACGCTTTCACATAAGAAATTGTTTAATTTATCCAGTGGCAGTTATTGTAACAGTAATGCTATTCAGTCAATACTAGCAGTAAGCAACCTGTAATACGGGTTAGTAGTAAATAAATCATTACCCAGAATTTGATATTTATTTACTTTCTCTAATAAAATATAAATTTATTTATACAGAAAGCAACCCGTAATACGGGTTAGTAGTAAATATAACATTACTAACAATTTGATCTTTATTTACTTTCTCTAATGAAATATAAATTTATTTATACATTTTTTTAGTTGAGCTCATTTTTATTTTCTTGGCCTCTTAGTTTAAAAGAACTCTTAGCTTCATTAAAGATAAAATTAACCATTTCTTATGCAATGTTCAGACATTAAATGCGCAAATCACAACCATGCAGTTGTTAAAAATGACTTGAATTATATGCACAGAACATCGATGTCAAATTTTCCAATTCCGTAAAATTGTTTAGGTAAATATAGAGAATATATTCTACTCCTAATTTTGCTTTCTTTTTTTTTTTAAACTTTTCATTTCACTGAGTGAAGAGCTTAAAAATATGTCACTATCGCACCTAAACTTTTCAATGTTATCAATATACTTTTTAAATATTTTTAAAACATCTAAAATATTACACCCAAACTTGTAGGCATAGAAGTTGGATATCCGGAAAAACTATAAGTTGAAAAATATATCGCAATTCCGAAAAGGGTTTACCCTGCATACGGATCCTATATTATTATGATAAAGATTATTATTAAACCAACCTTCTTTCATTTTAACTTGTTTATAAAAAAACAATAAAGGGATATATGGATTTACTATAATAGCTAACGTATATCAATATATTCAGGCCTTGCGATGAATAAGAACTGCGCAACGCATAAGCACGACATGATTTTTGACGTCATTAAATTCTTTTTATTTGTTTTTCATATTTATCGACATTAACTGCACCAATTTACTTAATTACCGCAAAACTACTTTAAATCATTAATGTAGAAATGTTATTATTTAAAAATGTTTTGGAATGTTTCGTTTTTTAAAATGTAAAAACATTTGTTTATGTTCTCGACGTTTGACGCGTTTTGCCTATACTAAACGAATAAAAAACATTATAACTAAACATTTAAAAGAGATTATAAAATATGTTAATATTTGATTTTTTTTTCTCAATTATGTAATTTAAAGTTTTTCAAATTAATTTTTTTCTTTTTAAAAAGTCAGCAAGTAATAAATTGGAAGTTTTAATATTGTACAATTAAAAACTGTGCAATAGCTAATATTTTTATCAGCGATTTTATATAACATTTTTTTATTTATTTATTTTTATTTATTTTCATAAAGCGGTTGATAATCACAATCACTCGTATTACTAAAAAACTGTAAAGAACGTTTTGAATAGATTTTTAATGTTTACAAGGAATTTTATTTCTAGTAAAATAAAACAAAATGATAGAATAAAAATGTTATAGGTATAAAAGACTTATTTTAGCGAAAAAATTTGCAAATTGAACAATATTTAATAAAAAGTGCGCTAAAATAAAAAAAAGAAAACATTACGTGGTTAAATATGAGAACTAATTTTATTTTATAAATAAACTTTTATACTAAATTTTTTATTTTATATATAGTTCTTGAAGATTGTCGGTCAAAATATCATCTTTGCTATTAATGTCTTTATCGCTTCTTGTTTCGATTAGCGAATCATAGTCTTCTAAGCTTAGTTGAGTTTTTTCATTAATGTGGGCTTGATATTTCTTTGATAACCAAGGATTATAAGGTACCACCCAACGGTTATCTACATTGTTGCTTTTAATATTGATAACCAACCCATTATCACAACGCTTATAGCGCGGATAACCATTGTGAACAGCTACTGTGTTGGCATTAAAATCTTTAGGATAATTTTTGCTGCGCACCCCATCTTTCATGCAGGGAGAATTTGGATTCAGTATCCCACATGGGTTGTGAATCATGCAAGTTTTGATAATATCGTAAAGTTCTCAATTAACTATCGGATCTGGAATTTCTGCACAAATCAAATTATCGATATCCTGTGATGTTTTAAGTTTATCATCATTTGCTAAATGAAGTAAAATGTGGGCATGCGGCAAACCACGCTTTTGAAACTCAATAACCTGAACATGCGTTACAACTTTGACTAATAAACCATGTTTGAATATATCATTGAGGAGGTTATTTAACTTGAGTTTAAATACTCGAGTAACCAAATCATGTCTATCATTCGCATTCTGACCCGGATATAAATTTTCTGTTATTTCATGCCATTTTGGGTTGCAAGTAAAAGTTATATAAAGATCTGGTTTACCATACTTTTTAATAATTGCTATTGCATCTTCAAAGTTTTCTTTTAAAGCTCTAGGACTTCCTACATAAGATGATGGCAAAACTACTACTCGTCCTGATCTAATATTACGATCATTGGCAATGTTGTTAATATGTTCATGTAAGGCATTATACTGCTCGCTTCTCAGCTTATTTTGATTATTTCTGATAAAAGCAAGGCGCTGGCCTTCAATTTTTACATATGCATCTATAGCATATTGCTGAAATAGTTTCTTGCCATAAAATAATGAACAGAAAAATTGCCTAACAGAAAGTCTATAATTGTACAACTGAGATAATGTAACATGATTTCTAACCAGTGTGGCACGCTCAGGGTTATGCACCAATTGATTATGCCAACCAGCATCACCTCTTGGGAAAAATAGCGGATAAACCATAGGATCCAAGTTGGCTGACATACTTGATACAACTTTTAAAGGATGACCTCTTGGGTAAATAACAACTTCCCTGGAAGTTGGGGGAGCACCATCTTCGCCAACAAATACAACTTCATCATGTGAAGGTAGATTATAACGACGTCTATCACCGCCTTCAAGTAAAGACATTTTTACAACAGAAGCTGAGCGACCTTCTATAGCCGCCTTACGAATTTCTTCATCTTCTACTTCAGCCATGTTTTTAAATGCAAGAGCAAATGGACTTTGTTCCATCATTATAGTTTGCAATTGAAACATTAAATCACGTAAACAAAGATCATTACGACAGTGTTGCATTCTAAAATTTAGTGCAGCAAGTGGATCATAAATATATAGTTGATAATATATTGGTGGAATATCTTGATCTGGCCTAAGATTACCTACACGATGAAAAATCTGGCCACATATTTTAAAACATGGAAGCCCATGATTCATTGGTTGAACTACATTTGCTGTAAAAGAAGCAAAAGAAAGGCAGGCATTATAATTTCGAATATGTTTTAAAAAATTAGCATTAGCATTACGATCTACATAACTCCCTGTAAACAAATCCTGTAAAGCTTGTGTAATTGGTGAAAGTGGAGGCAAAGCTACCTTACCATTATGGCAAGATAGAAAATGTGTTTTATCTGGAAATTTCTTAGCACCACAGTGCTGACAAATTTGATTCATTTCTCCTAAATAATTATAATCTGGATTAGCATTACTTCTCGCTATAGAATACATTCGTCCTTGTCCAACAGCTCTTCTTTCATTTTGGCGACGATTAACATTATCTTGATCGAGTCTATTTCTTTCATTTTGGCGACGATTAACGCTTTCTCGATTAAGCCTATTTCTTTCATTTTGTAAATAATTAATTTCATCTCGCCTAAGTCTATTTCTTTCATTTCATGTACGACTATTTTCAACTCGTCTTATAGCACTTACATCATTTTGTAAATACATAACTTCATCTAGCCTATCATTCATTTCAATGTCATCATTTTGATTAAACATATTTATCAAAGCAACACAATTTATTTCTTTTTTTTACTACTCTAAAGTTAACAATAAAATAAAAAAACTTAATAAATAACTAAAAAAATCTTACTCAAAAAATTAAAAAAAAAAATTCTCAAAACAAATATATAAAGAATCCAAACTAATGCAAAACAAAATTAATTTGCCATCATCAAAAGTAATACAGGTTACTTAAGTTTATTTGATAAAAGTTAAGAAAAACCTGCAACCATATTAGCAAAAACTTAATACAAAAAGTTAAAATTTATTCTAATTCTAATAAAGAAAAAAAAATTTAGAAACAAACAACATATCTTCGCAGACAGCGTCATAAGGCATGCGTTGGGAGAAAACATTGAACAAAACGTGTAATAAAACTTATTAACGCGTTATGTACAATAGAAAACGGGTTATTAACGCAGGTTTATAAATTTTTTTCCCCCAACACACTATTACGCTGCCGCAACTCCAAGGATATACATAGTTATATAAATATATATATATATATATATATATATATATATATATATATATATATATATATATATATATATATAGAACTATTTATTAGCGAAAACATATGAAAACCAAAATTTTTTATATAACATTTATAGTATATTTGATAAATAAACCTCTACAATTTTTTTGGTTCAACAACTTGATTATGATTAATAACAACTCTGTAAATATAAACTTTCTAATGATCTAAATCTTTATAAATTAGATATTTTATTTTATATCTTAATTTTAAATTAAATAAATTATATATATCTTAACTATAAAATAAATCTTTATAAATTAGATATAAATAGAAAAACAAACATATAATAACACAATTATCCTAAACCAAAATTCAATCATGCAAGGCAAATTATTTAACTTTTTGAAAAGAAAAAAAATATTTTTTTTTTCAAAGAGCCAAAGTATTAACAATACTATAGATGAATTTTATTTATAACAAAATGTTGTCATGGCTTTTATCCCAATTATTAAAAGCATTTGAAAGCATGAAACTACCCATAAATATCTTTTAATGGTAGACACCATCTAAGAATTATAGTAATCTATATTTTCAAAATTCACATGTATAACACGAAGCTTTAAATTTAAAATTACAATTTAAAAAAGATTACAATAAATTAATTACTTTTAAATTTAAAAAAAATTTAGATTACCTATAATTTTAAGCTACTAAACATTATGTACTTAATATCAACTTGGACATTTTGAACTTGTACCATGAAAGGTTGAAAGGAAATTTTTAAGAAAGCACGCGGTAAAGAAAAGTCTAGAAACTACTTAAAAAGTGTATTTTACAGATACAGAACCGTACCGTAACTATAAAACAATACGCGTAACTATGCGCACTAATAATATTCATTCGGCTATTCATTATAGAGATTCTGCCATTGCTTGAATAATACATTTTATTCTAGTGCATGGTCTATAAACTCATGCACTAAATAATTTTTTAATGCTTGAATACTAGGGCATAGTTTATGATGGTGCATCATACACTCCACTTTTTTAAGAGAACAATTAATTAAATTTATAAAATCTCAACAAATTAATTCCACACAATTGCATCAAATACAAATGTTGTATTTTGGTGATGTATGCGTGCATGTACATTGTGCTTACCTGATGCATTAGTTATATTGCACCATTTAGGTTTCCTGGCATAATTCTTGAAAAGTTATAGTTTTGATAAAAGTTAATCACTGACTAGACTGTTTCTGGGGAAAGAAGGTTTCCAATTTTTCTGCGCATAATTGACCAATGAGTTTTGAGCAAAAGGTCTTGCTGTTGTCAAGAAGAACTTGCCACGGAGGTCTTCTTGACAGCAGCAATCCAAGCACACCTTACCGACAAGTTTTTCTGGCAACTTATAATCCAAGCCATTTTTTTTCAAGAGTTTTTGAACTCTGCAACTTGAAACTATGTTATTATTGACAATGTCATCAATAAGTGAATCCGTCCTAGACTCGACAACTTTGTCTAAGGATAATATCTTTTTTAAGATTTTTGTCATTGTTTTGGGCGCCACATTTAAACCAAAACCCAATCTTGTTAGACAGTAATGCTTCCCTTCATATTTCACTACTTGATATTTCCATAATGCTTTGTCGACATAAAATTGCAGGTACGCTTTCTTTAAATCATTTATCTCAAGATTTTCTCCCAACTTTCTCCAGTTGCGAAGTTTGGTACTGTAGACATCGCAACCAGGCATTCCAAATTGATGGTAGTACCATTTATAAAAAGATCAATAACAGTCTGGTATTTTACTTCAATTGACTTTCCATATATCATTACAACCTTTTTGCTTACGTGTATATATTATGTAGTTTTGTGTATATTTTTATATTTAAAATATTTTTTGTGGTTGGCATAATGTTTTTCCCTACGCCCTCAATAAAGCCAACATTATTTATCAGGGTTGTTTTGTGAGGAAACAATTCATTTGTAAATAATATTTTTGCACATTTATACAATTTGATGTTATTGATTTTTACCACTCAATTAAAAATCAGAAACTTTAGATAAAACAATATAATTTAGAAAAATCCACACTGATATTACAGAGGACACTATTTATCTAATTAAGCATCGCAGAAAAACTTTACCTTATTTTAATAACGTGATATAGAAGAAAAAAACCATACACAAATGCTTTGATGTAACAATGGGAAGTTACAATGGAGTAGAAATTTGTGAATTTGTAGGTTTACATATTTTGAAAATTAATATATTTCATTGTAAACAATTAGGCTTGTATTGCGATGATAGTATAATAATGAAAAAAAAAAAATCAGGACCTCAACTTGAAAAAATCATAAAAAATATAATTAAAATTTTCAAAAACATTGGTTTTTTAAATTGAAATAAACATTAGTTTCAAAATTGTGAATTTTTTTGATTTCACATTTAACCTCTCAGAAAATTCGTATAGGCCTTACTAAAAACATATCGATGAATTATCGCATATAAATATAAATTCAAACATCTTCCTCAAATTTTATAACAAATTCCTATTTAAATTAACAATAGACTATATTAAAACTCTTCTAATAAAAATATTTTTAACTCTTAAACACTTTTATAAAGATGCTCCTGAAAAAAGCAGATTAAAATTTGAAACAAATATTGCAAAAAAGCAAAAGTAAGCTTTTGCTGTACAAAAAATATTGGAAGAATCATAAAAGGCCACAATTTTGCATTAATTAATAAAAATGAATTTCTTAAAAAAAAAACTGAAGATTGTGATTGCAAGCAAAATTTACAGCCTTATAAATGACAAATGTTTATCAAAAATTATATTTACAAATGCATTGTTTCCTAATAAAACAACCCTCAATAAAGCCAATATGTAAAAAATATATTGGCTTTATTGAGGGCGAATGGAAAAAAACATGTCAACCACAAATAATCTTTTAAACATAAAAAATACTTAAAATGGACTATGCTATCAAAATATATTTGGCAACTAAAAGCAAAAAATATTAATTTTAAATTTAACTGGGCTATTATAAAAACTATGCCTGCCTATAATAATATTTCCAAAAAATGTATACTATGTTTACAAGAAAAATTTGAAATTATGACTCATTTGGATCAAGAAATTTACTGAACAAAAAATCTAAATTAATTTCTAAATTCAGAAAATAAGTACTCCATAAGAAATCATACAAACCAAGTCACTCATGTCACAGAATTGTTTAAATTTTTACATCATTTGCAGTCAATATTATATATATGATAAATGCAAAAATATCAGCTAAAAATATAGATGGTTTGTATCAAACCACGCTGGAGCGTAAACCTGAACAATAAAACATACGAGTTTTTTTAAAGAAACACTTGGTTGATTGTCTCTAGTATACAAGCAGAGAAGACCACCAAAGATCACCAAAGTTTGGCATGCTGCTCTTCTCCATAAGCTTGCTTCATATGGTGTTTCTGGGAAAGTTTTTGAGATTATCAAATCATTTCTTTCTAACCGGTTTATTAAAGTCATCCTTGAAGGCCAACACTCTTCTTTATTTCCAGTAACTTCTGGGGTTCCCCAAGGTTCCATCCTGGGCCCTGTTTTGTTTCTTATCTACATAAACGATCTTCCTGACAACCTTTCATCTAAAGTAGCTCTTTTTGCTGATGACTCAACTTTATACTCCTGTCTTGACAAAAAGTCTTCTCTTTTCGATCGCCTAGAACAAACAGCTGATCTTGAATCCGATCTCACTTCAGTAATAGATTGGGGTTCACAGTGGCTTGTGAATTTCAACTCTAACAAAACCCAGTTGTTTACTGCAAACAACTACGGTAGTATAGTCAGCATTTCTATATTGATGAATGGCAATCCTCTTACTGAGTCGTCCTCTTTACGTCTTCTTGGATTATCGCTAACTACTAACCTTTCATGGAAACCATATATACAATCGATTGCTAAATTAGCTTCTACTAAGGTTGCTTCTCTTTATCATGCTCACCATTTTCTTACCTTTGATTCCATTCTCTACCTCTACAAATCTCTTATTCGCCCCTGTATGGAATACTGTTGTCATATTTGGGCTGGTTCTTCTAACAATTCACTTTCTCTTCTTGACAAGGTCCAAAAACTTATTGTAAATGTTGTTGGACCTGGACTATCTGCTAAGCTTGAACCTCTTTCCCATCGTCGTAAAGTTGGATCTCTTTCTCTTTTCTACAAATACTACCATGGTCACTGCTCAAAGGAGTTATCACCTCTAGTTCCATCAACTAAAATTAATTCTCGTTTTACTCGTCATTCAGCTAAGTCTCATTCGTTTACTGTATCTGTCCCTGCATGCTCTAAAAACTTTTGTTTATCTAATTTTTTTCCCCGCACTTCAATCCTTTGGAACTCTTTCCTATCTTCATGTTTTCCTGACTCATACAACCTTCAACTTTTCAAGTCTTCTGTCAACCGTTTCCTTTCTCTATAACTCTGTTCTTTTTTTTCCTAGTATCTCCCAACTTAATAGTGGTTGCTTGAAGCCTTGTTGGGAGTGAATTCAAATAAAAAAAAAAGCAAAGAATGTTAATTTTAATAGAGATTTTAGTCATCACCTAATACAGCAAAGATTTTCTTTTTGGATAAAGATTTGCCATTAACTTAATTTGCCATTAAATTAATACTATATATATATATATATATATATATATATATATATATATATATATATATATATATATATATATATATATATATATATATATATATATATATATATATAAAGCAAATGATAGTCCAGCCAGTAAACAAAATTAAATCTTTTTTTCTCAATATATTTTTTTCTTATTACACAGGGACTAAAAAGTTTCAGTACGTGTTATTTTCCGTAAAATTTTTATATGTTTTTTTCACACACTGAAACTTTTTAGTCCCTGTGTAATAAGAAATAAATTTTTTGAGAAAAAAAGATTTACTTTTGTTTACTGGCTTGACTATCTTTTGCTTTATATATATATATATATATATATATATATATATATATATATATATATATATATATATATATATATATATATATATATATATACATATATATATATATATATATATATATATATATATATATATATATATATATATATATATATATATATATATATTGGGGCAGGTCGATTTTAGCTTTTTTTTTGAATTTTGAGTTGCGTAATGTTGCAGTTACTGTGTCTAGGTTAGAAATGAGGTTTTACCAAATCTCAAGTACCCTGGTTTAAAAATGGCTTGCGGATTTGCATTTTAAGTCTTAATTTTGGACTAGTATTGTTAGATTGTTTATTTCAAACGTTACAAAATTTAATTTTAAGTCTAGTAATCTCGTTTTAAAATATCTCGTTTTGAGTTTATAAAGTAACCAATTAACAAGCGCAATTGTTTTAAGAAGCCAATAAAGTTTCGCTAAATCGTTTACACGCATTTAAACTTAGCAAATCTTTTTTGTATTTATATTTCTTGCTTGTATTTTAAAGTTAGTTTTAAAGTTAAATTTATTAAAAAGTAGGTTCAAAAATAAAACTGCAATTTAAAGAAATCTTTTAATATCAAAGGTAAATACTTATGGTTATTATATCTAGAGTAATGTTTTAAACTGTTTATATTACATAAGTTTTGATTTGCAATTTCTGAAGTAGATTAAAATATAAAACTTTTCGATGGAACTAATGGTTTTACTCAATTCCTGAGATTCCTGAATTCATGGCCCCCAAATCTTTTCAAAAGAGTTTTATTTCTTTCTTTTTTTATCAAAGCAGGTTTTTAATAGTAAGTTTTAATATTTTAGGTTTTTTTGATGCTTTGGCCCCCACTAAAAACTCACGCTGTTGCCCATTACTCTGAGTGTAATACTTTAATACAGTTTATATATATAATTAATCTACAAAAATGCCGAAAGTAAAGGTTGCAATTACAAGGATGAAAAGTGAAAAAAAAATATTGTGGCGGCCCATGTGAACTATCAACGACAGATCCAAGCACTTTTAGACAGGTTATTCAGTATTATTACTATCTTATTCATATAAATCCAAATGCAGATATCGTATTAGTGACTTAGCAAATTAGCAATAATATAAAATCAATTTGGGCTACAGTAAACCCAAGATTACCTCTTATAACTGACAAATCTATTAATAGGAAAGTTAAAGATCTTCTCGTACTTGTAAAAGGTATTAATCGCAAGCACGGAAAAGCAAGCGCTAAAAGAAATCTTGATGCAAACTTGGACAAACTTTTTGATATTTCTGCGTGTTCCTGTTCATTAGATGTGTTTCCCTGTAGTGACAGAAAAGTTTCATGTAATAAAGAAAATTGCATCGAAGAACATATTGTATGCCTTTGTTCTCAAAGTAATAAAGTACCTCTGTAAGACAGAGCTTATCTTCGTGATCAGAGGAAAAAAAGTGGTCCAAAAGGCGCATATCAACTTTCTTCCGTCGATAGATTATCTGTCAAAAGGATTCAAAGCCTTGATAAAGAACGACAAAAAATATCTCATAAGCTTGTTAATGAAGACGAATCGCTCATAGCACAAGTAAACTTAATTGAAGAAACAAGTATTGGTTTGACCAATACGGAGGTAAATATTTTATAAATACATGAAATATTTGTAACAGATGAAACAGAAAGCGTTTTATTTTATTAACCCTTTTTAGGATGAAGGTGAATGGAAACCAGTAAATAATCCTATTGGAAAATACAACTTAGTTAAACTTTCAAGATTTGCAATGGAATTAGTCAGAAATGAGTGTTCGTCAAACGTAGGTGCAGCCCTAGCAAATGCTTTACTACATGACATAAAACATCTCTTGAAAAATGACGTTGATATTAAAGATATTTTGATTGACAAATGCAAGTTAGATAGGGCCAAGTCAAAAGTAAAAATCGTTAGTGAAGAGGTGGACTCAGAACAAAAAAAACAGTTAATTTGTCTTGGGGTTGACAGCAAGCTCGATTAAATAACTAAAACAAGTATAATAATAAACTTACCTCAAGGAGAAGTACTAAAGAAATGCATTGAACCTGAACATCACCTCACATTTACTTATGAAGATGGAAAATCGAGTGGAAATTATTTGACTCATAGGACGATTCCTGTCACCGGTGCTACAGGTTTAGTTCTTGCTACCTAAACGTTTAGTGTTTTACAAGAACATAACAGTTTGGAAAGTATACAAGCTGTTCTTCTTGATAATACTGCTACCAATACTGGACCAATAAGTGGCTTAGTGGTAAAACTTCATCTAATTGGATGCGCATTACATCAAAATGAACTTCCATTAGGAGCTCTTTTTGTAAAACTTGATGGTGACACAACTGGGCCAAGAAGCTTTAGTGGTCTACTTGGCAAAAGATGTGCTGAAAATATTCAGGATAAAAATCAAGTTTTGTTTAATCGTATTAAAAACCCAATTGTAGATGGATATATTCCAGAAGAAATTCTAGTAGACCTTAGTTGCGATCAAAGACTTTTATTTGAATATTGCAAAGGAGTAGGCTTTGGTAAAGTTTCTGATAAATGGGCCGCCTATAAAATTGGACCGCTTAATCATGCAAGGTGGTTAACTCTAGCTATTCGCCTTCTCTGCTTGTATACTAGAGACAATCAACCAAGTGTTTCTTTAAAAAAACTCGTATGTTTTATTGTTCAGGTTTACGCTCCAGCGTGGTTCGATATAAAAAAATCTTCAAAATTTCACGAATCCCCGCGCCTTATTTTTTCTACTATCACTAGAATAAATAATCTCCCCTTTGATGATGTTAAATATATTGTTAAAAAAAACATTAAAAACAATGCATTGTGCCTAAAACCTGAAAATATTCTTTATGCCATGTTAAAAGATAATGACAGCAAGATACGAAACTTTGGTTTTCAAATCCTACTGGGTCTAAGGCAAAGGTATTTTTTTTATAGTAAACTAAAATAAAGTTTTGAAAAAAAATGATACATTAAATGTGGTAATTGGATTTGATTTATATTTATAGAGTAAACAACGAAAGTTTGGAAGTAAATTTGAAAAAAATTCCAGAAATTAATTTTAATGCTAATCATTGGTATGAGTTGGTAGACATCAGCATTACTAAATTTACGGAGCCCCTAACAACACAACATTTTTCAATTGAGCAAATCCAATATGCGATTGACAATAATGTTAAACCTGAAATCCCCGTCTTTCCATCTCACTCCCAGAGTGTTGAGCAAGCAGTAAAACTTGTGTCGGACGCATCCCAATATGTTTATGGATTCAAGAATCGACGCAGCTGCATTTTAACTAAACTACTTATTAGGAAGATGCGTAAACCTTATATTTCAAAAAGGCATTATTCCCATTCTTATTATGATATTTTTTAATTGAAAATGTTTTCCTAAAATATATATATCCATAGCCAAAATCTTTTAATTTGTGAAAATGTTTATTTGGATATTCTTATGTAAATATAAGAATAAAAGTTTCACTATTTAAATCTTCAAATAGTTAACAAGTTGATATAAATTTAGCTTAATTGTTATAAACTGTTATAAACTTAAATCATACAGAAAAGCAAATTGTATTGAAAAACATTTAAATATGAACTTAGTTAAAACGTCAAGTTTTGCATATAACGCTTTTTAAGGTGTTTTTTTACATAATCCAACAAATCTTAAAAATTAAATCCGCAAGCGATTCTTTATCCAAAATCTCTCAAATTTTGAGAGTAATCGTATTTTAACTGTCTACAACTACTGCAATATTACGCAATATGCGGAATTAAAATTGACCTACCCTAATATATATATATATATATATATATATATATATATATATATATATATATATATATATATATATATATATATATATATATATATATTTATATATATATATATATATATATATATATATAATATATATATATATATATATTAGGAAAAATGAGGTCGGCAATAATTTGCAGACCTCAATCTTTTTGAGGTCGGCATCTGGTCGGCAAAAATTATTTGATACAAAGGTCTGACCATAAAACATAAAAACGAGGTCAGCAATTTTTTGCTGACTTCAAGCACTATTAATATATATATATAAATTGTTATATATATATATATATATATATAACAATTTATAAATAAATACAGTGTATATATATATATATATATATATATATATATATATATATATATATATATATATATATATATGTATATATATATATATATATACATTTTATTTACATACATATTTATTTGTTTTTTCAAAAACAATGTGTTTTATACTTAAATATAGAAAAAACAACTCTAATGGAACTTAATGATTTATGCCTATCAGTAATCATCAGCCATGGAGTACAATATCAAAAATATAAAAAACCGTTTAAATTTACAAACTACGGTAAAATGAGTTCTGACGTTTTAGAACAAGAAGACATAATGGAAAATTAATCTTTGCTATTAATTATTTAAAAGAGAAATTTGTTTTTGTGTCTACATTTAGAAACTAATTCACCTTTTTTATTTAGCAGGTTATCTCCTTTGTAAAATAATATTTAAAATTTCTCATTTAAACAAAGCTTACAATTTTTGACGCAGGATTGTATGATTTACAGCATTTAATAATATTCCATTTGATTGAAGATGTAAAATCCTTTCATTTTAATTCCTATACTTCCTTAGATAACTCAGTGTCGTTCTTGTACTTTTTTATTTTAAAAGATTTTAGATGGTTTCTATAACGTAGCTTAAAAGAGGTTTTGCTTATCCCGATGTATACTTAATCTTTGTATTGAGGTTTATTTGAGCTAGGTAAACGATGTGGTTAGACAAGTAATTGATGTTCAATGAACAACGAGATTTTTTAATCCAATTGCAGGCTTTCACTGATAACTTTACATCATCATATAAAATGTTTTTGTTGTGTGAGTTGATGATAGATTTAATGTTTGGCATGCAGGAGTAGCTCATCTTAATTGCGTTTTTGTTAAATATTTTGTGTAGGTTGTGGTCTATAGGAAAATTAGGGATAAAAAACGTTGACCAATTTTGGTTGTAACATTTTTACTAAATGGAGGATTGTACCAGATTATATTTTGTTTGAGGTTATTTTTTGAAACATTTTTTATGCTTGGTTTATATGCCAACTTATAAGTGTATCCTGATTGCTTTAGTGCGTCTTCATAAAGATGTGTCGATTTATTGAAAATAACTTCACTTGTTGAGTTGGCGGACAATCTTAGCTCGATATTTTTTGGAAGATTATTTATTGTTAGGTGGATGGATAGAATCAGCATGTACATAACTCAGCTTATTATCAGGCTTGCAGTATGGTTGGAATGAATTGTGAGTAAGGTTAAAAGTTAAATCATTGCAATTGATAGAGATGTTGAGATTGTTACATTTAAAAACTTGAACGACATGCTTTTTTATTTGCTCCATTTGATGGCCATTTTTGTTCTTAAAAACAGCTAACCCTTCATCTCGATATAAACCAAAATCATTTTTGTTGTAAAACTGCAAAATCATTTTTGTTGTAAAACTGCGAAATCATTTTTGTTGTAAAACTGCAAAAGTTTATCTAAAAAAAAATCCCAACTAGTTCTCAAACTTCCGCATGATCATAGGTTCCCATGGTAACATCAAACAATCCTGCTTTTTATAATTACTACTGATACTTATAACTACTGATACTGTGGCCTCATTCTTTTACTAAGTTCCTAAATGCTTAGAAAATTTTTATTCGTCTTTTTTTATATATAAAAATTTTTATAATAATTTTTTCCTTGAACATTCTTCTTTGGAATTCTTTCCTTCGTTTTGTTTTCCTGATTCACAATTTGCAATCTTTTAAGTTTTCTGTTGATTGTTATTGTTATCTTGCTCTATAAACTTTATCTTTTCTCTACCAGTAACTTCATTAGTGGTATCTTGCTCTATAAACTTTATCTTTTCTCTACCAGTAACTTCATTAGTGGTTGCTTGCAGCCTTGTTGGAAATAAAGATGTTAAAAAAAATATATATGTATATAGTATTTATTTTATATATTGTTATTAGTATTTCCTATATATACTGCATATGTATAGCTAGTGTAAAATATATATATAAGAAATTAAAATTAAAGTTCCTTAAACATTAAAAATGTTTTGAAAATTTTATGCATGTTTTGATTGTATAATTTTTTGTTCTAGGAACTTGATTATCAACGGGAGTTATCAAGATCAAATTTTTTAATCTTCAAGCAGAAAATTATTTCTACTGGGTAAAATTATTTCGATTTATTTATTTTCTTTTTTATTCATTTCCATTTTTGTTGTATCTGAAAGTAAGAATTGTTGTCCTACAGGTTTACATACATACATACATACATATTTCACTATACAATATAGTGACAATTTATATTGCTTAGCATTTTGTTAGTCATGTCATTTTTTTATCTTTATTTTTGGTTTTTTTATGTTATTGTTAATAATCATTAGTGTATATTATGTAACTTTATTTTGTTTAAAAGTATCAATTAAGATTTTTATTTGTCAATTTTGTTTAAAATCAATTAAGAATATTATTTGTCAAATTTGTTTAAAATTTTTAAGTAATTCCTAATAGATATTGTAAATGTGTGTGTAAAAAAAAAAAAGTGTATATATATATATATATATATATATATATATATATATATATATATATATATATATATATATATATATATCAGGGGGCTATTTTACCGTATTTGATTTGAGGAGCTTTTTTTTTTTTTTTCAGCAAAGATTGTTTTTTTTATTTTTAAAAAACACCAATTTTCTCCTAAATTTTTCCAGGATGGGGGGGGGGGCTGCTGCCTAATTTATTTTCCTAGAATAGGCCCTGTATATATGTATGTATATATATATATATATATATATATATATATATATATATATATATATATATATATATATATATATATATATATATATATATATATATATATATATATATATATATATATATATATATACACATTAGGGTGTTTCATATTTTATCAGTTTTTGAAAATAGAACTCGCGAATCGATTTATAAGTTGACCATTTGTATGAAAATAAGTTTGAGCAAAAAAAAAATTAAAAAGTTTAAATTTTAGGGTCCCCGCCAGTTCAATTTTGGGCCAAAAATGATGGGTGTTTTAAACGCCTGGCGGGGACCTTGAAATTTATCGAAAGTTTTTTTATATTTTTTTAAATGTTATATGTTGGATTGAATATTAATCACATAAATGGAGCATGTTGATAAAATTAAGAAATTAGTCTACAGAATCTTCTGAGATTGATGAAAAATCCAAATTTTCCTTCTTAAAAATCTATTTTATCACTCAATCGCGTATAAAAAACATTTTTGATTTTCTAATAAACTGTTTCCAGACGCGGAAAAATCAATAACCTTGATTTTTTTAATAATAGTGTCAAATGAGGTATATATAGGTCTAAAAAAAATTCTTTTATCCTTTGAGGTAACCTAACCCTTAATAGCCTAATAACAGTTTATTTTAGTTATTTTTATTATAAAAAAGACTTAATGAACTTACTGCAACATGGTTAAAAGTGGTATTGTTGTTATTAAAGCCATCATTTAAAAACTATATTATCTATTTTGCAATTGCTTGATATGTTAATTGCAAATCTTCTTTAGCCATGTTAAGGTTTTCTCTCCTTTGGTGAATAGCTAGCAGTAACTCCTGTCAATCGTCTTCATTGTGAACGTTATTTACAAAGTCTGATACAACTTTAATAGATCTTTCAGAAATGTCGTTAACCACTGCAAGGTTGGAAACAAACTGGGAAAAAATCTTAAACTGTTCAATATACTCCCATAGTGGTGCCAGGCTGTTTAATTAAAGTTTATCATTTAGCTTAGTAAGGTTTAACAAACTAAATATGAACCAAGAGTTTTCTTCCACTAGTTGGGCAATACTTGGTGGTTTTTCTAGGTTAAAGTTAAGAGTTTTTAACAAATTTAATTTCTCGGAATGCCGAAAAAATTCAGGAACCGGTTTCGAAAAGAGCGTTTTTGCAACATCTTCTCTTTCTGCAACAGAAATACCTTGGTCTAGAAGAGCCAGCGGAATTAAGGTTTGATCAAGGTACCATAAATGTGATTCCATTGAAACCATTGTGGCATCAATTCCATTCAAAATTGTTTCAGAATTCTGAACATATTGTTTTACGTAACCTCTTTATTTTGTCATTTGCCAATAGGCTTTTATATCATGGTAAGGCGCAGCGTAAGGTAAAGAGGTTTTTAAAAACCAGACAGTATAAAAGATTGAGATAAACTCAGGCGTAGACTGCACTTCGTTCTTTTGATTACCTGTCAATTCATAAGAAAGTTGCAAACTCAATATCTGAATCTTGAGATAATAAATAGCTTTGGACATAAAACGTGCTTGAGACACGCACCCTGGAGCTTGAATTTGAAAATCTCTTTCAGGGCATAAGTACATTAGAGTCAGTTTTAATAACTCCTTGTAGTCTCCTCTGGGAAAAGTGTTTTTTTTTAGAGCAATCTCACATTATTTTACAGCATCAAGTCTATGGATTTCTAAGAAAGCGGTAGCAATAGATTGGTTGTCATATTTTACAAACTTTGAAGAGTCAATGCTACTTTTAATGTCATTCCAGTTTAATTGGAACCGTTTAAACATTAGGTTTTCTGGAGACTTAGTTTTTCCACTGAACTGTCTTTCACAGAAGTGTTTTAGATGTAACTCATAAACATGCCTCCTGCAAGCCAGCTCTAGTAGAATTGAGTTTTGTTTATGACTAAACCTGATCTTTGTACCAGAGTCTTCATGTATTTGCAGCAGTTGTATCAAAACATAAACCTTTCACGTCATCACATATTCCATACTCATCCAGTATTTTAACTAAAGCATCTTATTGAGCTTGTCCAGTACCACAATCAATTGCTGGAATGCCAAGGAGCTTCATTTTACCATCAATATTTACCGAGACTGCAAATCGATCTCTTTTTGATTTTTTACCTTCTGTGATGTCTTCGATAATTTTTCCATCAAAATGTGCTATTATGGAAAAAGTAGCTTTAGCGGTAGCAATTTTTATATTTTTCATAAGAAATTTAAGAAAATGCTAAATAATATAAATTGTTTAGCATTTTCCCGAATAGATTTTTTTTGAGCTTGCCAAATAGTTGAATGAGACACTGAAAAATCAGCCACATTTCCGCCTGAACATACGATTAAATCGGTACATACATGCACTAGATCTCTTGATGAAATATTTTTTGAGACTGATGTCATGGCAATATCTTTAACAAAACCTTTCCTTAATTCTTGTTTTGCGTTACTTGGGCCGGGTTGCAATAAATCAAAAGAAATATCTGATTCTGTACTCACGTCACTGATATCTGAGAAAAGCTCTAGATCTGTAGTTGATTCGTCTATTTGGGGTGACTGTTTAATATTACAACTTTTTAAAGGCTTCTTATCTTTATTTACCATTTTATATCTTATGTCTTTGCTCCCCAAAGTCATTAGATGACTGGACTTTTGGTCTTTTAAAAATTTGATATCAACATAGTATGAAAGTTGATCAAGACTCGTTTTTTTAAGATTTCCTTCATATTATCTTTACCAATCCAAAATACCTGCTCCCCCTTCTTTTTGAATTCTCCCCTAGATTTCTCTGCTGCTTTAGAGTCCTTATTCTTACTTTTCTTTAATTTCTCCCAACCATCGATTAAACGAGTAATTATTCCTGAAAAAATTACGATAATACATTAAATAAAATAGAAATATTAACTTTAAGATGCACCTTATATTTTGTATTATTAAGCTGTAATCCACACGTAATAACAACTAAAAAAAATTAGTTGTAGTGGTACTACAAAAAAACCTTAATCATCTACTAGCTTATTAAGTTCAAATGATTATACAAATTTATAATAACTATTTTATTATAAATTGAAATTATAAAACTTACCTTATAGATTTATCCGTTAATAATCTATCTTTATAACCTCCGTCTAACCATGGTTTTTTTACTGCAAAATGAATACAGTTGTCAGGGCAATTGACAAGTCCGGAGCACTTTGCGAATTTATCGGGCCCATCAGTACAACCAATAAACTTTTTGGATGGAGTTAACTTGTTACTAGATCTTTTAAACTGAAAGTTAAGAATTAATTCTTTATTTGTTGCAAAAGTTATCTGAGTTAAGTTTTCTATCAGGCTTTCTTCTTCAAATAAATATGCTCTAGCTTTTAGTCTCATAATTTTAGTCATTTTGAATATTATTTAAAAAAATATTGGAGCACTTATTATTAGTAACGCAAATTTAGTTTAAATACTTTGTCTTTGCATCGGAAAGTAGTTGTTAAATTTTAAATTATTATTTAAGTACCTTGGTATATACATTTTTTAAAAATATTTTCCGATCAAATTTCCGGATTTTAAATTTATTGCGCTCTAATGTTTATTAAGTAGGGGCCATTTAGGTTAATGTCCAGGGCATGTTACTCCATGGATCCAATTATTATTTTTTTTTTAGACTTAATTTAACACTAATAAAAAAACTATTCAATTATAGTTTTTTCCGTGTTTGGAAACAGTTTATTAGGAAAAAAAAGTTTTTTATTTGCCACCGAGTAATAAAATAGGTTTTTGTGAAAGAAAATTTGGATTTTTCACCAATTTCAAAACATTCTGTAGACTAATTTCTTAATTTTTTCGACATGCTCTTTTTATGTGATAAACATTCAATCCAACATATAACATTTAAAAAAAAAAAAAAAAATTTAGATAAATTTTAAGGTCCCCGCCAGGCGTTTAAAACACCCGACAATTTTGGCCCAAAATCAAACTGGCAGGGACCCTAAAAATTAATTTTTTTTTTTTTTTTGCTCAAATTTATTTTTAAACAAATAGTCAATTTATAGATCAATTCGCGAGTTCGATTTCAAAAATTGATAAAATATGAAACACCCTAATATACATATACATTGACCCTTTAAATTAGATTTAATTATTTTTTAATTATTCCAGGACATAATTACTACATAGCCCTCTACATAGCTAATAAATAGCCTGATATATAAGTACTACATAGCTTGAAGAAAACCCGCAAAAAAAATTATATTTGTGGTCAGGTACCAATTGCAATTGTACACTATTCTTGTCCAAGCTTGCCATATCTAACAATAAATTGAAATTAGATCATAAATTAGACATTTTAATGTATGAAATCAAAAACAAAATTTTTATAACTGACTCTTATTGTCATGAAGTGCAAGTGTTAACACTTGCATCAGAATCATGGACCCATAAAGAGATATCAAGCTACTGTGAAATGTCTGAGTATCTTGTTCAAACTTAAAAAATAATCAAGGGATGCTATCAATTTCAAGAATAAAATTGGAAACACTGTTTCACTAGAAAGAGTCAAGGTAGGGATTAACTTTTATAAAAATGACAGATTTTTAAGAATGTTGCTTTGAAATTTTTTTTTTTAAGTGTTAGCAAAAATCACCATGTTCATAATGGATTATTACTACCCAATCCTGATAAACAACATGTTGCATTTAAAAATGGTTTTCCTAATCTAAAGGTTAGTTATCAAAGTTTTTTACTCTAAAACCCAAGTTGTGCATTACAGCTAATGCATCAGATACTTATAAGGTAATTGTATTTATACCAAAACAACTTTTTTCTAATTGACTTAAATAACTGGAATTAAAATTAATGACTTTAATTGTTTGTTCTTTTTAAAATGCAGAGTGTTTGCTGTACCATTATAACCTATGTCCTTTTATTAAAGCAATAAAAAGTTTAGTGCAAGTGTTTAAAGTTCATGAGCTAGAAGATGATGTAATATTCAAGCAATGGCAGAGTACTTACTGAACATCACAACTGTTAAAACCATCGCCACTAGATAAATTTAATGATTTCTTATGTGACAGTACTGACAAACTTACCACATTCATATATTGCAAATAATCAAAGTAGATACTTAAAAAACTGTAAAGATAATCTTAACCAAAACAAATGCCTAAGTTTAGGAGATTTTGCTGAAAATTATCAGTTTTTAGACTAGAATGAAGATTAAAGTTATCACTGCAAAAAATGTCAGTGTTTATTTTTTCCAATTGTTTTTCAAAAGAAATCATCAATCCCAAACAAATCTTTTTATTACCTTTCAGAAGATGTCGATCATGATACAGGGTTTGTTTATAAGATTAAATATATAATGTATATATAATGTATCATATATTAAATTTTTTTTTTTATGGATTTGCGACACTATTTAAAAGGTATCAATTATCAATCTATCAAACTATCAAAATATCAATCAAACTATCAAATTTATTAATCTTTGTTGTCAGGTCGTAGTCTTTTGTCAACACTTTGTTGTCACATTTGTAGAGACTTAGATTTAAATGCTGAGTGGATAATTTTTTTAATCATGAAAAAGCCATGGTAAATCACCCTGTGATGATATTGTTTGTTGGCTGTTAAAAAGTAGTTTGTCAAGAGAGTCTAAAACAAGTAATTAATGGGCAGAATTTAGATGGATAGATGAGTTTAATTTTTTGTGTAATCTTTTTGTAAAGATTACACAAAAGCCAAAATAACTTTTTTTTTTTAATTTTTTTTTAGAGATTTTTTTTTTTAGAAATTGACCAAATTTAAGCAAATTTAAAAAAAAAGATATTTAGATAGAAATGATAACATAACGTCCTGTCACAATATAAATTTTAATTAAATTATGCCACAAATATTAAAATATGCCACATATAAAACTTTCTGTCGCAAGGACCAATCATCATTTTATCTCTATTAGTTCAAAGTAGAATAAGTTATTAAAAAAATCTAAATTAAAAAAATTTAAAGATTTTTAAATATTAACAAAATGGATTGTATTGCATGTTTTTAGAGTTTCGGTGGATAGGTATTGCTGAAGATGTAAGTGAACTTAATATTAAAGTCAGGTTTATGCATCCACATGGACCATTTAAAAATTTCTTTTAGTCAGTGAAAAATGATGAGTGTTGGGTGCTTAACTCCAAAGTTATATGCATAATTTCTACAATCACAACAATATCAGGTTGTACATATCTGATATAAATTTAAAGAATATTAGCAGTTGGTTGAAAAGTTCTTTAAATTTTTAAACAATTAGCAGTTAGTTGAGAAATTAAAATTTTCAAAGTTCTGAAAAGTTGTTTTTTTTTGAGTGCTTGTTTTGATTAAATATTTCAATGATTAGGTACAAATCTATTTTTTTTGGTAGAACAAAGATAAAGTTATGATATAAGATCAATATTTTTTCAATAGTTTTAGGGTAACATTTTGGCTCCAAAAAGTATTATTTTTTAATAATTTTGAATAAAATTGAATAAACAAGGCACTTCTTGAGACTATCTAATCCTTTGAGTAGTATTTTTAAATTCCCTGAGCAAAAATCTATTTAAATTCAAATTTTAGAAAAACATCTCTTCAAAATAATCTTACTCTCTTAATCACAAAAATGCTAAACCAGCATTATTTTAACTGACGCAACAACCCAGGTATATTCTTAGCTCAAATTTTTGTAATTTTTTTAATACGGACTATAAAAGTAAAACAATTCTGAGATGTTTAGGTAACAAAGTTATTTTTTTGTGGATGATTTCTTATGGATTTACCCAATGATATTATTTTCTGCAGGGGCTTCAGTGCATATATCGATTGTTGGTTTGGGAAGGCTGTATCTATGCATAAAAAACGTCTTTTTTGAATTAGAAATTTTTTTATTTTTAAAAAGTCAAGTGAAAAAAATATGTTCGTGCTGTGCTTACATGGATCCACAAGAAAAAAAACATGTTTGTGCAGTTCTTATATGCATTCACACGATTAAATGAGTAATGAATATTTTTATATTTTAGAGAATTGTTAGCAGAGTTTCAAAGGAAATGTCAAGGTTAGTTTTATTACAAAATTTTTTGTATACTTTAATAGTATTGAGTATTGGTTCTTTACAAATTAATAAATATATAAAAATTTTGTAATTCGAATTATAGTATCATTTTCCTTAGAAAATATTGTGCTTTAAATTTTTTATTTTAAAAATAGGAATTTTTTTATATCTCAAGATTAACCAATTTCTGTTATGATTTCCTAATTTAAAGTTTGTAGGGTAGAGTGAGGTAATATGGATTGTTGGGGTAATATGGATAATTTAATAAGTATGCATGGAGTAAGTTATCTTTAAAAAAATGCTAAAACCTGAAACTTATAAACAGTTTACACATATAATTAGCTTTTTTATTTTGCATTAACAATGTTTTTATTTGATTAACATAGCTAAAATGTAAAATAAGTTGTTTTGAAAAAAACATTAAAAAAATAATGCTTTGAAACTACTGTCTACAGACTTCAGTAATATTACGTAACTAAATACAATAATGTAAATTTATTCATTAAAACATGATGTAACAACATGCAAAATTTAATTTATAAGTTCTTTCACTCATATTGACAAATAAACAAAAATTTAAAATGGTGTAAAATGGATATACAGGTAAAATGATAGTAGGGTAAAATGGATATATAAATATATATATCACTTTTGCTTTTTAAAATAGTATTATATAATTTTCAGTTTTTAAAATAGTATTATAGATTATTAAGATCATAGCATTTATTTTTGATGAATGGCTTGGATAAACCCTTAACTCCCATCAAAATATTTTATATTTTATTTTTATATTCCTTTTAACTTAATTTATTTTATAATATTTCAGATAAAATAATAAAACTGAATAAATTATCAAATAGGACTCTGTACACAAAATGTCATAGTCTTCTGAAATTCCTTATGGGACATTTTATAGAAAATCCTGTGATCGAATCCAAATAAATTGGAAGTGGTTGTGGGTTTGTTTTAATCAATACTGATGATAAAAAATCTATAAGAAGCCCTGATGTACTTAGCTGATAAGGATTTTCCTAAAGATTGAAAAGATATCAATATAATGGCGAAATCCTATATAACTTTTACTAGAGAATAAATTCCATTAAAGACAACTGACGAGGAAAAAACTGGTGGTTATCTCTTAAAAAAGTTCTTGGGAAAAGAAAACCTAAACTTTTAATGAAAACAAGAGCTAATGATATTTCTTTACAATATTACCGATATTTTAAGTTATATGAGAAGACATTATTCAATAAAAATTACTTTGATAGACCACATTGTGTCTTTATAACATGTGATACCTAGAAAAATACCTGGATAAAAGTTTGGTGGACATAAATTGTTTAAGGAGTGTTGCAAAATCATTGCAACTTATGCTGTTGTAGTAAATTTAATTCTCTACAAATTGCAATATATCTTTTAGCAAACAAATATTTATAATGGCAAACAAAGTTATCTCAAAACAGGAAGATGTCAGAAAGCGCTTGTACGCGTAATCAATTTGCATCTGGATATGAAGAAAAGTGAGACACTTCATGATCGAAGACGCATCAAGGTCGACCCTGTATGATATTCTGCAGCGCAAGTCGCTCAAAATAGGCCCTGAAAGACAGCGTGGAACTGGATGGGTGACAATCAAGATGAACACAAAGCGAATCACCATGCTGAAAAAGTGAATCAATCATAGTGACGAAGTTAGCCAGCATCAGCTAGCCCGCAAGTATGGTGTCAGTTAAAAGCACATATCAAAAACAATTAGCACCAAGACAACAATCAAATACAAAACGAAGAAAAAAGTTCTAGATCAAACTCCGCAACAGAAGTCAGCCATATGTCTAAAGTATGCCCACCTGGCCAGAGTTTTCAAGAAAAAGAAGGTGATTATCAACGACGAGACCTGTTTTTCATTGAGCAATAAAGAGCTATCTGGAAGCCCTGGTTTCTACACTTCTGACGTCGACAAGACTCCAGAAGCTGTTAAACTCAAGGGCAAGTCCAAGTTTAAACCAAAGGTACTTGTTTGGATTGCTATGTTTGAGGATGGCCTGTCGAAGCACCTGGTGACACCTTCTTTCAGCCGAGTGAACAAAGTTCGCAGACATGGTATGATAAACTTATAATTTTTTTTAAATCTGAAGCTTCATATGCTTAACTTTAATTATCTTTTTACAGAAATAAAATTGTACCTTTAGTCTCAAAGTTATAAGTTTTTTAGTTTAGTCTGGATTTCTAGGTATTACATGTTAGATGAAACAGGATGTACATATCTTAATGCAGGAAAAATCTTTGTTTGAAAAACATAAAAAACAGCATATTACCGGTAAATCAATGTTGCAAGAAGAAGAGAAGAAAAAAGTTAAAAAGAAGACTGTATTAGTGAGGAAAAGAAAACTGACAATTACCCAAGAAAACTTGGCATTTTAAATACATGTAAAGAGATAAGTGTGATACATATATCAAATATAAAATGAGTATCCATATTACCCCACTAGTGGGGTAATATGGATATATAAAAGTTGTTGTTAAAAAAGAATTATTATTTTAGTTATTAAAATTATATTTATGATCTACTCATTGTGAAGTTATTGTAAACACCCTGAATTTAAAGAAAAATAACAAATAAGTTTTTATGGTGGTTATAACCTAAAAAATAAATTTGTATATAAAAAAATAACTTTAAATTTCTTTCTATATTACTCCACACCACCCTACTCTAAGATAATAGTTGTCTATAGTAATGAAATAGTTTTGTATAATAATAAAGTAAAAAAAAAAATTAAAAATGAGTTGAAGTGATTTCCAGAATTTTATAAGTAACTTCTTTTTAGTAGTAATTCTCCAGCTTCTCTTGAGCGTAAGTTTTTTAGTAGAAAACTTTTTTAGTAGGAAACTCTTATACATGTTAAATATTTTATAGAAAGAAAAAAAAAAAGAAAGTTCTGAAGAACTTTTACAAAATACACAAAAACTTTAGCAACAAAAACAAATCTAATCGATCCTGTTTTTTTTTATAATTCACAAAGATGTATGATTCTATGGATTGAGATAACTCTGTTGTTTTGAAATCTTATAGCAATAATTTACTTATATTTTAAGTAAATTAATGCTACTATATACAAATGTGTATATTTGTTTTCTTCATTTTTATAATATCCACGTTTGTGTTGTTAATTTTTTTGTTTTTTTTTGTTGGTATTGTTTTTTAGGTTTATGTGTTATTTATGCATGTTACTTATGATTATGTTACTTATATTGGTTTTTTATATTGTTTATGTTGTTTATGCTGGTCATCTTTAGGTTGCTAAGAAGTGAGAAATTCAGATAACCAGCCATCGAACCCCTTGTTTGTCCAATAGGCTGGCGTAGATGTAAACTTGTATTACATTGTTTCTTGGTTAGGATTATGAATGCTCGATCTTCTTGAGTCTTCTCACAGGCTTTTGCTTGTGCCTACGTAATCGAGGCTATGTAACTCTTCATGTTATCTCCTGATGAGGGTACAGCTCTAAAACTCAGTTTTATGGTTCTGAGGCCAGCTAGTGTTAAGTTTTTTGATCTTTGTGTTAGCTTTCAGAAAGGCTGATGCCAAAAGTAACCCAAAATGTTAAATAAAAAATCATCCCCACCACCTAACTGTTTTAATATATTTTTTGCAAATACTTGTGGTCTGTGAGAAACCTTTCTTCACGTGAGTCTTACCTCACCAATTTCACTAGACTTGCTTGCTTATTGTGAGACTAATTCAAATTCAGCTATTCTTCATATTGTATATATTTCACTTATGGTGAGACTAATTTAAATTCTGCTGTTCTTTCTTCAGATCTCAGTGTTAATGGTTACTATCCTTTGATTTGCAAAGACTTCAATATTCACATGCTTGATTTGGGGAATACATATGCATCAATTTACCTGTTTGTTGTGGAAACAGGTTCAAATACTTTGACCATTCTTTTATGTACTTTGGGTTGGCACCTCTTCACTCTATCACC
The DNA here is from genome assembly GCF_022113875.1 of Hydra vulgaris. Lineage (NCBI taxonomy): Eukaryota > Metazoa > Cnidaria > Hydrozoa > Anthoathecata > Hydridae > Hydra > Hydra vulgaris. The sequence goes on along the minus strand of NC_061167.1, from coordinate 47,907,063 downwards.
TTTCTCTTTGTTCTCTATTGTTTATCTTTTTCCCAAGACTGCATTTTTTTTAGATGTAATTTTTGGTCAAATTGACCAGGCACTTTCTTTTTACCTTTCTGTCAATATTGCTGTTATCAGAGACCTTAATGCTTATCACACTAAATGGAAAATCATTCTGATGCCACTAACTCTTCTGGCACTTAAGCCTGTAATTTCTGCATTTCTCAATCTTTTACTTTGTGACTGTTAACTTGGTGGCTTGTTTTCCTGACAACCCTAACCATTTACCTTCACTCATTGATTTATGTTTTGTCTCTGACCCTAACTTGTGTTCAGTTTCTCCCTTTTCTCCCTTAGGTTTTTTTGACCATGTTATAATCTCTATAAATCTTTTATATCCTACTTTTTCTTCTGACTCCCATCATCGCGCTAATTTTCTACTAAAGCTGACTAAGACTCTTTTTGTGATTTTCTTTGTGGCAGTCTTCAGCCTGATGTCTCTTCTCTCTCAGCTGATAAATATGCCTCCAACTTAAACTCCTGAGTTCAGACAGAAATGGAAGCTTTTGTTCCATCTCACTGATCCCAAGTCAAACAGCATTCTAATCAATGATTTTTACTTTCTTGTGTTATATTTAATCGGAATCATTTTTTAAATCTTTTTCAAAACAATAATTCTCTTGAGGAAAAACAGGTATTCATTTTTGCAAGAAATCAATGTAAAAGGGAGCTGTCTGATGCTAAGCTCTGCTAATCTCAGTTCACTTAATCCCGTTTTTTATCTCAGAAATAAGGCTCCAGAAACTATTGAAAAATCGTCAACAGCATCATTAAATTGGATAGGTCTAACATTCCATCTCTCATTCATGGGACTGATTTTATTACTCCTTTTAGGGAAAAGGCAGAACTGTTTGCAAAGAATCTTTCTTATAATTTAATTTTTGAACCTTATGTCGATTCTCTTCCTTTCATTCCAATTAAACAGTTTTACCAATTGTTAGACATTCAAATCATTCCAGCTTCTGTTGCTAAAGTCATATCTCATCTAAAGTCTTCTACGGCTTGTGGTCCAGTTAACATTCCTGTCATAGTCTTACAAAATTATTTTCCAGAAGTCTCTTTAATTCTGAATTATTATGAACTCTGAACTATTTAACAAGTGCTTGACTAAGTCTTGTTTTCCTGTCTGCTAGAAAGTGGCATCTGTTGTTTCAATTGTAAAAACTATGAGGAACATTCCAACCCTCCATTTATTAACCAATCAGTCTTCTTTCTGTTATTAGCATGATCTTTGTGTCATTGATCAGCAAGTTTTTTACATCCTATCTTAAAACAAATAATTTGCTCAAGTTCCTCAAGGTTTTATCCTTAGTCTTTTTTTTTTTTGAAGATCATTAATGATCTTCCTGACAAGCTTACATCTAAAAAGTAGCTATTTTGCTTATGGTTCAACTTTATACTCTCTTTTTGATTGCTTAGAACAAGCAGGGAATCTTAAATCTGATCTTTCTTCTGTAACTAATTGGGTCTTGCAATGGCTAGTGAATTTTAACTCCAACAAAACTCAGCTACATACTGCAAACAACTTTTGTAATTCTGTCGACATTCCTATATTATTGAATGGCAACCCTATCACTGAGTCCACTTCTTTACCTCTTCTTAAATTGACGTTCACTGCTGACCTTTCATGGAAACCATATATACGATCTAAATTAACATTTGCTAAGGTTTCTTTTCTTTATCCTGCACATCATTTTCTTACTTTTGATTCAATTCTCTACTTCTACAAATCACTTTTTTGTCTTTGTATGGAAAACTGTTGTCATGTTTGGGCTGGTTCTTCTTAAGATGTTCTTCTTAAGATGTTCTTCCTAATCTAGACAAGTCCAAAAACGCATTGGAAACGTAGTTTGACTCACTCCATCTGCTAAGCTTGAGCCTCTCTTCCATTGTCATAAAGTTGCATCTCTTTTTTTATTTATTTACGAATGCTATTAATCATGTACCATTCTTAAAATATATACAAAACAGAATAAATTTTATGTACATGAATAATTTAATAAGTATAAAATACTATGTTTATATATAAATAAGTTAAATTTGTTTATATATAATTATCTTTAGATATAATAAATTCATAAAAATATTTTTATTTTTAAATAGTAAATCATCCATACATTATGCTAATTACGTTGTAAGTGCTTTCCAATAGTGTGAATTTCTATAAGCAAAATTTATTATACTGTTATTCAAAGAGTTATGTATGAATATAAAATATGTATATGTAAAAGTATGATATATGTGGATATAAGCTATGCTGTATGAATAGTTTACTTTTTTATGGAAGGAAGTTAGTAGGATTGAAATGTTTGATAGCATTAAGAAATTTATATTTAAAGATAAATTCAAAAATGTTTCTCTTTTAAATTATAAAAAGGCTTTTACAGTTCCAAGGTTTAGAAAAAGTAAATTTTTCGACTTTACATCTGTAAAGAAGTTTTTTTAACAAATCATATTACAAGTGTAGCAGGTGATTTCTATATAACACATTCTTAGAATAAAATATATAAGAAAACTTGTTATAGCTTGTAAGTGTTAAAGATAGTATAGCACTGTGAATACTATAATAGTTATAGATGTAGAATTGTGGGTTTGTTAATTTAATGCAGTAGTAAGTTAATGATAGAACACATGGCTCACAACTAAGAAATGGTTCAAATCCACCCTACGTCTCTGAAATTACAGCACCCAACCTGTTTCTCTGCTCCTTTAAAGTGACCTTTAAATCATAACAACTTCATTTTTCCTATTTCTGAGGGTTGCATCATTTTTAAATTAATAAAAAGATGTTAACAATTAGTGCAATGATTATAGTAACATCTGGAAATCAAACTATAAGAGAATTTTCTGTTGGCAGTATTATATTTTAAATGTGATAATATGTCATTACGTTTACGTGTTTTTATGTTGCCATTGCATATTTATTTTCATTGTCAATTTTTTTTTATTTAGTCCTTTATTGTCACTATTTTGCCATCATCATTTCTAATTAATAAACTGAAAGTTTTATATTTTTTTTTATTGTTATTACTGGTTATTTAAAAGCTCTTTCTACTTTTTATATATTTATATATTTTTCAAAATTGAGTATCCTCCTTGAATAAGTGGCCCCTAGATCTAAATAATTTTATATATTATAAATTGCATTATTTTTTCTATAAAAACAATTTTAGATATTTGTTTTTTGTTTTGTATTTTAGAACTAGAGACACAAAAAAAGAATACAAATGAACTAAAATTAAAGCTTGAAATATGTTATGGGTTAGTTTTTACTACATATAAGTATATGATTCAGCAAAAATGATTTTAAGATCTGAATAAAACTCAAAAACTAGATCTTTTTTAGAAAGATTAAAAACCACTTTTTTTTTTTTCAAGTAAATAAACTTAAAGATAAATAAAAGTATATAGATTCAGCTTTTGAGAAGAATGAAAATTTCAAAAAATTATATGAAACATAGTCATTAGTATAACTGATTAAATAATTATATACATTGGTAAAACTTCTTTTATAGATTGGTAAAAACCACATTATTATTTTTTTAAATAAAATATTATAAGTAATATAAACAAATATATTTATATAGACTAAGCTTTTTTAAAGACAATAGCACATTTTTTCATAAAACAATGATGTATTATCATTGTTATAACTTATTATTATATAATTATATACATTTTATATGGTAATTTTATACATTCTATATGGTAAAACTATAATTATATACATTTTATATGGTAAAACTATTTATATACATTTGAAAAACAACTCAATTTTTTTTCTTTATTAAACTACTTTTTGTGATGAAAAGAAGTAATATATTATTTTCTTATTTAAATATTTTATGTTTACTTTTTCTTTTCAGTTTTTATTTAAACATTCTTGTTAAATTGTAAATATAAATCAGCTGTAAACATAACTTAATAACACCATCTTTGTCTGCTACCCTTTACTGCTGTAAGGTGTATAATATACTCTTACATTGGTTTAATAAACCTTATCACTATAATTTTATAGCACTCATGTTTGATATTTTTAAGTGAAACTGGTTCTCTTCGAATTCAACTGGAAAAAGCTCTTCAAGCCAATGAACCTTTAAAAAAGGTATTATTCTTTTATTTGCTAGTAATATATAAATTTAATATGTAAATTCACTAGGTATATTTTATATCCATGTTTTATAATTACCAAACTAATGGTTCATTAGGCATAATAAAAAAACACTTTTAATAATGTTAAATATATGGTTAAAAATATGGTGGTCATAAAATATATATTTACAAAATATGTTTATGGTATAATATATGGTCTTTTTTTTACAATATATACAATTTTCAATTTCTTCCTTTTTTTGTTTTGTAAATTTTTTACATTGACAAATATTGATTTAATAATGAAAGCAGATACTCTATGCCACTTGTTATGAAATTAGCTTTTTTACAGTCTAGATTAGGGATGATATAAAGGTGTTTTTATTGGTGTAGCTGTTGGAACTGGTGATTTTTTTATTAGTCAAATTTGGATTTGGAGATAAAAAATAGAACTGTCTGCGCAAGTCTCATGAAATAAAAAAATAATTCAGTACAACATTTTAATACCAACATGAAGTTGTCTTGAATTGAAATTTTCAAGCTTCATAAAAATGTACTGTGTTATATATTTAAATCTTCATTATAACTAGGGATGTACCAAAATTTGTGATTTTTAGGTCGATCCATTTCTGGCTGAATTTTTTAAATTAAAGTTAATGTTGTAGCCAGAGATGTAAAATCTATCTAAACTGATTGTATCTTTCAAAGCCAGTTAAGGTTCTGTAACTTCCTTATCTAGACACTATGTAAAAAGCTTGATAGTAAAAAAATTGTTAGATCTTCTTGCTCTTTGTGACACTTTAAATTCGATTTTATTGAACTTTGAGTTTTTTAGTGATATTTGAGTCTTTGAGGGGATTTTGTTAATGATCTAGTGTTATGGCTCTTTGTATTTACAAAGACTCTAATAGTTATATACATTAAATGGCTCTACACTAGTATCACTGACCTTGCTAACTTAAAGGATTAAAGTTTTTATCTTTTTAAATCTCTTGCTAAGATAATATAACTTTGTGACTTGTTTTCCATATATCACTAAGTACTTACTTTCATTAATTTGATTTACCCCTATCACTTGATATATGTCTTGCCTCTGACCTCGGTGGTTTAGACCATGTTATAATCTCTCTAAAACTTTTATCTTATACTTTTAAATTTTATTCATCATCAATTTTTTGATACCACCTAAAGACTGGAATTCATTTTGCTACTGCTCAGAGTCAGTTTTTTTAAAATACATTTACTGATGATCCACTTTTTACTTCACCTTAGTAAACAATAAAATCATAAAAATAGTCTATTAGATTTACTTCTATTTCAAATTTTGATTTCTGATTTGTTTAGTTTTTTTGATTGGTAAGTCATTATATTGTCTATTAAAAACAATTATGATTTCATTTTTGTTTATTAATCTACTGTATGCTGATATTCTGAACATGTTTAATATCCTCAAACTCTTTTGTTATATTTAAAAGTTTTTGATAAAATGGAAATTAGTAAATATATTGTATTAAAACAAAGCGATTATTTATTATGTAAGTTTCTTTATACATTCTCACAAATAGTAACAACTCTCATCCTAAAGTTAGCATCAATAAGTTCTACTTTTTTCATTTTTTTTCATTCTTATACACTACATTAGCCATTCATTGGTCATTATCATCACTATTTTTTTGTCATTATTAAAACTCTGTCACTAGGTAAGTCATATACAAATAACTTCACGATTAATAATTCTAAATCCGAGTCTCATTTAAATTGTTAAAAATTTAACTAAATGAAGACTGCATGTTTGAAATAAATTGCATGGCATATGCAATTAAATTTTGTTGCATGGCATATGCAATTAAATTTAGTTGCATGGCATATGCAATCAAATTTAGTTGCATGGCATATGCAATTAAATTTAGTTGCATGGCATATGCAATTAAATTTAGTTGCATGACATATGCAATTAAGTTTAGTTGCATGCCATATACAATTAAATTTAAAGCCAAATTTTTGGTAAATGTTCTGTAGTTTAAAAGCAAAGTATAAACTTCATCAAAACAAAATTAATGTCTCTGATATTGGATTGTTAAACATTTAACATAATCTAATTTTCTTTTTTAAATATATTCTCTCCCCCCCCCCCTTCCTTAGTCACTTAGTTGAGGAAGCGTTTGTTGCTTGTATGCAATCCCTATTACTCTGAAAACTTGACAGTTGTGCAGAATAAAAATGTTGCAGGCTTGCTTGTTATGAGATTTTGCTGCAGAAAATAGTGATATTAAAATAAAATTTATTTTAATATCACATTAAAAATCATTTAAATTCTAAATACCTCAAAATTAAATAATATTATTATTAAAAAAATTGTCATTGGAGTTTAAATATATTGTTTGGAAAAAAAAAATTTAATTTATTTTTCATTTTAATATTTGCTAAGGTTCTTCTCTTCCAGGTCAGGTCAGGATAATCAAGATCAATCTTGCTACTGGTATCACGTAACCCAGTACCACCTGCCACAAGCCCTGCTGCCTTGCAGAGTGTGCTCTTCTTAGGCAAAGGCTATGAGAAATAAACTTCGACTAAAAATTCCCCTGCCTTGGGGCTCTTGGTTGAGTAAAGGCTAGAGATGGTGTCTTGATAAAAACACTCATCTTGGGCAGATGTTAACTGCATCCAGCTAAACATCCCCTGCCTTATGGCTCTTGGTTTAGTAAAGGCTAGAGATAGTGTCTCAATAAAAATACTTATTTTGGGCAGATGTTAACTGCATCCAGCTACTGTCTTGTAGAAGGCCTCCTATGCAAAGACTTTAGGGGTAAGCAGAAAAATTCTGCTAACCAGCCTCAATCCCCTTTTTTCATCTATTAGGCTGGCGTAGATGTAACCTGTGTTACATTGTTTCCTGCCTAGGATCATGAATGCTGGTTCTCCTTGACTCTACTCATAGAATTTTGCTTATGCCTCCTTGATTATGGCTATGCAACTCTTCCTGTTATCTCCATATGAGGGTACAGCACTAAAACGCAGTTTAATGGTTCTGAAGCCGGCTGGTAGTAAGGTTTCCCGAACTCTGTGGTAGCTCTCAGAGAGGTTGATTCCATCAACAGCTGCAAAATATCAGAGTTTTAACAGTGTCATGTTGCGCATGGATGGTGCCTCTGTTAATGCTTTTGGTGTGCATTGTCAAGGCCACATAAAGAGCCCTATGTCACAGCTTATGGTTAATTAACAGGACTGAGACAACTGTATAGCTCATTGATTAGGAGGCTGTGCTTTATCTATGAATAAGTCAAGTTCTCATTAAACCCAAATCATGACCAAAGTAACCAAAAATGTAAAACCTAAAAAACCATCCCCACCACCTAAATGTTTTAATATATCTTTTACAAATATTCGTGGTCTGCGAAGCAACTTTCTGTCAGTTGAGTCTTACCTCCTGCAAAATTCACCAGACTTGCTTGCACTCAGTGAAACAAATTTAAATTCTGCAATTCCTTCTTCAGATTTCAGTGTTGATGGGTACTATCCTTTGATGCGTAAAGGCTCCAATAGTCACATGCATGGTTTAGGGGTATGCATACGCATTAATTCCCCTATTTGTCGTGAAATCAGGTTTGAATCCTTTAACCATTCTTTTATGTGCTTTCGCCTAGCACCTCTTCACTCTATCACCTTTCTCTTTGTTCTTTATCGTTCTCCTTCTTCCCATGATTGCACTCTTTTAGATGTTATCTCTGATCAAATTGACCATGTCCTCTCTCTTCACCCCTGTGCCAATATTGTTGTTGTTGGTGATTTTAATGCCCATCACACTAAATGGCTTGGCTCTAACACCACTAATCCTGCTGGCACTAAAGCCTTTAACTTCTGCGTTTCTCAATCTCTTACTCAGATAGTTAACTTTGTGACTCATTTTTCTGACAACTCTAATGATTTACCTTCACTCCTTGACTTATGTCTTGTCTCTGACCCTAGCTTATGTTCAGTTTCTCCCTTTTCTCCCTTAGGTGGTTCTGACCACGCAATGATCTCTATAAATCTTTCTTCTCGTACTTCTTTTTTGGGCTCACCTTATCATCGCACTACTATTACCTAATATTACCCTAAAGCTGACTGGGATTCTTTTTGTGATTTCCTTCGTGATGGTCCTTGGGCTTATGTTTTTTTTCTCTCAGCTGATAAATGCGCCTCCTACATTCAGGCTGGAATGGAAGCTTTTATTCCTTCTCGTCAGTTTCAAGTCAAGCCTTATTCTACTCCATGGTTTTTTCCTTGTGCGGCTGCTATATCCAATTGTAATCATTTTTTCATCTTTTTTGAAAGAACAACTCTCTTGAGAACAAACGGCTATTTATTATTGCAAGAAATCAATGTAAAAAGGTGCTTTCTGATTCTAAACTCCATTATTCTCAGTTTACTAAATATCGCATCTTATCACAGAAGTTAGGCTCTAAAGACTTTTGGAAAATCTTCAACAGCATTGTTAACAAGGGTAGAACTAACATTCCATCTCTCATTCATGGGACTGATCTTATTACTTCTCCCAAGGATAAGGCAGAACTATTTGCAAAGAACTTTTCTTCTAATTCCACTCTTGAATCTTATGGGCATTCTCTTCCTTCCATTCCAGTCAAACAGGTTGCCCCTTGTTAGACATTCAAATCACTCAGGCTTCTGTTGCTAAAGTCATATCTCAATTAAGCTCGTCTACAGTTTGTGGTCCAGACAACATTCCTGTCACAGTCTTGCAGAATTGTTCTCCAGAACTTTCTTTAATTCTCTCTAAACTATTTAACAAGTGTTTGACTGAGTCTTATTTTCCTGCTTGTTAGAAAATGGCATCTGTGGTTCCAGTATTCAAAAACTCTGGAGAAATTTCTGACCCCTCCAATTATCGTCCGATCAGTCTTCTTTCTGTTATTAGCAAAGTCTTTGAGTCTTTGATCAACAAATTCCTCACATCTCATCTTGAGTCAAATAAACTACTGTCAGACAATCAATACGGTTTTCAATCCTCTTGCTCTACAGCCGATTTGCTAACTGCTGTAACTGAAAGATTTTATCGTGCATTAGATGGAGGCGTTGAGGCTAGGGCTATTGCTCTTGACATATCTAAAGCTTTTAACAAAGTTTGGCATGCTGGTCTTCTCCATAAGCTTGCTTCATTTGGTGTTTCTGGGAAAGTTTTTGAGATTATCAAATCATTTCTTTTTAACCGGTTTGTTAAAGTCATCCTTGAAGGCCAACATTCTTCTTTATTTCCAGTAACTTCTGGGGTTCCCTAAGGTTCCATCCTGGGCCCTGTTTTGTTTCTTATCTACATAAACAATCTTCCTGACAACCTTTCATCTAAAGTAGCTTTTTTTGCTGATGACTTTATACTCCTGTCTTGACAAAAAGTCTTCTCTTTTTGATCGTCTAGAACAAGCAGCTGATCTTGAATCCGATCTCACTTCAGTAATAGATTGGGGTTTACAGTGGCTTGTGAATTTCAACTCTAACAAAACCCAGTTGTATACTGCAAACAACTACCGTAGTATGGTCAACATTCCTATATTAATGAATAGCAATCCTCTTACTGAGTCCTCCTTTTTACGTCTTCTTAGATTATCGCTTTTTACTGACCTTTCATGGAAACCATATATACAATCAATTGCTAAATAAGCTTCTGCTAAGGTTGCTTCTCTTTAGCGTGCTTGTTATTTCCTTACTTCTGATTCCATTCTCTACCTCTACAAATCTCTTATTCGTCCCTGTATGGAATACTGTTGTCATATTTGGGCTGGTTCTTCTAACCATTCACTTTCTATTCTTGACAAGGTCCAAAATGCAATGTAAATGTTGTTGGACCTGGACTATCTGCTAAGCTTGAGCCTCTTTTCCATCATCGTAAAGTTGCATCTCTTTCTCTTTTCTACAAATACTATCATGGTCACTGCTCAAAGGAGTTATCATCTCTAGTTCCATCAACTAAAATTCATTCTGGTTTTACTCGTCATTCAGCTAAGTCTCATTTGTTTACTGTGTCTGTCCCTGCATGCTCTAAAAACTTTTATTCATCTAGTTTTTTTCCCCGCACTTCAATCCTTTGGAAATCTCTCCCATCTTCATGTTTTCCTGACTCATACAACCTTCAACTTTTCAAGTCTTCTGTCAACCGTTTCCTTGCTGTATAACTCTGTTCTTTTTTTTCCTAGTAATTCTCAATTTAATAGTGGTTGCTTGCAGCCTTGTTGGGAGTGAATGCAAATAAAAAAAAATTTAATAATTATTTTAATTTGAGTATATAAAAAAATGAATTTAAAATTTTTTTAAAATCAAAATTTAAAAATAAATTTATTATTATTTATAGGTAAAATATATTTAACATACGTAAAATATATTTAACATGCGTAAAATATATTTAACATACGTAAAATATATTTAACATACATAAAATATATTTAACATACGTAAAATATATTTAACATACGTAAAATATATTTAACATACGTAAAATATATTTAACATACGTAAAATATGAGCAGCTTCTTAACAAGGCCTAAAGTTGAGCATAGCACTTTTAGGAACATTGTGAATTAAAATTCTATTCCTATCAAAGATAATATTTCACTTCCACACCACTGCCATATAACTCAGAATTATTTTTATTCGTATATACAATTTTTTATTTTATTGAGAATTTTTTTCATGTAGAATTTTCAGTTGTTATTTTTTATTTATCAAGATTAATTATCAAAATTTTTATTAAAAAAGAGAATAATAAAATTAGTATTATTAGGATAAAAATTATTATTAAAGAGTTTTGAATTTTTTTATAAAGATTTTAAGTTTTTAGTCATAAATATTGGTACAGAATATGATTATTGTTTAGACACTTTGTTGTTTTTTTTAGACACTTCGTCGTTTTGAAAATGAAAAAGCGCAATTAGAATCTGAGGTTCAGCAGCTCAAAAATGTTCTCAAAAGTAAAGAAGTATGAATTTTTATTTAACTTTTGAAAAATCTTTTATTATATCCTCAGGTTTTTTTTGAGAAATTTATTTTTGACTAATATTTTGTGTATAATTTGAATTATTTGAATAATTTAATTAAAACCTTTTGATTTTGATTAAAATTAAATTAAGATATTCTTAAAAGTAATTAATAATTCATTTCAAAGATTAGTAATTGTATTTAGAGTAAATCACTTTAGAGAATGTTTTGATTTCTTTAACTAATGTCCGATCATTCTTCTCTCTATTACAAGAAAAGTCTTCTTGGTTTTCGCATCTTTGTTTTAGAAGTCGCATCTTGGTTTTAGTAACTTACTTTCTGATAATCATTATGGTTTTCAATCTTTTCCCACTACGGCTGACTTGCTAACTGTTGGGACTAAAAGAAAACATTGCGCATAAGGTAGACATATCTAAAATGTTTGATAAATTTGGTATTTTGGTCTTTTCCATTAGTTTGTTTCTTATGATGTAATCCTTGAAGGCCAACACTCCTCTTTATTTTCAGTAGTTCCTGGGGTATTTCAAGGTACTCACTTTCTGGCCTTGTATTGTTTCTTTTACACAGTTATGATCTTCCTGACAATTTTACATCTAAAGTGGCTTTGTTAAAGGGATCCCAAATTGCTGAGACAAGTAGCGTTTATATTAAAAAGAGTAATAAAAGAAAATGTTTACGCTGAACATTTATGAGTAAAACAACATAATAAATGTATACTCAGAAAAACAACTTTGTTGTTTTACTTATAATTCTCTGTCTCCATGTTAGCCAGTTACTTTAATTCATTAAAATATACACTGCAATCTACAAACTCTATAATTTATTCAAGCGCATTTAATTTTAAAGTGTTTTAGTATATGACATCATTGTAGGGTGTTTTAGTATATGACATCATTGTAGGGTGTTTTAGTATATGACATCATTGTAGGGTGTTTTTTTTTTTTAATTCAATTTTTTTTAAATCAATATAATTTGTAATAGTTTTATTTTTTAAAATCATCGATTTACTAAAAATTTTGTAGGAAGGTAAACAGAAGAATGTTTTTTTATAGAGCGCAAAAACTAAGTAAAATTAGTAGTTTTAGGATACACTCTTAAAATATTATAAATATTCAAAAATTTTATTATAATTTTTAATTTTTTTTTCTTTTTATGTAAATGATGTGAGCTTTTTTTCTAGTTTATCTAAGCTGTTTCTTGCTTTGACGTATTTCTTCTCCTAACGAAATGGCATTTCACATTTTCATAAATTTTTAATTAGTAAAGAATTTTGGTAAACTGTATCATTTATTAGAGATATTTATTAGAGGTATTTATTAGAGATATTTGTCGAAATCTTTAATTTTTAATTAGAAAGTATTTATACGCTTAACAAATTAACAGATAGCTTTTTATTAATTAAAGCAATAATAAATGTTTTATGGCAATAAATCAAGGCAGATGATAATTAAACTTGTCAATGTGTTGAAACACGTGCGTTAAAAAACATAGATTTAATATTTCTCAATTTATGTCGTATTTGGCAAGAATTTTACATTTAAACCTGTTTCTTGAAATTACAATTCAAAAAACTAGAAAAATTGAAATTAAAAGGTTTTTTCAATAAACGATTTCAATTTTAAAATTGACTCAATATTGCTAGACTTTTTGCAATTTTTGACCCATAATTGTTCAATTTCAAAAATAATATAAAATAAATAGTTCATGTTTTAGAATAAATTTCAGTAAATATACTCTTACATGAACTTTTATGATGAATATGAACTTTTCAATTTAATAAGTTTTTAACAAGCATCAAAACAAAACTCATTTAATGTATAATGTAGAATTTTTTTCTTCAAAAGACATTTAGTAATTACTTAGCTAAATACTCATACACTTCCACTATTTTTTTTAAAGTGTTAATGCTGCTTTATTTTACAACTAAATTTAAATAAGTTTTTTTTATGAAGGATTATTCATTATTTTTTAATTTTTTGATAACTCTTTTATAATTACACAATATTGCTCTTATTTTTCTTGATTATGTAGAGAATTAATTAAACCTTTAGAACAAACAAATTCTGTGTTTAAAATGGAACTTTATGTACAAAACAAGATAAATTGTAAAGCATACTTAAAAGCTGCTAGTAGCAACTTGCGGTCAAAGTTTAAAAAAATCAAGACGCTGCCAGCAGCTTGCGGTAGTAAATAATACAAAATAATTTTTTTAACAGAATCTTAATAAGGATAATAATCAATTAATAACAATAAATATAACACAAAAATAATTTATAGCATTAGATAAAATATATAGTGATTTATGATAAAGAAAAACATTTTTTTTTTTTTAATGAGTAACTAAGCAAATTCTTAAATAAAAAAATTCTATAATTAGATGAAAAAAAGAATTTTCAGATTTTTTTTATTGAAATTCTACAATTATGTCATATACTAAAACTCTTTGGAATTAAACGTGCTTTAATAAGTTATGTCTGTATATTGCAGCGTATATTTTAAAGACTTCAAGCAACTGACTAACATGGAGGCGGAGAGTTTCCTTTAAAACAACAAAGTTAGTTTTTCTTGGTATGCATTTATTACTCAAAATATTTAGTCCAAACATTTTTTTTACCATTCTCTTTAATATAAACACAAAACTTGTTTCAGTAGGGATTCCTTTAATGACTCAACTTCATGTTTGAACAAAATGTCTTCTCTTTATGATTGTTGTGACAACAGGCAATCTTGAATCTGATCTCTCTTTTGTAATAGATTTGGGTTTGCAGTAGCTTGTAGTTTCTTCAACAAAACTGAGTTATTTACTGCAAACAACTATTGCAATACTGTCAACATTCCTATATTAATAAATGACAATTTTCTTTTCTTTACATATTCTTGGATTATTTTTCACTGACCTCTTATGTTGACCGTATACACAATTCATTGCAAAATTAGCATCTGCTAAGGTTGTTTCTCTTTATAGTGTTTTTTTTTGTGTGTTTGTTTTTGTTTATTTACTTCCCCAAGGCCATGAAGGCCACTACTGTTGGGAAGGCTACTCAAATTGTGGTTACAATCCTCTCTCAACTCTATAACTCGAAAACACGAACCTTTTGCGAACAAGGCAGCATGGAGACAACTTGGTGTCAACTTAACTTCTTCTTTTTTATTTTCTTTTTTTTTTTTCTAATAACTTTTTCTCAACATAATAGTAGTTGTTTGTACTGGCTTGGTCAGGAAGAGGGAGCGATCGCTCTTGATTGCTGACCACGGAAATAATATTTAGTTGTGAAAAGCTGGCCAGATTTTTAATTGGTTTTGAGAAAATTTTAAAAAGCAAAAAAAAAATGTGCTAAAGATTAATTGGACTAATGAGAGACAAAAAAACAATTACAAAAATTACAAAAAAAAAATTAGGAAAATAAAATATCTTTCAATGCATAAAAACTTAAAGGAAAATAAATTACGTTTAGAACAAATATTTTCGAAGCATCGCTCTTTTATAATTTTTTTATAAAATTAAGCGACGTTTTTTTATATACAGTAACATCGTTTGTTTGTTAAAAAATGTTCTTTATTTATCAAAGTTTGCAAGTTTTAGTTTTATCTAAGCTAAATTATTTTATAAATAAAAAAGTTAATTTGTTTAATACCTATTTTATGTTTGCCATGTTTGAAAAGTTTACATATTTGAAACAACTCTTCTTAGTAAAATAAACAAATAAAATAATTAAATCATTAAATTACTATAGAAATTAAATTTAGAAATCAACTAAAAAAGTTAAAAATACTTTTATGACGAGGAAGCTAAACTGCTTCATAATATCGCTGATGATGTTTAGTGAGTGGGCTTTTTAATTTTAATTAGTATTTAAAGCAGAAAAAAGTATAACGAGTTTTTAAGAATGGCAACTTAAGCGAAAATAGTTAGATTTAGTGAACCAATATCTAGAAACTTTCCTTTATATCTAATAACTTGCTATATATATTTATGTTCTGTTGTGACCTCTGGCGCAGTGCTTGTTCATCAGCGAGTTACTTTGTATGCATAATTGGTATTTAGTAACCAGAAACTTCTTATATGTTTGCTACATAATTAGTTTTATTAACTTTAACGGTTATTAAAAACTTCATTGAAAACGCAATAATTTTTGTAAGTCTTTGTTTACAAATTAAATAGATAAAAAACAGATACACAATATTACATTTACATAAAAAAATACATTCTCTTTAAATAAGTATATACTAATAAAATCTACAATTTATAATGAACTTTCAAAATTTTGACAATTTAAATAATATAAACTTAAAATATTTATCTACATAAACAAATAATAATAGTTTATAAGATTTATGGCTATGCAGATGTTATTATATTTTGTGGCTCCGAGAATGAGCCATAGAATTGATAATATATTCTTATAACAATCTATGCTAGAAATCTCATAACATAACAAATTGTGGATAACTCAATTTATAAAACATTTCAACAGAATACTCTAGAACTTTATTTTGCTTAGTCAGCGTATTTTTTGAACCAATAGAATTAGTTTGTTCGTTAATTTGGCAGGCTTTTAGAGTTCGCGAATATTCTTTTCATTCTTCCACACCAAGATGTTTTGAGAACATTCAAGTTTTTTTATGTTTCCATGTATGTCCGTAAAGCCAAAATTTATTGTTTCCTACATAAATTTAAATGTTCTCAAAACAACTAAAAAACCTGGCCGGTTTTTCGCAACTAAATATAATTTCCGTGGTCAGTATTCGAAAGCGATTACTCCCGCTTCCTGACCAAGCCTGCTTTTGACCCTGTTGGAAGAAACAAAAAATATTAATTACTATAAGAAGCTATATATCGATGGTTAAGAGCACAAAAGGAATATGTCCACTAACCATTGTTTTGAGAAATCTAAATTCGAAAGTTTGAAAACATACAATAATTCATGATATTTATTGTCATGATTTTTAACCAAATGCATTCCTCAATTAATTCTGTCTTGTTTTTTACAATTTTATTTTCATTTCTTTTACATACTTTAATACCTAATTTGTTAAATGTTTGCCTAATGTTTAATGTTGGACATATTCCTTTTGAGCTCTTAACCATTGATATATAATTACTATATTATCTAATTATCTATAGCTCTGAACTATACTATACTATATATAGCTCTAATTACTATATATATATATATATATATATATATATATATATATATATATATATATATATATATATATATATATATATATATATATACATATATATATATATATATATACATATATATATATATATATATATATATATATATATATATATATATATATATATATATATATATATATATATATATATATATATATATATATATATATATATATATATATATATATATATATATATATATATATATATATAGCTATTTTGAATTTAGAAATAATAGGAAAAGTTTTGTAAATTCCATTAATTAAATAAATAAATGTTTTATTTTACAAAATTAAAATTAGTAATTATGTATTTTTTTTTTAAATATGTTTTAAAGTTTTTAAGAAAATAGCTAGAATTAATTGGTTTTTATAACTTATGAAATTATGAAAAATGGTTTTTATAACTGTTGAAATTAATTATTTAAACTCAGACTGTGTACTCAAGTACAGAAAATCTTAGTCCAAGACTTGATGTGGATTTGAAGTATTTACTTAGAAGTAGAGTTATACAAAATGTTGTTATGCTTGGTTTAAAGTGAAGAAAAATTTTCACTTATATAACAGATTTTAAATTTACATCAAGTTGTAATGTTAACTCAATCTTGAATTTGAAGTATTAGATAGAACTTCAAGGTTTGAGTACAATATTATATTGTAAAACATTATTTATAAAACATTATTTCAAACTTCACATTAAAGTTTGAGTTTAAAATTACTAAAACAAAAAAAAATAAAGCAAAAAATGCTTGTTTTATTTTCTCATCAATTTTTTTTTTTTTTTTTTTTTGAAGATGTTTATGAAAATGCAATTAGAGCAAATAGATTGTAAAATATAAGTAAAAGTCTATTACTACCTCTAGTTAGATATATGTTATGCTATAGTTCCACCTCTACATAAGTTAATTTTATACTTGTATCGAAGTAAACTAAATTCTGGCAATTAAGAATTCTACAACTGATCAGCTTGTTTCATAAGTATATATGTGAAGAATTTCATATACATACTTATGCTTAAAGTTTGTGGAAAAAATGCCAACTTTCTATACGAAATTTTGAAATCCGTGATTACCCTTGTTAATGATATATTTTGGTACAAAAAAGTAATGTTCTGAAATTTTTAAATGAAAATTAAAAGGTTTTACAGCAAGGTTTTAAAGATAATTTAAAATATAATTATTAATGTCAAATGTATATTGCAAGGTTTAATATATAAGATTTCAATACCAAATTATAGTTATAAATGTTTAAATATTTGAATTTGTTATTTATCAGGCAGAAATTATTGAACTAAAAAAAGTTAGTTACTCATCTCAAATGGTACAAGATACATTGAAGAAAACCAAATGTGAAACTGAGAAAGAACATGAGCGTGACAAAAAAAAGTATTTTTTTTTTATATTAAATATTTCATGCTATTGAAATCATTGGGTGAAATACAAATATAGTTTTTTTTGTTAAAATATTTATATACAATTGGAACTAGTTATGTAAAGGTATACAGAGAAACTATTGTTACAAGCGCGTAACCTATTTTAAAGAAAACTAACCTTTTAGTTTATCATCTAATAAGAGAGTAAAAAAAGTTTTTTCAAATATACATCCAGTAATAGCTTTCAAATAACAACTAAACTTCTGCCACATGTTAATCTGCATCATTGTTTTAAAAAAGCAGGGTTATTTAAATGTAAGGATATTATATACTAAATTTGCACTTAACTTTTACAAAAAGCTTTGTAACATTTAATATCACTACTTAGAAGATAGAAAGCCATAATACCTGTAATAGTAAAGATGTGATCTTATATCTAGAGTGTTCAGCATGTAATGGTAAAATCTACATACACTGGAAAAGCGAACTGTTTAATAAATTGAACAAATTTCCATATCTTTAATCAACTGTCATACTGACAAGAATGTTTATAATTGCCAAAGAAAAAAATAATATAACTATGGAGCTTTTTGCATTTCTGGAACTTAAAAGTTATAAGAATTTATTATCTTATAAAAAATTATGTTATAAAAACATGATACATGATTTTAATTAACACTTCCTATTTAAAAAGGTACAAAACAATGGTAACTCTTAGCAACATAAACTTAATTCCTCATTACAAAAATAGAATTTTTTTTTAATTTATTTTTATTTTGCTAGTCATACCCTTTACTTTATATATAAGGTAGTAGTAAGTAGATAGGTCTGAAAAAGAAATAGGAGATGAACTATTTAAAGAAATCATTCCATGTTCAAAATCGCCTAAGGGAGAAAAAGGAGAAACTGAACACAAGCTAGGATCAGAGACAAGACAAAAAATAGTGAGTGAAGTTAAATGATTAGAGTTGTCAGGAAAGATTAAGTTAAATGAAAGATTAAAGGAAATTAAAGGAAAGATTAAGTCACAAAGTTAACTATTTGAGTAAAAGATTGAGAAATGTAAAAGTTATAGGCTTTAGTGTCAGCAGGGTCAGTGATGTTAAAGCCAAGCCATTCAGTGTGATGCAATAAAGTCGCCAATAGCAGCAATATTGTCAGAGGGGTAATAGTAGAAGGCATGGTCAGTTTGATTAGAAATTACATCTAAAAGAATGCAGTCCTGGGAAAAAGGAGCTCAATAAAGAACAAAGAGAAAGGTAAATAGAGTAAAGAGGTGCTAAGCCAAAGCACATAAAAGAATGGTCAAAGGATTTGAACCTAATTTCACAGCAAATTGGTGAATTGGTGTGTATGTATACCTCCAAGCCAAGGATGTGACTATTAGAGTCTTCGCAAATCATCATGGATCATCAACACTGAGATCTAAAGGAGGAATAAATAGCGGAATTTAAATTAGCCTCATTAAGAGCAAGCAAGTCTGATAAATTTTGCAAGAGGTAAGATTCAACTGATGAAAGGTTTCTTTGCAAATCATGAATATTTGTAAAAGATATATTAAAACAGTTAGGTGGTGGGGATGAGTTTTTGTGTTAAATTTTTTGGGTTACTTTTTGCATGATTTAACTTTAAAGAGAGCTAGACTCATTCAAAGATAGAGCATGGCCTCCTAAGCAATGAGCTATGCTTATATTCTCTGTCCTGTTAATTAACCCCAAGTTAACATAGTGCACTTTATTTAGCCTTAACAATTTGCACCAAAAGCATTAAAGCACAGGGCACTTTTAATGCGCAACATCGCATTGTTAATACTTTGATACTTTGCAGCTTTTGATAATATCAGACTCTCTGAAAGCTACCTCAAAGTTAGGAGATAAGGATAGGAGTTAGGACAGAAGCTGGTTGTAGTTGACATCTGCCCAAGTTCAGTATTTTTATTGAGACTATCTCTAGCCTTCACTTAATTAAAAGCCTAAAGGCAGGGGAAATTTATCTGGATGCAGTTAAAATCTGCCCAAGATGATTATTTTTATAGAGACATCATCTCTTTGCTTTACTCAACCAAGAGCCCCAGACAGGGGGTTTTTAGGTCGGAGTTTGTTTCAAAATACTGGGGGTTAAGGTGAGCGTAGGTTATATAGTTGGAGTAACTAGTTAGTTACTGAGTCCACACTGCCTCAAAAATTTAAACAGAACACAGACATACATAAAGTAACTTATGGGTGAGTAAACACTGCATCAGAGGTTCAGACAGAACACAAACATACATAAAGTAACTTATTAGTTAATGAACACGGCGCCAGAGGTTCAAGAAGAACACAAACACACATATTATTCAATATTAACACACATATCTTGCAATATTAACACACATATCTTGCAATATTAAAAAAACCGAAATTTTTTTATTTTAGTCTTTCTATATAATTTTTTCTCAGTTTTTTAGTTTGTGTTTTGATTTTTTTAAATCTATTGATGTGTCTAGATAAAAAGTTACTATATAATAATTGTATAATATAGTTATTGTATTATTATTATTATTATAATATATACTATTTATTATGAAAAACTATTTTAGGGTATTAAATCAAGCCAAGCTTCTTGATCAACTCAATAAAAAATTACAAGATCTTCGAGGTGCCAGCTTTTTTTAAAAGATTTCAAATTATTTTTTTGTACATATTTTGTTTGTACGTTTTGTATTTTTATTGTTGTTTTCATTATTAACAATTTGCTAAATTTTTTAAAATAAGTTTGTTTTTAGTTTTTATAATACTGTTTTTTAGTAGTTTTAAGTTACATATTTTTTTTTTAGCAAAAAGCAAAGAAGATGTTCGCCTTTTAAGACAACTCGAAAGAGAAAATGCTAAACTAAAAGAAAAAAATATTTTAAAAGTATTTTATCGTAAAATTTGTTTTAGATTGAAAAATATTTTTTAAAAATTATTTTGTTATAGGTAAAATAAGTTGGATTTTATCTTTATTTTTAAAAAGGATAACAACCAGACAAATAGTAATCCCAAAAAATCTAGTAAAAAGAAGTCCAACCAAGGTAACTTTTTAATGTTTAGTTTTATTTTTATTTATTCGTGTTTGTTTTGGTCTCAAAGTGTAAAATTTATACAAATACCTTTTATAATACATAGTATACATTTTTAAATTCGAGTGTTTGCTTAAATTCATTCATTTTCGAGTCCTTGTGTATACTTAAATTCATTCATTTTTTAATTTTTTGTGGTAAAAAAAATGTTGTGAAGTAGCTAAAAGTGATAAAAGATTAAATTTTTAATTTTGTATTGTTTTTAATTCATTAAATGTTTGAAAAGATTCAGATTTATTTTGAATGTGATCTCATTCAGTATATTGTTGATAATTATGTAAAAGGAATTGCATAATTTATATAAACAAGATGAAAGATAAAGTTTAAAAAGTGTTATTTACTCTTCTGCTTAGCGTATGTTACTGACACATACTTCTGCTTAGTATGTGTTAATGGCACATTTGTAATTGGTCTAATTTTTGTTTACTTTGAAGTAAAAATATCTACAATCATTTTACATATGCACTTATTAATTGAATACAGTTAAACTACAATTGTTAATTTAAATGTATGTAATTTTACTGTGAAAATCACTAATGCATTTTATATGATGACTACATCATTTAACAGTTCTTTTTAAATAATAATTGTTATTATGCTTATTAACAAACTTATAATGAGTCATACTGACTCTTTAAGAGTTCAAGTTAAGTGTTTTTTGCAAGGTTGTCAGAAGTTTTATCAAAATTTTAAACTGCTACCTTGCTCTTGACAGTGGTAGAATCAGCGGATATTATTTATCTTAAATATAATGGTGTGGTACCAATTGCTATGGTTGGCACAAGTTGTTTAAAAACTATCCTAACTCAAAATTTGTTATACAAAAATTAAAATAAATGTTAAAACTTTATTAAGGCGGTTGCTATTTGAAAGAAAGGTTTATCATATAAACAATATAAAGAAAGGTTCATTGATAATTAGATTTGAAAGAAACATCCATGATTAGATATTTCGCTTTTATATTATTTTATCAAAGTATATGGTAAATAGAGGCCAGCAATTTTTGGTATTAAGTTCAAGCTGGAGTAGATAAATTTATAAGAAAATAAGAGTTAACTCAAAAATTAAAAAATCTAAAGTTAACTAGTAGCTATCTTATTTGTTTAAATTTATCAACATAAATAAACTGCTTTAAAGACACTATTTTTAATGGAGTTACATTATATACATACCATATATCTATAATGTATGTTTATCTTACTAAAAACATTTTCTATATACCATATATCTATAATGTACGTTTATTTTACTAAAAAAATTATCTGTATACCATATATCTATAATGTATGTTTATTTTACTAAAAAAATTATCTGTATACCATATATCTATAATGTATGTTTATCTTATTGAAAAAATTTTCTATAAACCATATATCTATAATGTATGTTTATCTTATTAAAAAAAGAGACCACATTATAGCTACCAATAAATTGAGTCATTCTTCTCCATCACCAACACTTTCAATGCATCACATACACACTCTACACAACAACTTTTCAATAGCAAAACAATTACCATTCCTGTTTATTGTTTATTATTCATGTTTACTTTTTTTATTTTACTTCTAGATGCTTTTTGTTTTCCAATAGACAACTGTTTTTTTGTACTTTCATTCTGCTACACTCTTTTTAATTTATTATGCATCTTTAAGGCATTCACTGCTTGGTGCAGCTTCACTAAAGTGCAATGCATTTACAAAAAGTATTTAGTTTCTGTGTGAAGTGTTGAGCATCAACTATCTTCCTGACAATCACATATACTCTAGGTGAATTTATCAACCTATCAACAAAGAATTGAACCCACAACAATAACAAAAGTATGCTTATGCACATTCACATCACATCCTGAATTAACACTTTGCTTTTCTTTTTTATAAGTTATGTTGTTTTTCTTCTATTATTATTCCTAATATTATAATCTTCTTATTAAATAATTACCGTAAACTTTTAATCAAATTAAAATAAGAATAAGGAAAACTTGCTATTTTCAAATTTTGCACATTTTAGTTTTATGATCTAAATAAGGTAGTTCTGTTTAAAGCAATTGATTTTTCTAAAAAAAGTTAAAAATTGCTAGTGCGTAATGATAAAAATGATGAAGTTATGTTTGTGGATATCTAATCATATAAAGTTGAATGCTCAGAATGAGATTTATGAAATATAATAGAGTTTTCATATCTTTATCAGGAAAGGTGAAGTTTGGGGCCAGTTATTGCAGTTAAACATTTAAACAGTTTTATTGGAGTAGCAGCTGCTGAGGGTCAATCCATTTTTAATATTGATAAATAAACTGAACATTTTAGAGTGAGTTAAAACATAATCTTTGTATGTTATGTTGTTCTGACTCCAACCAAAAAGGCATTTTTTTAACTGTAAAAATAAATTGAAAAATGTGTGAGTTGATAAATCCAGCACATTTATGGTGGATGGAAGGGACATTTAGTCTTAAAGAAAGTTGGGAGAGATAGGCAATGAATATTACACATTATGGTATTGAAAGTTTAATTGATTATGGATCTTCAAAATATGCATGGTTGATGGTTGGTTATTATTAAAAGTTTTTAAGAGAAATTTGTGAATTGTTATTCAAAATATTTTATGTAAAAATTTATAAAGTGTTTTATTTAATGAAGAAAAAAGCTTTTTAGTGCATAAAGTTAATGAGTTATACATATAATAATCAAGTTGTTACATTTTCATTTTTTTCTATTACTTTATTGTTTTTTCGTTATTATTTTCTTTTCTTTTTTTTTTAATTTTAATACTTATATTTACAATATATTATTTTTCTGTATTAAACATAAAAACAAAATTATATTTCTATAAAGGCAAAGCTAGTCGCTCTTCTCCAAGTGGAGTTTTGTCTCCTTCTCCACCACATTCTCCATCAAGTGTAGGACATTTAAAGTATCGAGGAAAACGTAAAGTTACCAAATCTAAGTAAGCAATATTTTAAATTTTCAAAATTTATGATTTATGATAATTCAAAGCTTGTTCATTTTTATATTTTCTCATTTTTATATTGTTTTCTGATATTTTTATATTTACACAACACATCCTATTCTTATTTAAATAGCTTATTATTCTTTTATATTTTTAATTTTCACATTTACATTATTCAATTATTTAAAAAATTTCATTTTACATACAACTATCTTATACTTGCTTATGTTCATTAATTGAAAACATATTTTTAAAAAGACAAGATTAAAAAAAAAAAAGGAAATTAGCAAGATGAGATTCAATTTTTTTTTTAAGAATATCTTTTTAAACTTCTAGATAAATGCATGAACTATTATTATTATTATTATTTTATTATTATGTTAATTCACCTCCCCAAGGCTGTAAAGGCCACTACAGGCGAGGAGGCTACTTAATTGTGATTATAACCCTCTCTTAACTTTATAACTCCGAAACACAAACCTTGAAGAACTAGGCCGCTGTACAAGGAAACAAGTTGAGCGCTGTACTACCAGGGAGGTAGTGGGAATCAAATTCAGAACCTCTTGCTTATGAAGCAAGCATTATACCACTACACCACTCCTGCATTTGTTAGACTGTATTGCTAAACAATTAGTTAGACAATATTGTTAAAAAATTAATTTGACCATATTTTTAAAAATTTATTAGACCATTTTGTTAAAAAGTTAAACCATATTATTAAACATTTAATTAGACCATAGTGATAAATAATTATAAACGCCATATTGTTAATGATTTTTCACAATTGTTATTAATTGCAAAATATTAGAATATTGATATTTTAATATTCTAAATATGTGGAATTAAACTTGATACTACTGTATTTTTCAATCTTAAACTTCAAAACAAAAACTTTATTAAATTAGGTAGTTGCACAAATAATCAAGGTAGTTTGTTTTTTATTCACTCCCTGAAGGTCGAGAAGACTTACTACATTTGAGGAGTCTGCTTTTGTGGTTACCACCCTCTTTCAACTAAATAATTCCGAGACAGTTTAGCGCAGTACTACCAGAGAAGTTTAGCGCGGTACTACCAGAGATGTGGTGAAGATCAAACTCTTGCTTATAAGGCGAACGCTCTAATAATGAACGTGCAAATAAATAAATAAAGGTAGCTACTCGAATCAACAGTTTGAGGTATATTGCAGGGAGTGTACATAAATTGACTGACTTAAATAAGAAGAATATGCTATGAGTAATCTAGATGCATACATCGACTCATACAGAGTTAGGGTTGGCAATCATACAGAGTTAGGGTTGGCAATCTTAATGCTTATAACAAAAAATATATATTTTCTGAAAACTTTAATAAAATACAAATTAATTTAATTAAATATTTTTAGTTCTGCTCAATTTTATATCTATTAATATCTTAGCTTTTAGTTAACAACATAAAAAGACTAAATATCCTCAGTACTTTTTGAAATCAATTATAACAGGAAGCACAACATGTAAGTAAGCAAGTACTGCATACACCTCAAACATGTTAGTAATTAAGTACAGCATACACTACAAACATGTTAGTTAGCAAGTACAGCATACACCTCAAAGAAACAAGTACAACATACACCTCAAAAAAGGGGAAAAAATGTTGTAATCTTACAATATTGTAATTTTAAATAAGAAATTTTTAAAAGATATAATAAATATTTAAATCTTAAATTACGAAAATATTATTTTACAATTTTTTTTTAAATAAAACTTTAAGAAAATAAAAAAGAGTAAAGAAATGAAAGTAGTATTTAAATAGCTTTTGCGCACAGTCACATCACTTGCTAGTTTAGCATCCTAACTCTACACAATGGTTAATAACTATTGTTGAGTGGATTAAATTTTGACCATTTTTGAATAAGGTTTTACCTTGTTTTCAAGTTTTGTGTTAACTTATTTTCAACTTTTAAGGTTTTTGTTAGGGTAACTTACAACTATGTCATCTAGTTCATCATTATCATAGTTAATTTGAAATCAAACTACAAAACTGTAAGGATAATTAAATAGAAATCAAACTGCAAATCCTATAATAAAGTTCAACTGAAATGCAACTTTGAAACAGTTCAGCTATAAACAAAGTGTAAAGTATTAAGGCTAAAAAAGAAGCTGCAAAGACAAAAGTAAGACAAAATAGAAGCAACTTAATTATAATTCTTCATTAATTATTAATTTTTCCTTTGTCTTTGTTGAATCTTTTAAATCAATAATAAAAAAATGAATAATAAAATATTTTTAATAAAAAGATAAATACAAATCCAAAACCAAAAAAATATTTTAAAAGTTCCTAATGTAGCTAAAAGAGGCTCTAATGTAGCAAATGCTAATAAAGCAAGCGCTAATGTAGCAAACGCTAATAAAGCAAGCACTAATGTAGCAAACGCTAATAAAGCAAGCGCTAATGTAGCAAACGCTAATAAAAATTAAAAAAGCTTAAACAGATTAAAAATATCTCTTTTTCAATCCTAAACTTCAAAATAAAAACTTCAAAAAAAAGGTTTTAATAGTTTAAAGACATATATAAACAGCTTTGCATAAGTAAAATATAAACAAAATTGTAAATAATTTTTTTAAGTTTTGAAGAACAGTGGATTAACACACCAAGATATTTATAACCGTCAAAGATCCGTCAAGATAGCTTATTTAATTTTAGTTTTATGATTAATGTTAAAATAGTTTTTTCCAGAAGCTAAAAGAAAAGCTTATTCAAATTAAAATAATAAAAATGTATTTTCAAAATAAAAGAGCACCAAGAACATAGCCTTGAGGAACTCCACACACAATAGATTTATTACAAGAATTATATTTGTTAATACTTACAAATTGGTACTTATCTAAAAAATAAGATTTAAACCAGTCACTTACAATACTACAAGCCAACGGTACAGATTTTAATCCACCTTGTCTCTGAATAACAATGCTCAACTTGTTTCTATATGCAATACATTAAAACATTATTTCAGGAAAAAAATAAAAAGCTTTGTGATTGTCTCTTGGCATTAAGTAGACTAATATATTTGAGTGTGTTTTGTAATAATTAAAAAAAAAATGTTTGTTCTTCTTTTTATTTATATATTTGTTTATAAATTGTTTATAAATTATAAATAAAATTTTTTTTTATATCTTTGTTTATAAAAGTGTAAGGATAATAATAATAGATGTATAAATGTATTATAGATATGTATTATAAAAACTGAACAGAGAAAGATTTGTGCTCTGTAAACCTAAATTTGCAATAGTATACAATATGCAAGTTATTACTGTACTAATATATTTTGTATATTTTAAAATTAAATCCTGTTTTACTGTTACCACTGTAATCAACCACTGTAATCAGCTACTGTATTCAAGTAGCTTGAGATTTACTAGATTAAGCCCAATTTTATATTGAGTAAAGAGAGATTAATTTTTTGTCACAGGTACTAGATTAACATTCTTCACATTGGAGACCTTGCTGCAAGTCTTTTCTTTTAGACCATTCTTTTTTAGTATATTGATTTTTAGTGACACTACTGCCCCACAAAAACAAAAATACTTTGTGGATCCTCATTGCATTACTTTATCATCACTTTGCAATGACATTGCAAATTGAGGAAGCATTTTTTTAACAGTGAAAAAGAGTAAAAGATTAACATATAAAAAATTGTTTAGAAGATTTGAAAAATAAAATAAATAAAGTGAAAACAATTAAAATATTAAAGAATAAAAATTCAAGAAAAACATTAAAATAAACAGAAATAACTAAACACAAAGTTAAAAGAATAAGAATGTTCGTGATAAATTCGAAAATAAAAAACTTTAAGTTATTAAGATACAAAAATAACATTTTTTAAGTTTTTATTAATTTATATTGTATGGATTGTTTATACTGTCATTAATTTTTTGTTTTAATCTCTCGTGTTTTTGTGTATGTTTTTTTAAATTGTCCTGTATTTCGATGTTTTGTTTATACTGCTGTGTAATTTTGTGCATCATTTTTAATGGCGTGTACATTTTTATTGTTTATGTTGACGTTTTTTTTTTTTTTTTTTTTTTTTTGTGGTCTTCTTGTGGTCTTTCTTCTTCAATTATTTTTATTATTGTTGCTATTATTCAGGTTATTTCTTATTTTTTGTCTCATCATAATGTTTAAAAGTATCCTTCTTTTTTTTTTATTTTCTTCATTATTTTTAACATCCTTCTGATCGTCAAATGTTGTGTTATCTCATTCATTCCTTATCTATCATGTCAGTTAATTTGTTCCTTATCTATCATGTCAGTGTTATTTGTTTTGCTTTTTTAAATATTTTTTTTCTTTTTATTTTGTTTAATTTTATTTTGTTCACTATCTGTATTACTTTTGTTTTGCTTTATTTGTTTATTTTATCAAGATGTCACTCCAATGACTAGATTTTAACTATATGAGTGACAGCAAACCTAATTTTGTGAAATTATAAATCACTTTGTAATTATTTCAATTTTATGCATAAATAAATGGATTAAAAAAGTATATATATTTATATATATACTTTTTTAATCCATTTATTTATGCATAAAATTTAATTATTTATAATTTTAATTATTTATAAGAAATAAGAAAAAAAAGAATTTTAATAAAAGATTTTTGAGTTTGAAGAAACAGTTACAGTAAAAGGATGCAACTTTGCTGAATGATGAGTCATTAAATAGAGTTTTGGTTTGATGAAATAATTAATGAGAGCTCACTTAGTTTTGCTAACAACTGTAGTAAAGAAAATAAGATGCAACATTGTGGCAATGGAACAGAGGCTCAAGCAATAAGACCATGGCCAACAACAGTTACAATGAGTTTTTAGACCTTATCTAAAAAAAGAGAGGGTGTTATTTGAATAATCACTACATGTATGACATTATTATTCCATACTGAGATATATTCCATATAATTCATGATTTCATAATAGAACCTTTCCCAACAGTAGGACAAGATGATGGAAATTAATTATCAGAAATTGTTGAACTCTTGCCAGTTATTTAATTAATTTTAAATAGATCACTGTGTTGTTTTTTGCATCCTTTCTATGATATTTGCACAGATAACACAATTTTTATGTTGTTTTTACATATGACCTTAAGCTTCTTTTTTTATTAAATAAAACTTTTTATGTAACTCTTTCCAAGTTTATAACTCACTTTTTTTTATAAAAAATCTTTCCTATAAATATAGATACTAAATAGCTCAATAATTTTTTATGGAAACAGTTACGCATTACAGTCAGCATATTACTTAATGTTTAACCTCATAATTTAAAGCAGAAATAGTGCAGTGGTGAAAGTTCTGGCTTAAAATAAGAGGTTCTAGATTCAATGTTGGTTCTAGCTCAATAAGCAATACTTATAAAGTAATTGTTAGGCTCAAAATGAAATATTAGAAAATTTTTAATAAAAGACCTTGCTTATAATAGTATGATGTTGATAATTTTTTTCTAATTTTTTTTGAATAAATTGTTTTGATTAAAGTCCTTATTTTGAAAGTTTGTTATATATATTTATTTGTATATTTTAATTTGAAGAAGTCCAATCCCATATGACGATAAAGATTTAAGAAGCCCAATGTCAAGCTGTGCAACATCATCTGGTAGTTCAACAGATAGTGATTCTGAAGCACTAGATGGTTAACAGATTTTTTTTTTCTGAAATTTGATCTTGTTTTATAACTTTTTTTATGTTTTTTTTAATCTGCTGATCATGTGACTATGTCAAGTTTATTTTCAAATTCATTTTTTTAAATTATGCCATTTGTATATATAACTTTTTTTATTAAGGTAATTAACTTTTTTCAGGTTTTGAATTACAACAGTTACTTGAGCATACAAATAAACTAATGCCAGATATTCATAAGACTTTTTATCCAGTGCTTTCACCTATTCCAGCCTCTCCCAAGTCTAAACATAAAGAACAATCTGCCTCGTCTCCTGCGGTCAGTTCTAAAGATTTAAATGAAGCCACTGATTTTATGAAAAATATAAATAATGTTGATGGTTTATTAACTGATGTAAATGACGACAGGGATTCTCCAAAAGTTTTTACTGATCAGAATGACCAAATTAAAAATGAATGTAATTCCAATGTTTTTACCATAGAGGAAGCTGATGATAATTCTTTGAATGGATGTAGCAATAATGTTTTGAATGAAACTGACAATAATTCTTTGGATGGAACTGATGATAAAGCTTTGAATGAAACTGAAGATAATGCTTTGGATGGAACTAATAATAATACTTTGGATGGGACTGATGGTAATATGCTGAATGAAAATCATGATAATGCTTTGGATGGAACTAACAGTAATGCTTTTGGCGGAACTTATTGTAATGTTTTAAATCGAACTGATGATTATGTTTTAGATGAAAATGATGATAATGCGTTAAATGGAACTGATAATAATGCTTTGAGTGGAATTGATAATATTACTTTGAGTAGAATTTATGATAATGCTTTGGGTAGAACTGATGGTAATCCTTTAGATGTAGTTGATGATAATGCTTTAAATGTAGCTGATGATAATGCTTTGGATGTAGTTGATGATAATGCTTTTGATGTAGCTGATAATAATGCTTTGGATGTAACTGCTTGTAATGCTTTGGGTGGAACTGATGATAATGCTTTGGATGTAGCTGACGATAATGCTTTGGGGGGAACTGATGATAATGCTTTGGATATAGCTGATGATAATGCTTTGGGTGGAACTGATGATAATGCTTTAGATGTAGCTGATGATAATGCTTTGGGTGGAACTGATGATAATGCTTTAGATGTAGCTGATGATAATGCTTTGGGTGGAACTGGTGATAATGCTTTGAGTGGAACTGATGATAATGCTTTAGATGTAGCTGATGATAATGCTTTGGGTGGAACTGGTGATAATGCTTTTAACGGAACTGATGATAATGCTCTGGATGGAAGTAATGGTATTGCTTTGGACAGAACTGATGATAATGCTTTTGATGGAACTGATAATAATGCTTTGGATGGAACTGAACATTATGCTTGGAATGGAACTGATGATAATGCTTTGAATGAAACTAATGATAATGCTTTGGATGCACCTGATGATAATGCTTTAGATGGAATTGATAATAATACTCTGGATGGTGCTGGTGGTAATGCTTTAAATAGAACTGATGATAATGCTTTAGATGGAATTGATGATAATACTCTGGATGGTACTGATGGTAATGCTTTAAATAGAACTGATGATAATGCCTTAGATGGAAATGATGATAATACTCTGGATGGTGCTGGTGGTAATGCTTTAAATAGAACTGATGATAATGCTATGGATGAAGCGGATAATAATGCTTTGAATAGAATTGATGATAATGTTTTGGATAGAACTAGTAATAATGCTATGGATGGAACTAATAGTAATGCTTCATACAGAACTTGTGGTAATTCTTTGGGTGGAACTGGTAGTAATATTTTGGATGGAGCTGGTCGTTATACTTTGGATGGAACTGGTGATAATGCTTTGTATAGAAGTGATAATAATGCTTTCACAAAAATTTTAGATAGTATCAATGTTAAGTTAAGATCATTTTCTCCCCCCATTTCTCCTATTCCACCTTCACCTAATAGATCCCTTCTTACTCCCTTAATATCTCCATTATCACAATCTACTCACCACCCATTTCATCTGTTAAATCCTTTATTGCCCAGAAACTCACATTTTATTCCAATTATATCTCCTCTGCCACAAACTCCATTACCTGAGTCTGTATCACCAATTCCTCTTTCTCCGACAATACTATCACCACCTCTAATTCGAAGTTCAGCATTGTTACAATCTGAAAACTCATCTATATTTGCTCCAAAACCCCAATTAATGCAACCAATACTTAAAAACATTAATGATTTAAATGTTGAACAATCATTGAGTAATATTGCAAAATCTAAAGTAGAGTGTGACTTTGTTGCAAAGCGTGCATTATTGCTCAATGAAACAAATGTTGCAAAGCGTGCATTATTGCTCAATGAAACAAATGTTTCAAGGCCTAAAAATACAAAAATTGAAAATAGCTGTAAAAATTTCTTATCTTCAACAGTATTTACTAAAGCTTCTATAACTTCTACAACCACTTTAGTAAAGTCCAATTTTAATAGGATGTCTCCTGATAAAAAGGTTGTTAATACAAATAGTGTGGAATCAGATACCATTGTTACTTGTGAAAAGCAAAGTCTGAAACGGAAACATTTATTGCATGAAGAAAACTTATGTAAAAAAACGAAAATTTGTAAAAACAATTTCACTGTAAAACACATTTCAGATACATCAAAACAATCTTCAGAACCATTAAAACAATCTTCAGAAGGTTTTGATAATTTACCGCAACTTTTAAAAAGTTTTTCTGAAAAATCTATAAATATACAACATCTTGTTACAATATTGAGTGATAAAGTAAATAACAGTGCAGCCTCTCTTTCAAGAGCTATAGTAAAGTTGATTGTCTCATGTGAAGAGTTTTTATTACCAGTTATCTTGAAATTAATTCAAACAAATTTATGTTCAGAATGTGTAGAAAAACCTGAAGAGAACTGTAAAATATGCAAAAAACAAAATTTTTTTGAGACTTGTAATCCATTATCTATCTTAACTCAAGTGCTTACAGAAACTGAGTATAACCTTCTGTGTATATTAAATGAACTGGTAAAGTTACCACATATGAAAAAACTTTATATTTTTCTTAAAAAGCATAGTCGTTATGCAGTATTTGAAGGAATGGGTAAAAGGTTGTCATGTGAAATTTTAGCATTATGGTAAGTTTATTATTTTACTGAATATTTTTAAATATATGACTCTATTGGAACATACCAAGTTGTAAATAAAAATTATTTTAAATAATAATTTGAACAATTATGTTTAAAAATGCAAGTTTTTCAACTTTTTTTAGTCGTTTGTATGCTGTTCTAAGTCGTATAAGTAACAAACTTGATGACCTTATATATTTTTTATATATCCTTGCATATGACAAAGTACCTCATACTAATTTTGCAATGTTTTTCATTACTTGTTATTCAATATGGCCGTCGATTATATTTCAATCAAATCTTATTTCCCAAAACAAAGATAAAAGACTTGAATATCATAATGTAAAACTTTCACCTCTGTCTGGAGCTTTTCAAATAATAGCATTATATGAAGCTGCTTTAAAAGAAGATGCCAACTCTCTGAAAGTATGATTTAATTATTAAAGTTTTTTCATTTTCCGGCGTTTGTTACCTAAACTGTTTTATATGTATATATAAATTTATTATATATATATATATATATATATATATATATATTATATATATATATATATATATGGGCAATTCCATGCAAGTGACAGTCGTAACATTTGACACTTTTTTAGTTATTAAAAGTCAAATAAGAATGATATTGATTTGAAATTCTCCAGAAATGTTAAATACTATTATAAAATTTAGTATACAAAATTTAAAGTATTCAAATCTTCAACTTATTTGAAAAATCGTCTTAACGTAGCGTGATGGTCTTAGCGCTTACTTTTTGACAATTCTAAACAAATCAGCTTTGACAATCTTTATGCAGTCATCTACGCGGTGAAAAAATAAAAATCCTTTGCTGTGTGCATTCACTACATATTAATATTGCTATATGCCAAGTTTTATAGTTTTTGCTTAATGTTTTACAAGAATTTTATTATATTTTTTGTCGTAATGGTCGTTACCGTGACGGTCATAACGAAAATGCCAATAATGAAAAACTGAATGAATGAATTGAATGCATGGCGCATTTATTAAATTCATTGCAATGAATGGCGTAAAAAAGATGAGTGATTATAAAAACCAAGTAAGTTATGTTAAAATATACACTTTATAACATTATCACTGGGATAATATTACATTTATAATGGGTGTAGTGATTCGTGTATGACGATGACTGGGTATGATAATGATGACTGGGTATGATCATATTACTTTTATTTGGATTAAGCAAATAATGCTTAATTCCCTTTTATTCTCCTGCATACTATGACTATGGTTGAAATAATAAAATCGTTTTTTACTTGGTTTGAATAATAATATAATCGTTTGCGCTTAAGCTTTGTATAAAGTCAAGAAGCCATTTTGGAAAAACAAACATATCGTGATGGTCATAACGTGCCTAATAACGTTTTCAAAAGGTGATCTAAAGCACTTTAAAAAAAAAATTAATCAACAATAATAAAATTTGTATTATTATCTTTACTTTAACCATAGTTGTAGTTTTAAAAAGTTTGATACGAAGCATAGAAAAAACTTTTAGACTTTTTTTCGTAACAGTCGTAACGTATTGTTTTCATAAATATATTTTTCTTATAGACCTAGTTAGAATGCGCTATAAAAAAATGTTATGAATAATGTTTAATTTATCCTTTAATTCAAACTTAAAAGTAATAGTTATTTAAGAAAAGTGCACTTAAACCTTTTTCAACATTTCACAACAGGGCTGCATATAAACGTTAAAAAATGTTTATATAACCCTTGCAACTTTATAACTATGTTAAGGTATGATAAAAGGATTTTTTTGATAATTTTTTTCTTAAAAATATACTTAAATAGTTGAAAAATAAGTTTATTGAGGTTACTCTATGTTGGCGTAACGTTTTTTTTTTTTTTTCCTCTTTTATGTGGAATTGCCCATATATATATATATAT
>NC_061167.1:47850137-47870137 GCF_022113875.1 Hydra vulgaris | reverse complement strand
CATATGAATTTCCACTGCTTTTTCATCTTGCATGTGAATCACATTCGCAATAGAGATGTTCCGTAACCAGTTTATGCTGAGTCCCAGAACCCAGTACTCAGAAGAAAATACAGGGTCCGGGTATCTGGCACCGAGTCACTTTTCAAAAGTTGTAATAAAAGCTTGTAAAATCTATAGCGCTGAATTGTTTTCATGCTGATTAAATTGTGCTAATTAAGTTTGTCTAGATATCAAGTTTCTTTTTAATAAACAACCATATTTACATTGAAGATCACAAGTTTAATTTCTGCAAACTAAATTCTTTTAAAATACTCAATTGAAAAAATTCTCTCACTCGATAAGAAGAAGCTATTCAAATATCTGTATAATTTTTATTAAAAGTTGTTTCCTTTTTGCAATATATTGCAAAATTGTTATGTATAGATGTCACCTAAAATATTTTTAAAAATATTTTAGGTGACATCTATACTGAGATATAGAGCTTTGTGGTTTTTGACTCCATAACGCTCTTAGACTTATATAAAGAAGTTTATTAGTTGAAGTTTAAACTAATAGCTACCCTGGTAATAATATTTCGATACAATTATTTTTTAAGTACCACTTAAACAAATAATTACAGCATTTAAAGTTAATTTTTATTACAAATTTCTTTAAAGATACCCAGTGCCGGATACTGCAACAAAAGGGCTGATTCCAGCAAAATAGCCGAATTACCAGGTCCCTGGGTTCGAACTAGGTACCCAGTTCACTTTTCTAATTCACAATATTTCTTTTGAACTGGGTATGCTTTTTTGTGAAAAAAGATTGTGATTGTAAAAATTTTATTTTAAATCAACAACATTTCCAGATAAGCTGATTTGATGGTCTTTGTTGCTTGTCAAAGAGTTTTGGTTTTGCCAAATGTTTCATTGAATAGTTAATTAGTGCCCAAATTAGAATGTTGTAAACATTTCGGACAAGTAAATTTGTGTTTTAATTGATGTATCAACACTAGAATTAATGTATCACTACTAGAAATGATATACTTTGTCATCCAAAGAGTTCTTAATAGTATGAGTTTTCTGAACTGACTACTATAATAATAATTTTTCTTTCATAATATTGTTAATGGTACCTTTTTTCTTCATACATGTTTTGTATTTAACAACTGCTTTTTTTTATCTTTCAAGTCTTCTTTAGTTGTATTGACATGATTTGGGGACCTTGCTGGTCTATCAGGAACATTTGACATCATTTGGGGACCTCGCTGGTCTATCTCTATCTGAATAGTGGAACTTCTGTGCTTAGACAACTGAGCATGTTGCTGGTGAATACTTTTTAACTTTGTTACTTTGTAAGGTTTTGACTATTGTTGGGTCTATTGCTGTATTAATGTTTGCTGTAGTTAAAATATTACCTTTAAGCCAAGTTGTTAAAACTTCTTCTGCAGCTGCATTTTATGATATTAAAATAGTTGATTATTTAACCATTATCTTATGAACCACTCTAGATTGGGCAACACCCCTTGTTAGCAACTGACTTGGCTCATCAGTTATTTAGAGAAAAATCTAACAAGCCGAACAAACTTAATTTAGCGTGTTTACTTTAGCATCATATAATAAACTAAGCAATTATCAACATAATTATTTTAATAATTTTTTACTATAATTTTTGAATAAACAGTCTTTTTAAAACTTTTTAACAGCATGTTTCATCAATAACAATTGACATCAGGTATAAAAAATTAGTTACAATTTCTGTATATAAACAATTTTTTTTGGCTACATTAAAATTTTATTAGTTTTTACAATAGTTACTATAGTTACATTTTTATAAAATTACCAAAAAATTTTACAAATGATTGTATAAAAACTGTGAAGAAATTAATAAAAAAAAAAAACTAGGAAATAGTAAAAAAGGTAAGGAAATTGAGAAATTGTATTGTTATAGTAATAGGTGTATATCATTATAATTATATTGTTATAGTACTAGGTGTATGATTTTAATTATGTATTAAGTAAGGGTTTTTCCATTATTTGAATGTTATTACTAAGTTAGTACTACTTAAACCATTTTTTTACTATAATAAATATAAATATTTATATTAAAACTGATCAAAATGTAAAAAATGTTCTTTGATTAAAAATTTCAATCAAAAATTAAAACTTGAAAAAAAGTACTTATGACCAATGGAGGAAGTAATCTATGCCTTATGCTTGCCTATCCCCTTTTATTATTTATTTAAAGCATTTGCTTTTATGATTATTAACAGTTAACAAATAAAAATATTAAATCATTACTCTACATATCAAATCAATATTACAAAGTTATATAAATTGTCTAATTTGAAAACATGGCCACTCCTAAATCAGAAATAATAATTAAATCAAAAAAGTTGGACAAAAAAGATAATGTTAAACATGCAAAAATAACATATGAACTAACAACTAAAATCGCAAAAGCATTATAAGTATGGGCGAGATAAAGAGAAACTTAAATACAATAAAAAATATGCAACTAACTTGCAGTAAAACAGTTAACAGGATGCTCTAGAAAACTTAAAACAGTTAACAGGATGCTCTTAAAAGTTAAAATAACTTAAACAAAACTCATATCTATTAAGCTCATATTAAAACAGTTATTGTTAAATGAATTGTTGTCATCCTGATAACAATTGTGCTAATATAATAATCTGATGAAGAAAGACAAATTGTATTGCAACAATCAGATTAATGCAATTCTTTGTAATTTTGATAATATTTATCTATTTATTTGGGAGATATTATCAAATCATTGATAATAGCTGAAATTAGCAACCTAATACAGGCAATGCTCTGCATATAATTAGTAAAATATGTATGAATGGTGAGAAGAAAAAAATTCACTTTATTTTTGAAAACACCAATACATAAAAGAAGATACTACCAGTAAAAAGAGTTAATGATGACAGTCTTAATATTAATGATGTTTCAAAAGTATTGATAAAAATTTGACTACACTACATTGTAATTTCTATGCGTATACAACAATACAATGGCACTTATCACAAACTGTTTCTTATAATCTTCTTTCACCGTGTCATTTCAAATGTCATCATTTCACCAGGTTTTCTAATTACAAGACATAAATTTAAAATATCAAGTATAAAATATATAGATATTTATAGATATATTATATTTATATAGATATATTATATAGATATATTAAATATATATTTATATATATATATATATATATATGTATATATATATATATATATATATATATATATATATATATATATATATATATATATATATTTATAAATTATATATAGATATCAATATAAAACAAACATCATTTTATGTAGCCAATATAAAAAGTAAAATGTGTTTGCCCTACTCAAACTGCTAGTTAATCAAAATCGCCTTTTACACAATGCTGTAGTAAATCACTCAGCTATCGAAGACTGGGTTAAAAATTCAACGCTAACAGCGCATTTAATACTTGCACTCATCCCCAGTTCCCCAGTTACATTCAATGACAGGAAAACCGTTAAGAATTACATTGAAGAAAGAGGTTTTTTGTGCAAATGCAATGCACAAACCAATTCCACATTATTTGTTAAACAAAATCAAAATGAAACTTGATGATATCTATTTAACCATTTAACACAACGATCCCCCACAAAATGGCGTTTGCATCAAAGAATGACCTAGAAAACTGTTGACATTAAGAGAAACATGCCACACTAATTAACTATCGCATTTTAATAAATTATCATTATTTCACTAATCACAAAAAGCAAAAAGTAGACTATTGATACAATGTGCTCCCCACAATTGTGCTCCCAGTACAATTATGCTCCCCAAAAACCACTAAATAAGCTACAACTTTTTTTATCAAATGGGGGTGGTATTGATACTTTAGAACAGGGTTCAATGTATCTTATGACAGATACAACCAACAATTTTTTGATTAAACTCAAAAAATTTTAAGAGCCTGATTGTAAATAGATTTTTTCATAATGTTGGGTTTTTAGAAGATTTAAATGCTTTGTGAGTCTCAAGACTATAATTTGGTTTCAATAAAACTTCAAAAGAAAATTCAAATTTGTGCACTGTACAAAGGCTTTTTTATGAACTCTGTTAATTTGGCATGTTGTCATACTTAAACAAAATATTCAAATTAAAATAAATTAAAACAAATTAATGGATATTACAAAAAGATAGACAAAATAATAGAAATCATAGAATAATAGGCTTTATATCTTTGATTGTTAAAAATATTCTTATGCCAGTAAGAGCAAAGCATTTTAACTTAACTGCATGGCAATATTATGTGTTCACTTTATAATCCTTGTAAATGGTACTTTATAATCCTTTAAATAAAATCTTTAAAACTTTATAATCCTTGTAAATAGTAAGGCCAAGTAGTTTCAAAAGAAATTATATTTCTTATTGTGAGATAATATTCACACTACTTTTAAACGAGCTAATTGAATTTGAAACCTTTAGGATTTGCAATCATGGAGTTTATTTTAAACTAGGCAATGATCTTATTAATTTCTTTTTGCAGAGACTTATAAAAACACTTTTATTGCAATCACCTTTAAAAGATCTAAAGATATTATTCTGAAAATATCCCTATTATTACAATATTCTTTCACCTTAAAAAATAATTGATCAATGCAATTTGAGTGCTTTGTAGTTTACAAAAATAATTCATTTTGACATCTATTATAAGGCTTAAAATAGTTTTCTTTATTACTATTTTTAGTTATAAATTTTAATAATTTTTTTTTTAATATTTTAATATGATCTAGTTGCTTCAGAATTAACTGGATATAAAAAAATTTTTGTATGTAAATTTGTATGAAATTTTTATTTTTGTATTTATATTTATTTATATATTTATTTAGTTAACTCAGGTGTTTCTTTAAATTTTTTTTTTAGTTTTTTGCTTTAGTTTAGTTCGTCAAGGTTCATTTTTGAAGTTATAGTGGTCTATTAACATGAAGAAAAAATATATATATATTTATTTATATAAAATATATATAAATATATATATAAGCTTGTCAAATTTTTTGCAGCCGTGTGGGCGAGCACGAAAAGACTTTTGCGTGAAAGCGCTGGAGAAAACATATTTTATATATATATATATATATATATATATATATATATATATATATATATATATATATATATATACATATATATATATATATATATATATATATATATATATATATATATATATATATATATATATATATATATATATATATATATATATATATATATATATATATATATAATTTTTTATTTTTGAAAAATATATATACAGTTTTTATAAATTTTTTATGTTTGCATAAACATTTTCATCTGATAATTTCAACTTTTTGTGTGTGTATTTTTATTTGTAATAATGTACAAAAATATAGCAATTTAATTTCATTATCATCATTCTAGATTCTGAAATATTTGTTTTCAATAAATGTGCGAGTAACTATACAATTTTTAAAAGAATATATTTTTGAATTGTTTAATCTTCTGTGTGAACACAAATTTTCCTTTATGGTGAGAAACACAGGTGATTTTTTGATTAATGTTTTTCTAGTTATGTTTTTGTATTTAGATATTTTTAAATGTCTTTAAAATGTTATTTCTTTAAAGATACAAGAGAACTTAATATGTGTCCTTATGCTTATTCAACTGCCAAAGCCTTAGTTCTTGTTTGCACACGAATTGGATGGGAATGGACTTATAATACATTAATACTGTCAACAATCATTCAATATTTAATACAAGGATTTGCTAACAAAAATATTCATATAGACAACATTAGTATTTTGATTAGATCAATTGGTTAGCTTTTTTTTATTTAATTATATTTAAATATTTTGAATAAAATTTTAAAGATTCATTTTGCATTTTTGTTTTATATGATAATGTTAATAAAGCCAAACTTTATATGATAATGTTAGTAAAGCCAATTAAAGTTAAAATAGGTAGGGGTGGTCAGGATAATAGGGGTGGTCAGGATAATAGGGGTGGTCAGGATTAGTGTCATAAGTAGTTGTAGTACTTTTAGTATTAAAAAAATATAAGAAACGGTTTAAATATTTAGTAATAAATCTGAATCCAAATTTTTAATTAAAAAAAATTGTTTTAAAATTTGTTTATTATTCAATTTTCTCTTGAATTTGATTTATGTTTTTTTTGTGTGTGTGTGTTTTTTTTTATAAATTCTTATGTATATTTGTGTAAATTTTTTTTATTTTACTTCACCTCCTCAAGGCCGAGAAGGCCACTACTAACGAGGAGGCTACTTATTTTGTGGCTATAACCCTCTCTCAACTCTATTACTCCGAAACACAAACCTTGACGAACAAGGCCGCTGCGCGGAGAAACGAGTTGAGCGCAGTACTACCAGGGACGTGGTGGGGATCGAACTCGGAACCACTCGTTTATGAAGCAAGCGCTCTACCACTACACCACTACCGCATATAATTATGTTCGTGCCTTTGTGCCTTTTTTTCTTTTTTCTTTATAAATCCTTATGTAGATTTATGAAGATTATTTTTTTGTTTTTATGCCAGTGTTCTTTTTTTTTTTTTATTTTTTTTTATTTTTGTTTATTTTTTTTTATTTATAAATTTTTATATATATATTTGTGTAAGTTATATTGATGTTTTTGCACCTGTATTACTTTTTCTATATAAATTTTTATGTACATTTGTGTAAGTTATGTTTATATTTTTTTATCTTTTTAATATTATCATAGTTATAAAGCTATAATAATCTTTTTTTTTTTAATTTTTAACATTGTTACAACTCTTTTTAAATCTTTTATCTCCAATTCTTAAATTTTTAACTCCAAGTCTTAAATCTTTTAACTACAACTCTTAAATCTTTTAACTACTAGTCTTCAATTTTTTACCTTTAATTCTTAAATTTTTTAAAAATTACATGTCTTTTGCTTAATTAGTTTTGTTTTTATTAAAGCAACATAATTGAAAAAATATTAATTAGTATTTTTTCTAAATAATAGGTTTTAACTTACAAAGTTGTTGAGATCATTGTACTGCAAGCAGTGCACTTAACCACTAAGTTAATGAAAATAAAATTATGTGAAATTTAAAACATTATAAACTTTTTTGAAAAATGTAATTGAATCAGCTCATGCTAAAAGGGGATTAGTCAACAACACATAGTTTTGAGGAAACTAAATAAAACTTTGCATTATCTTCATTTTTGACCAAAAAGATGCAATTTTTTGAATATGAACTCTTTATTACCCCAGTTATTATGGGACATACTTGAATAATGACATTTACAATGCTTTCATATGAAAAAAAAATCATTAAAGTTGTTTGACATATCCCCTTTTAGCATAATATGAATAAAAAGACATATAAATGTGTTTAAAAAAATTGTTACTTACTAAAAACACTAAGAAATCAATATTTGCATATACTCTAATTTATAAGAAACTCATTTTATAAATATATACTATATTCAAATAAATCTAATTAGTCTGAAATAAGCAATATAAGCAATGACAACTTAGTCATCGTTTTCAACTTCAACTTTTTCTATTGTAGGCCACATATAAATTTCAGCATAAAAGTCTTCAAACTCCACCGGAATATAGGGTTGTAATTTTTTTATGTCTGCCTTTTTTTCAATCTTAATTGATACTTTTCCCGGAGAGTAAGCTTCTTTACTTGGAAAACATAATTTTCGGCAACCTGTTGCTCTAAAAGAAAAGCTGTGATTTATTATAGAATCGATGAAAGATCGTCCAATAACCTTAGAAGAAAATTTTATATCATATGTGCAGTGCATGAACTTGCTTATTGAAAAGTACTGCTTTTCGTTTTTTTTAACTTGCTTACCTTTAGTTTCATCGGAAACACAACTTTTTTTATAAAACTGCGGCCACCACGTCTTGAAGTCTAAAATTTCTGAAGATTGAATATTTTGTACCATAAATTTATCATTTTTGGAGGATGCCTTAACAAGTTCACATACTTGGTCTACTGTGTACAGTCTATCATGTCGGTTTAGTTCCCGCTTTATTATGCTAAAATCCCTATCACATGGTAGGAAGGAGTGCCCTTTTTTCAATATGCTGCCTGATAAAAAATTTGATTTCTTCAGACAATACTTGTTTTATATGACGTCCTCTATTATCAACTGGGCTTTTCG
Source organism: Hydra vulgaris (assembly GCF_022113875.1). Lineage (NCBI taxonomy): Eukaryota > Metazoa > Cnidaria > Hydrozoa > Anthoathecata > Hydridae > Hydra > Hydra vulgaris. The sequence goes on along the minus strand of NC_061167.1, from coordinate 47,861,966 downwards.
CAATCATTTTCAAAGCTTGTAATCTTTCAACTCGTTTTTTAGTAACTGCATGTAAACTTAAAAAAGCTTTAAAACAAACTGGCATTCGATCAGAACCCACCATAACATGATACTTAAAGGTAGCACACTTTTGAGGTACAGTATTTCCTTGGTAGTTAACATATTCTTCACCTTTTATTCTGGCAACCTTTACAATGTTTCTCTTCCAAAGACTTTGATCTGATTTCCTTTTCTTTGCTGAATTTTTCTCAAAAACCCCATCACTTTCATCTGAATTTATTTCCATATTTCAAACTTATTTATGATATAACATAATACTAAGAAAACAAAACATAAAGTTAATTCCTATTTAATGTAAGCTATATATAGTACAATAAACACAAGACTAAGAACACAAGACATAAAGTTAAACATGAACTTAATTCCAATTTAGGTCAGTTTAGGTTTTTAGGTACTGTATAGCAGTACAATAACATAAGGCTAAAAACAAAAGATATAAAGTTAAATATAAAGTTAATTCCTATTTAGGTTAAGCTATACAGTTCAGTAAAATAAATAAAAACAACAACAGTTATCTGTTGCAGTCAATTGCGTAGTTACGTCTACAAACGGCATAAGATGATTTTTTATGCTAAAAGGGGGTAAGTCAGTGACTTAACTCCTTCTAGCATGAACACCTCTACAACTGATTCCAGTTACCAGGGTAACCAAGCGTCTGGCATGTTATCTTAAACAGTTAAAAACTACTATTGAAACATGAAAACCATTATTAACTCAATTTTCAATTTTTGTGGCTTATCCCCTTTTAGCATGACCTGATTGAATTAATTAACCACTTTTCAAGCAGGTACTCTCAATTAACACAACTATATTGCATAGCGGTATAATTTATAAATAAAAAAAACTTTTTAATTAAAAAATCATGTAATAATAATAATAAAAAAGTTGTATTATAATTTCAGTATATAAAATTACAGTAATTATGTTTTGTTAAATAAGTTATAAGACATTATTTTGTATATTAATAAATTTTATATATTTGTATATTATTATATATTATTTTGTATATTATTGTATATTAACTTTACAACTTAGTACCAAGTGTAACCAATCTATAACTAAAATTTAAACTTTATAGACTTCAGCATCATAATTATATTTAGGTTTCTTGTGTCAGTATGGTTATTCTTGTGGATACACCAATTTTAATGAAATATCAGATTTTTTGGTAACAATTCTTAAAACTTCGCAAAGCATTGCAGGTATTAATAATAATGATGTAAAAAAATTTTTGTATATAAAAAAGAAAAAAAGGTTGCTTTGTAGGAGATAAAAAAGGGGATGGGATGAAAGTTTTTCAAATTTTGTTAATATAAATATTTTATTATGATTAATTTTTATGAGTAATTTAGTAATAAATTTCAAACAAAGGACTGATTCCTAATTTTTTTACTAAATTATATGAAATATGTATATTATAAAGTATATATATATATATATATATATATATATATATATATATATATATATATATATATATATATATATATATATATATATATATATATATATATATATATATATATATATATATACATATATATATATATATATATATATATATATATATATATATATATATATATATATATATATATATATATATATATATATATATATATATATATATATATATATATATATATATATATATATATATATATATATATATATATATATATATATATATATATATATATATATATATATATATATATATATATATATAAGTATAAATAAATATATATATAAGTTCCATTAAATGAAGTATAATATATATAAGTTCCACTATACAAAGTAGAAAATTGTAAATAGAATAAGCAGAAGCTTTTTTTTTTCTTTTTTTTAAAAAAAAAAAAAGCAAGACACTTTCTAAAAAAAATGATACAATAGCAGAATAAGGAGCCCTAGAAAGCTATGTGTATTGGGTTTTATGTTTAAAGCTATGTGTATTGGGTTTTATATTTTTTTGAAATATAACTTTAATAGAATAATAAATAAAAATAATTTTTTATAATTTTTTTTTAATTTCTCAGCGACAAAGTATTACAATTACAAAGAATAATTGACAATTATTAAGTTTAACGTAGCTTTTACCACTAAATTATAGTAACAACATCTTGTGATAAAGTTGTAAGGTGTTTAGTGGATAAGTTGAAGACCTTAGGTTGTTGGTTTTCGAAACTATGTTTACCCAAATTTTGAAAATAAATTTCTAAATTCTGGTTGTTATTAACTATGTCATTTGAAGACACATTAGCATTGTTGCTATTTTTCAACAACATTTCTTGAATTCTTTGGTTTTTTATATAATCTTTATCAAAAGCAGAAACAGTTATTTGTATTTTTCATTTTTACATTTTTCATATTGAATAATCATTGTTCAATTCTTTGAGAAACTTTATTTTTTTTTATGTTTGATAATAAAGTTTGTCACTTCTGCATCTACGTTATTTAATGATGTTTGAAATTTCTGACCCTTCCAATTATCGTCCAATCAGTCTTCTTTCTGTTATTGGCAAGGTCTTTGATAAACAAATTCCTCATGTCCCATTTTGAGTCTTAACTTGTCAGACTGTCAATAAGGTTTTCAATCTTCTCGCTCTACAGCTGACTTGCTAACTGCTGTGACTGAAAGATTTTATCATGAATTAGATGGAGGCCAAAAGGCTAGGGCTATTGCTTTTGACAAAGTTTGGCATGTTGCTCTTCTCCATAAGCTTGTTTCATATGGTGTATCTGGGAAAGTTTTTGAGGTTATCAAATCGTTTCTTATCTACATTAATGATCTTCCCAGCAACCTTACCTAAAGTAGCTCTTTTTGCTGATGAATTAACTTTTTATTCCTGTCTTGACAAAAAGTCTTCTCTTTTCGATCTCTTAGAACAGGCAATCGATCTTGAATCTGATCTCACTTATGTAACAGATTGGGGCTCACAGTGGCTGGTAAATTTTAACCCCAACAAAACTCAGTTGTTTACTGCCAACAACTATTGCAGTAGACATTCCTATATTTACGAATAACAACCCTCTCAATGAGTCCTCTTCTTTACGTCTTTTTGGATTATCATTTACTACTGACCTTTCACAAAAACCATATATACAATCGATTGCTAAATTAGCATCTGCTAAGGTTGCTTCTCTTTATCGTGCTCGCCATTTTCTCTCTCCTGATTCCATTCTTTACCTCTACATATCTCTTATTTGTCCCTGTATGGAATGCTGTTGTTATATTTGGGTTGATTCTTCTAATGATGCTCTTTTTTTTCTAGACAATGTGTTAGACAAGCTTAAAAATTTTGAAGAGTACAAAAACGTTTATTTAAACGCTTAACTAACTGAATCGGAGTTTAATCTAAACAGCTGAAGAATGTCGAAAAACACATACGGACACGTGTGTTTATTACGGAATACACTAGAACAAAGTAGTCAAATTATCTAAGCAATAGCAATTAAAGTATAGTTATTGTGAGATTAATAAAAGTATCTTTGAGTTTATTAAGATAAAGAAGAAATCAAAGAAATTAAGTCTGACGACTGATAAAATTAAGGAAAAACGTTAAGTCACTTACGGCAACTTAAAAATTTTATGCACTATAAACTAAATTACTTTACTGGTCCGGTTTTATTCCAAAGAATTTTAAGAGGTGGTGGAATTAGAGCTTATGTTAGAATCGGAATTAATTTTAAAGTAAGTAATACTGGCTTTTATGAAAAAATTGTTGAATCTACGGGAGTTCTGGGGAAATAACAAGTGGAAAATTGTTAATATTTCCTCCAGGTGGATTAGAGCAAGAGAAATTTGGGTTGACTGAAAAAATTGTTTTAGAAAATAATAGTATCAACACAATATTCTGCGGTGATTTCAACATCGACCTAATTCAATAACTTCTCTGGATTACGTGAATATCCTAAAAGAGTACAATCTCATAAATATTACGTATGGACCAACTAGATTAATTTCTGTTAAATGCCTTGATCATGTTTTGATTAGAAGAAAGCAAACAAATGTTAAAACAATAATTCATAATTATGGAATAACGGATCATCAAATTGTTTTACTCACACTACATGACTTCTTTGATGTAATAAAGATGAGGTTTAGGAAACTAAATGCGGAAACTTATAATTTAATTAAGACAAAGTTGGATAATTATTACACAAATGATAGCATTGAGACAAGTTACAAAAAATTTGTTAACAAAATCCAGATTGAGTTAGACATAGCAGCACCAGTAAATACAATGTTAAAAAATTTTTACATTACGGAGATTTTTACCAAAAAAAGAGTGGATGAACAGAGAATTGCTTGAACCGAGAAAGTTTATTACAAATTTAAGCTCTAAAGTTATTAGTGGAAGACTTAAAAACATCTTAGTTCAAAATAAGAAAAGATATTTAAAAAATGTCTATATTCAAAAAAAAAGCCTCTTTTGGCAACAGCTGATAAATTGTAAAGGCGACAGTAAGAAAACGTGGATTGTTCTTAAAAAAGCTCTTTAAAAATCTTGTAATAAAGATTCGATAAAACTTGAAAAGAATAATTCATTAATTGAATCAGAACTTGAAACAGATAACTTGTTTATAGACCACTTTAAAGATGCTTTACTTGAGCTATGACCAAGTAACTTTATTCCCATGAACATTACAAATATCTTACGCCTCACGATGTTACTAGGGATTTAAAGTCAGTATCTAATGAGTCAATTATGCAAGTTCTTAATGATTTAGTTCCCAAAAGTAGTTGTAGTTTTGACCTAATTAGTAACAAGTTAATTAAATTGCTTATCAGGATTCACAAATTTTTAAACAAAAATGATCAACGAATCGAATTAGTACTGGTTATTTCCCCGAATATATTAAACTAACAAAGATAAAACTTGTTTATAAAAAAGAAAATAAAACCGTTATGGGTAATTACAGAATGATAAGTGTCATTGACCAGCATCAATATTATTTGAAAAAGATTGAGATGAAACTTGAGAATATCATTCCGATAAATCAATTTGGCTTCAAAAAGGGATGCAATTCTGTCCATGCAAAATTGAAAATTCTCAATAAAATAACGAGTTATAGAAACCAAAAAAATTTAGCAGTCATATTAATAGATATAAAAAAAGGCTTTTGACAGTTGTGTGCATGCCATTATTTATAATAAACTCAAAAACATAGGTGTAGGTAAAAAAACTTTAAAATGGATTTCTTCATATTTAGCTGACAGGAGGAAGGCAGTTGTTATTGGAAATTACACATCTAAAGTAAGACTTGCAAAGTTAGGAGTTGGTCAAGGAACATGTATAGGTCCTTTGCTTTTTAAAATTTATATTTATGATCTTCAGGGTGCAACAGAGCTTGGCACCTATTTTTTTGCTGATGATACAACAATCGTTGCAAAGGCGGACTCGATTGAAGAGTTACAAGAATTATGATGCAAAGAATTGGAGAAAGTCAGTAATTGGTTTGTAGCAAATGGACTAACACTTCATCCTGAAAAAACAAAAATAATGATTTTTGGTTACAAAAAAAAAGTAGAAGCAAAGTTGCAAGGTCTCAAGGTTACCCAATGTGGTGTTATAAAAATAAAAAGCGTTAGCATTTTGGGTATTCTGTGGGACGACAAATTGAAGTGGATCATCATTTAATTCGTGTGTCAAATAAATAAGCAAAGATATTCACCTGTTAAAAAGATTTAATAAACTGTTGCTGTGCAAATCTAAAGTTCTTTTGTATAATGTGTTGATTAGAAGCCATTTGATTAGGGTTTTTTTTCAAAACTTATTAACAAAACTTATCATTAAAAGATCAAATTTTAGGCCACATCATTGTGGCCTAAAATTTGATCTTTTAATGATAAGTTTTGTTAATAACAAATCATTACATTCCAAAAATTAGCTCTAATTGTCAAATTTTTTTCTCGATGTTTTTTGAGCTAATTTAAAGTGCTCATATTACCAAGTGGTCTGGGTTTTATGAGCACTTTTGCTACTTTTTTAAAACCACTGTTTTTAAGAAAAAACTTCGATTCCCCCAAATATCTAAGTGTGTCATAAGTAGTGATCCCTAAAAATTGTTTATTTGCAAAAATTTTGGATCTAGCATAATTATTTTTGAAAATATTCTAATTTTTGCTTAAGGTGCTCGTATTACTCTAATCTACCCAAGATATATAAAAAAAATGCTTAAAGAAACGCCTTTTGCCATTTTTTAAAAAACATGAAATGCCCCCAATATTTCTGCCTAATTTGGCTACAATTCACTACTCCAAGTAGTTTCTAGAATAGTATGAACAAAATGGCGTCGATTTTTTATCTAAGGAAGCAAATCATCCCAATTATCCTGAGCAGCAGGTTATTGAAAGTTATTAGTTAATTATAAAAGGAATCCCATTAAAAAGCAAGACATTAGCTACAAATAAAATAGATTTAAAAAAAAAACTCAAATCAAAATCCAGCAGTTGATGTCAAAAACTCGCAAAGATATTCAGCTTCTATTTAAGCGTTCGACAAAAAATGTAAAAAATTATTGAAATAAATAATTCAATAAGACACATTGTGTTAAAAATGTAAACAATCTGTTAAGTTGTTTTCGCGTAATTAGCAGTTAAAGGGTGCAGAATTTCAACTTGTTCAACCGATACTTTTTTTTTTTAGATTATTTATATTTGTCGCTGTTAAAGAAATACCGTTTTATAAACCGGTTTATGTAAATTTGAATGAATTTTTTATAACAAAACTATCGTTTCCAATATCGGACATCGGTTTCTTTGATCGGAAGTGGTGCGTGGATAAATCTGAGTTTAACTTCAATAAATATAGTTATCATTAATCTTAAATAAAAAGACATTAATCAAAATATCTCACCTAATATGTTTTTTCTTGGTAAAAAAAAATATTTTACAGGCCTCTCTCGTTTTCTTTTTCACATGGTAAAATTATTACACTCAAGAAAATAAACTTTTACTAAATTGAACTTTTTAAAAAATAAAAACAGGGGGTTTTCATGTTTAAGAAGTTTTTTAATTGAATGCATCAATTCAATACAAGTTTTATTAAAAAATATATATGAATTTAATAAGATATTTTATTGTATCTAAAAACAAAATAAAAGAACAACAAAAGCACTCGCTTCAATGAAAAAATAATGATAATTTCCTAACAAAAGTTTAATTTTGTAATCGCGAAAGTAAACCTTTTAAGCGTGCTAAAAATTATCGTCGTTCAAAATGTGTTCTTTCATTATTCCTCTAATATTTGAACTGATTTATACTTTTTTTTGATCATAAACGAATCATAAAACTTGTGACAAAAGTCCAACCTAACTTTTTCGTCTAACTTTAAGCAAATACTGTAAAATAATATTATTTAAATGAATTTATATTTCATATTTTCACAATTGCTGATTGTTATCTTTTATTTGAATGTTTCAAAATTCAAATAAAAGATGACAATGTGTAATTGTAAAAATATGAAATATAAGTTCATGTAATTATTATTATTTTGCAGTGATTCTTTATGAGAACGTTAGGCACATAAGGGTTCACTCAGGGTTCAACCAGTTCATATAGATTAAGTCACACCTATCTGACTCGCTTTATAGGTGGTCTGGTTCTAGCGGGATCTGGGTTAATAAAGCATATCCATGTGTTGTTGATCATCGCATTAAATATTCTCTGATATAAAACGAAGCATTATGGTATGACTAATACAACATATAGCTGGATGAAAAATCTCACACATAAAAAGCAATGTTAGCATAATGTACAAAACGGAATTAAATGTCTTATGCGAGGTCGATCCTCGGTTCGTTCATATTTTTAATTTATGTTAAATACTTTAGTAATGCATCATTAAAACTTAATTCAATCATGTTTGCTGGTTATACAAAATTATTAATTTCCAATAATTATATCAAACTGTATACAGATGCAAATATTGAATGAAAAAAATTTTCTTAGGGGTGTCCGATGTCTCAGGACAATTTATCCCAATTACCACTGCAAAATGTATTTACAAACTTGTTTCGATAACCTTGGTAAAATATATATAAGCTTGTTTTGGTGACATTGCCAAGTTGCTTACGGTAAAACATTTTGAATAATAATTTTTTTATATTATTTTAGGTTCTGTTAGCGAAAGTGTTCAAGTGGCCGCTGTATTTGCTTTGATGGATATAATTCCGAGTCAGTCTTTTAAACTATTGTCTCTTATTGAAAAATGGATTGAAGATACAAAAGATTTTCCAGTACCAGCATATATTGATCAGAACATAAGTAGAATAAGTAAATTAATTAAGAAAAATAAGTAATTCTATTGTTTTTGTCTAATTTTATCAGCGATGACGTCAGTTGTTTTCTACTCAAACGTTCGGCAATAGCTTTTTTAGTGTTTTAAGGGTGTTGAGAGCAACAACAACATGTTAACAATCTGTGCCTTTTGAAGAAGCAAAAACTTTAGATAGTCATAACTTTGAATCACCAAATTTTACTTGACGAAGTTTGAAATATTAAAAGTTTAGGGTCCTCCATAATTTTGACAGCAAGCAATCTTAGCCGATTTTAAATATGTATTTAGATAATATAACAAATTATTTTATTAAAAAAAACTACAAATCATCCAGCAATATAAGTGAGAACTGCGGTGCCGCGGTGTTAACTAAATCGGAGATTGCTTCTAGGGTATTACATTTAGGTTAGGGGGGCACCGATGCCTACTTTTGGCCGATCCTGGTACAGGCTTATACTGATGCATCGGCATCGGCCCTGAAATTGGCTATATGAAGAAAATATACACTTGAATGGAAATGCCACATTCCATTCATGTGACAATGAAAGCAACATTTTTCAAATTGTTACTGTTGAAGTTTATTTTCCATTTATTCTTTTATTGTTCTTTCGATAATAAAAGCAATTAATTCAATTGAAATCTCATTTTATAAATATTTACTTACGTCATTCTGTTCAAATTTAGACGATTTTGTTTTTTATCAAGAATGAATGGAAGATTTTTCTGTCGTTACTTCTAATAATTTGCAAGTTTTTAACTAATGTTTTTAAGAAATTAAATCATAAAAGAATAATGTTTATTTATTAAGCGCTTAAAAGAATACTTGAATGTTTATTTATTAAACGCTTTTAATTTAATAATAAACATTTTTATTATTTAATTTTAATATAAATGTAATGAAACATTTTTATTGTAAAGAATAACTGAAAGAGTTTCAAAAAAACTTTGTTTAAAACAATTTTCTCTTCTGTACTGTACTTCTTTTTATACTGGGGGAAATATAAATAAATCGACACGGTCCCGATTAACTACAGAACATGGAGAACATCTAGCTTTTGTGCATGCGAATTAGAAATTTTTTGGAGAAATGGAAACAAAAAAATAGATTCACAGTTTTATATAACATATTTTATTACTTTTCATAACATAAAAATTTATATTTATTGTTAACATGACGCAAGTAGTTCTATTATGTTTTTAATATGTTATAGTCATGTTTATATTTTTTAAATGTGCATTTCTAGATTTTAAACTTCTTTGTAGAGTTTCGTTCCCATAAATTATATAATTAATGTACTAAATCATGAGAAGACACTAAAAAAGTACGGAGCCCTGTTAAAAGTAGTTCAAACATTTTTAGTTTAGAGATTGCATATATGCCTACATAGTAACTTATTATTAATAAGTTAAGCTTATACATTGCATTTGTGTTTATGGAGTAATTCTATGTTAAGATATAATATATCAGGAAGAAAAAAAAAATTAAAACTTTTCAAAACAATTGGCATCGGCAGGGCGATGCACCGGCAATTTAGGTAATCTTATTAATAATATTAAATGAACATTCTTACATCAGTGCATTGTCTGTCCCTTTTCTCTATGCTATCTTTCTAACTCGACTTCTTCTGACTTTCACTCTATTTTCATTCGTTCTTCCTAAACTCACTTACTCTTGATTTGCGACGCTCAAAAGGAGCTGAACTAGTCTTTGCAGGCCTTTGATATGCGGCCTCTTTATGGCAGTTAACCGGAGGAGGATAAACCACAATAACATATTTAGTAATTAATAGTACGTATTGCACCTTCTAACATCGTGTGCAATCCTGTCTGCCTTACTCTATTCTATCTAATACGACATCTTACACTCTAATATTTCTTCGTTCTTCCCGAACTCACCTTACTCTCGGTCCGTAGACCAGGTTATGAAGCTCCTTTAGGAGCTGAATTAGTCTTTGTGGGCCTTGTTATGAGGCTTCTAGATGGCAATTAGCCGGAGGAGGATAAACCACAATACCAGCAATATAGTATCTTATTTCTATAAAAAAAAAGGTTAGTTTTCTTGTGCACCAAGGGCGACAAAAAAAGTTGAGGAAAGAGTCGTACCTAGTGAAAGAAAAGAATATAAAAAGAAAGAATATTAGGAATATATGTCTTAGAAAAGTTTGCTTTTAAAATAAAAAACGTATTATGCTTTTTAAATGATAATTATGAAAGCCTCTTCATTGAAAATATTAATAAAAAATACCAAAATATTTTAATTGGATGTGTTTATCGTACCACAGAGTGGAAAAATAAAAAACTTCGAAACTTTTATGAAAAATACGATTATGAAAATAAATATATATATATATATATATATATATATATATATATAATATATATATATATATATCAAATAGAATTATCGCCCCATGGAATACGCTTTCGCAAGAAGCAATGAACGCTCAATCCATCAACGCTTTCAAAAACAACATAAGAAAGTAACTTTATAGATAAAACTGCTGCTTTGTCTGTAGCGTCTGTATCTCCATGTTCGTCAGCGTAGAGGGGCCTGGTGTAGCTCTTCATCAAATTATAAATGGATTATTGTAATTGTATTTGATCACTGAAATAAATAATAATATTACTGGTGACATAAAAGTTGGTGACCATCTAACACAATATTTCCAAAAATAAAATCTTTTTTTGATATGCTTTTTTAATTTAGTTCCTTGTCAACTAATAATAAACCAACGCGAGTAACAAAAACCTCGGCAACAGCAATAGACAATATTTGTTATTAAGAGTTATTTAGAAACGACAGTCGAAACCAGTATATTTTATAAACAAGAACTGCAGTTTTGACTAGCTTTTTTACTATTTTACTGGTATTTTTCTATTGTTTGCATAAACTACCAACAACGAGAAATATGCACTAGAGTTTGCTTTTCAAATTAACAGCGTTTGCAATGTCTTTGGTAACCCACGTTTTGCGTTTCATAGTATAAGGAGTGGTTGTTCTATGGACGTAGAGTGATGTTGCTTTAATAAGCCGATTTTATGAGTTTGAAACTTGCTATCTGATGGTCAGTCATTTTGCCCATATGCAACAGTTGCGATGCCACCTTCAACGTTGATGTTTAAGTAAGTAGTGTTGCTAAAGTTAAAGTTGCCATACACGAATTACAAATTTTTATAGCAACCTGAATTATTAACCTTTTATAAATGAAACTACATTTTTTTGCGTTTAAGTTAGCATTTTTACTTTGTCATTTTTTCATTTTAGTTTTACAATTTTCACAAACTAAAGTAAAAATTGCAAACTCAAACGCAAAAAGGTATTTTACTTAATTTTTAAATGAAAGAGTAAAGAAGGTTTTTTCAAATATTCAGCTATTAATTGCATTTAAACAACTACCCAATCTGTTAAGAATACTGACCTCTGCAAAATTCTTGTTAATTGATAAAATAATAGGATTAATTAAATCTAAAGATAATCGTTGTAAAA
>NC_061167.1:47837637-47845137 GCF_022113875.1 Hydra vulgaris | reverse complement strand
TTATAAAATATTTTATTATTAAATTATTTTATTATAAAATTATTTTATTAAATTATGATTAAATTATTCTAGAAACCATAATACTTGATTTTATTAAATTATGCAATAAAAAGGTTCGTCTATTCCATGCTTATTAGTAAGTGGCTGTTCGCAAATTGTCATGCTAAGTTAAAAATATAAATAGAAGATAATTATCTCTCTTGCGCAGAGCCTATTGATTATAAGCTTTATATAACGCTTTTTTTTTATCATTGAAATTAACTGCGAAAGAGAGCCAATTTTCTTCTACGTCTAATTAAATGTTAAATTATTTAAATTATCAAATAAAAATACTATCAAATAAAAATGAAAAAAAATATTTAGAAATTTTTTTTTTTAAATAAAAAGCTTTTTATTATACAGCTTAACATACGACATGACGAAATCGATTGGGAAATTGGCTAGCGAATAGCAAGCTATATTCGTTACGATAAAGACAGTGATTTGGCCACGAGGATCGCTAGCTTAGCGAAAAGCTATTGATATTTGTAAAGATAAAGACAGCAATTTGGCTACGAGGACAGCTAGCTTAATAAGCTTATAGCTCACAGGCTATTGTAGCTACCGTCATATCGTAATAAAATCGCTATCAAAAAAAATTTGGTATGTAGCTATCAACCAGCTATAGATTTGTAGATATTTTGTAGCTAGCTAAAAATCGCAATGTTTAAAGTTCATTCTCATAAAGTTTTATTCTCATAATTATTTTAAAAGTTTTATTCTCATAATTATAATTGACTCAACACTAAAAATCGAATTTTTAAAGATGTTAGAGACGTTAGTAAAGAATAAAATAAGAAAAAAAAATCGCTATAAAGCTAGCTAGTCGCTCGCTAGTCGCTAGCTCATTTCTCACCGATAATTATTCAAAAATATATGTGACCTTGCGGTAGAAAAGGGACCACATTCCATACAGAGAGGAATGAATGTTAGTTTAATATGCGTCGTTTCACTTACGGAATGTATTGGTTTTAAAATAAAGGTTGGGGTTTTAATGCTGCTAGTATTAAAAACCCCAACCTTTACCAACGTTGATGTTGGCCAATAATGTTTAACAATGATGTTGGCCATAAGTCGATGTTGGCCCAATGCAGGTTTGATCATTGGTTTCGTATTGGCCCAATGTTGTGTACAACATTGGCCCAATGTTGTATACAACGTTTACCCAACATTGGCCCAACGTTGTATATAACGTTAGGCCAATGTTGTATACATCATTGGCCCAACGTTGTATACAACATTGGCCCAACGTTGTATACAACATTGGCCCAATATCGTATGTTATATATCGGCCTAACGTTTTATGCAACATTAGATCGTTGTTACAAATAAGATGATTTGCATCGCTACATTGGAAATTTATAGAGAAAAAAAAGAATGTAAGATACAAGTATAAATAATTTATTTATTTAACATAATTTATCGGTTAAATATACATATTGCAAACACCAGACTTAAACCAAAAACTGACACATTGAGTTTTAAATAAAAAAACTCACTATAAAATTTATAGAGTAGTTTCGATATTGGCTGAGCTACTTGTTATTGAATATTGTTTAGCTTATGATATTTGGTGCCCACAATTATTTTTTTTTTCCCTCTATATCTATCACATGTCTGCATAAGCCGTGCTTATTTGACTTCACAGTTTCTGCAAAAAAAAATAGTTGTTTGTTTAATTATGCACCAAAGAAACATAACAAATTGAAAGTAATTTTATAATGCAAAATTGAAACTGAAAAAATAAACTTTTCTAAACCACTTACCAATAGCAGCATATGCAATCAACATTTTTTCTATTCTAATATTTTGTCCTCTGCCTGCATAGTTTAATTTTACAACTAGGCCATTTTAAAAAACTATTCTTAGCAAATAAAATATACAATCTCCTTTGTCTTTAACTCCGATTTGTGCCAAATAATTGACCTGCAAAAATACACAACCTGGCAATAATTAAAGTAACTTTTGTTTAGATTTAAATTAATATAAAATGTAATTTACAAAAAATCTTCAAAGAGTATTGTATTTAAAGTATATAAATTGTACTAAGATATCATACAAAATGCATAAAAAAATTATAAAAAAATATTTACCATTTACTTACGTATTTTCTTTTCTTCCAGAGTACTTGAATTCTTCACTGCTTTTAATAGCAATGACACTCTTTCAGGCAATACAATAATTAGTATACCTATGTTACTCAAATTTTTATAACTGAATTTGATGTGTTTTGTAGTTTACCAAGTTGTACTTCAATGACGACTAAAAATGAACACTAAGAAAAACATAAATTTCAGAAAAAATAAATGGGTAGCACCAAAAAAAACATTATAGCTTAATTGAGCGTTGTATTTTGAAAATGTGACAAGTCACAAAATTAAAATTTTACAAGGGAGTGAAAAATATTTCTCCTGTAAAAAATTTTATTTTTATTTTTTCTAAAGATTTCTTTTCTCTAAAAAAATCTTTACTTTATCTAAAATAATCTTTATTATATCTAAAAAATCTTTATTTTATCTTAATATTCTTTTATTTTAAGTGAGGTTATTTGAAAAGAATATTTTTTTGAAAATATTCTTTTCAAATAACCTCACTTTTAAAAAAAGTGTGACTCATCACATTTTCAAAATACAGTGTTCATTTATGAAACGAGTAACTTCTTAACTAGAATTACTGATTTTTCCATGACTATCTAAAGAAAAAAATAATTTCCTGACTTTTCCAGGTTTTCCACGACTTTAGCCAATATTAACAAATTTTCCAGATTTTCAAGGTACAGTACGGACCTTGTCCAATGTTTGTAAATAATTTTTTTTACATATTTTAGTTCTGAATTTTAATAACACTATTTTTAAAAATGATATCATCTATAAAAATATTGTATTACCTTCGTCTATTAGATAAATTTAAATGTTTATATAATGAATAATAATGAATCACCAGCAACTGTTAAAACTTTAAACTGATATGAATACTGATATAAATACAAATACTGTTGTTTTTTTCAACATTTGATTTCAAATGGTTTTCAAAGTTGGTGATAACAACTTCGAAATCCAACAAAAATTTTGTGTTACGTTCATAAACTTAAATGTTCTCAAAACAACTAAAAAACATGGCCAGTTTTTCGCAACTAAATATATTTTCTGTGGTCAGTATTCGAAAGCGATCGCTCCCGCTTCCTGACTAAGCCTGTGGTGTAAGCTTTGATATTTTGATTATTACATACTAAAATGTTAATTAACACTCTGACTTTTTGACCGTAATATATGAAAAAGTTTTTAAAATTGTCAAAGTTAAAGCTATGAATAAAAATTTTCAATCATTAGACACTTACCATTTAATAATTTTGTTCATTCAACTTCTCAGAGCAAACATTAAACTTCTGTAAAGATTTTGGAGTTACAGGTAAATCCCAAAGTTTAATAATATTTTTTGTTTTATTATAAAAAAATGAGGATAAATCATCTACACCAAGATATACACAATTGTCTCTTCAATACTTATTTTGACTGGTCATTTTCGCCGTCTTCCTTTTTTGTCTCCAGAGCAGAAATTTAGCCTTATGCTAAATTCAATCTTGTATTTCTTTAAAAATCTATAAATCAAATCATTAATAATTAAGTTATAACTAAAGTTAATGTATAAGCTTAAAGTTGTTAACTGTTGTACGCAAACTAAATATGAAAAATATCCAGAGATAATAAATTAAAAAAAAATTAAACCAAGAATAATGTCCCTCTGCCTCGGAAAGATGGAATATTAGAAAGCTCTACATGAGTAGAATATAAGTTCTTGTAACATCACATTTTGTACACTGTTTTAATATGTTAGTAGATGGGGTTTTATAATCAAACACAGAAAAAATCAAACAAAAGAGACATATTTAAAATGAAAAATATCACTTTCTAACAACTTCAATGCCACATATATATTATTGATACCTTTAATAACATATCTTATAATAGCTATATAATCTAAACTATTATAAATAATGAAAAAAAAATTATACTGTATGACATTTTAAATGTTTGATTTATTTAATAAAGAAGACATTTAAAATGTCTCCTTTATTAAATAAATCGAACATTTGAAATGTTTCATTTATTTATAAATAAGAATAAATTTTAAAAAATAATAATAAAATTTAATAAATTAAATTTGATAAAGATTATTAAATAAAACAAACATGCCAATACAATACAATACAATAGCAATAGAATACATAAGTAGAATATAAGTTCTTGTAACATCACATTTTGTAAAATAAAAAAATAACTTTAAGATCTTACAAAAAAATAATTTGATTATTGCCTTTATTATTACATTAATAATTTAGATTGTAGTAAAAAATGTTTTAAGCATATTATTTAAATGTTAACAAATATTTCATTTAAAAAAACAAAACATTAAGTCACGAGAATCTCTTGAAGTTTACTTCTTATAAGAAACCTTTTAAGATTCTTAGAAGATTAATAAATATAGCTTCTTTTTTTTATTTTTATAATTTAATTAAATGGAAAGATATATAATAGTGTATCAAAACCTTTTTTTATTCTGTCAAACGATACCATTTTTAAAAAATGTTTAGAAACAATTTAAAAGTATACACTGATCCGCAACTACATTAGCCGAATATTGGCTACGGTATAAATGTAAGAACAGATTTTTATGGCAAAATACATGGCCTAAACTACATTGGCCAAATATTGGCCCAACGTAGTACGATATTTGCAAAAAACCGATTTGTAGAATTGCAATATTACGCCGAAAAAAAAACATTGGCTAAATGTTGGCCCAATATAGTACGATATTTGCAAAAAACAGGTTTTCAGAATTGAAAAAAATACGCCGAAAAAAAACATTGGCTAAATGTTGGCCCAATGGAATAAACTTGCCAATGTTAAAACTTACATTGGGCCAATGTAAGCTTGCTGTCTGGGGAGTGGATTTAACAAATATTTAAGAACAGCTTTAAGTGATCAAAGATATGTTGTAATAATGGACAATGCGCGTTTCCACCATTTATTATTTGTAGAATCAGCATTTTATTTTATTTATTTAAAAACTTTATTTTTAATTGATTGTTTACAATAGTTTTATAATCAACAAAAATTAATTAAAATCAACACACTAAACTGTATAAGACAATACAAACAAACATACATATCGTAAAATAAAATAAAATAAAATAAAAATAGTTAAAAATTAATATATATAAAAATATATATCTCAATAAAGAAAACTAGTTAGTTATTTTCGACGTAAAAATAAAAAATAAAAAAAGTTTTTTCGACAGACTTTACAAAAACAAGATTTTCCGTTTCATTTTAAAATACTTTTTTTTGAACATCTTTAGACATAGTTACATTGTCTAGGGAGTTCCATAGCGAGGTTGCTCTTTATAAGTTACTTTTTATGAACTTATGTTTAGAGACTATGGGTGGGAGTACTAATTTTTTACTACACCGAAGACTTAACGGCAGAGGTTTTTTGATAAAAAGATCTAGCATTAAATCTGAATTTAAACCATTTATAGATTTAAAAATTTCAGTTAACAAAAACCTTAAATTTCTAAGGTGAATACTTGGGATATTTTCTATTTTTTAAATTTCTTCTAATGGGAGATCAAATCTTTTATAGGCAATGCGAAGTCCTTTTTGATGAACTTTATCAATTAGGTTATTATTATACTTCGAAAAAAACATCCAAATCAAAGGACAATAGAAAAAATTTGACAGTATAAAAGCATTGAATAAAACAGTAGCTTGTTTCACTGATAAGAAGCTCCTTATTCGTGCAAGAGCGAAGCATTTACCATTCGCTTTTCCACACAGACTTTTAATATGATCATCAAATTTTAAATCCTTATCAATTGTAACCCCGAGAAGTTTAACCTTAGAGGAAACCATGATTTTTACATTTCCAACCATTAAAAATTGATCTTTACAATTTTCAAAGCCAGCTAAAAAATAGAAATTTGTCCAGATTTGCAACCATTTTATTCAAAGTAAATCATGAAATCGCGTTTGATGTTTCTATTTCAAGACGAGCAACAACACTCTCTAGGTTTTTGTCACAAACAGAAAAAGTGTTGTCATCAGCATAGTTGCAGATATCAGAGTCTTTTATAAATAAGAAAAAATCGTTGATAAAAATATTAAAGAAAATTGGTCCCAAAATTGAGCCTTAAGGTACACCAGATTCCATATCTAAATATTCAGAAAATGACGATCCTAGTCTTAACCTCTGTTTGCGAGCAGAAATAGAGCATTTTAAGAATGTTTCAGTTTTTACCACTTTGGTAAAAACT
The DNA here is from genome assembly GCF_022113875.1 of Hydra vulgaris. Lineage (NCBI taxonomy): Eukaryota > Metazoa > Cnidaria > Hydrozoa > Anthoathecata > Hydridae > Hydra > Hydra vulgaris. The sequence goes on along the minus strand of NC_061167.1, from coordinate 47,838,785 downwards.
GGAACATTCTTGGCTTAAAGTAAAATATAAAAGAATGATCAAAAAGCATATTGAATAATAAAAGTGATAAAACAAAATAATTTTTCTATTGAGTATAAACATTAAAAATTTTCAATTTTTTATAACTCTTAGCATAAAAAACAAACAATTTAAAACAATCAAAGCGATAACTACGATTCTTATATAATAGATTTCACAATTTATATTTTACCTAGTATAGAAGAATAATAATTAAGTATAAATTTTTTTTTACATTACTTTTACATTACTTTTAAAAACATTTCCTGTTTTTACACAGCCCCTCAACTTAATCCTATTAAGATTTTTTTTTCTCAACTTACTGTTAAAACATTTGAAAAATAAAGTGTTTTTATTACGAAAATAATTATGGACGCGACGAAAATAATTCTAGACTATTCTGTAATTAAAATTAATATTTTTCTTTTAATCATTTTTGTAGTTTTTTTTTTGTTTAAAATAATTCAGAAAATGATTACTTAATTTACCGAGTAAATTTAAAAGCCGTTTTTGACTACTTGCAGCATTGGAAGCATAAAAATATCTATAAGTAAAAAAAATATATAACCCAACAATTTAATAAGAATATGTTTTATATATAATATAACAATATTATATATGTTTGTGTTTTATATAATTTGTATGTAAAAGCATTATTATAATTAGAGAATAATTAGCAAAAAAGAAAATCCAAAAGTTAAAACTATTGATGCATATACGTTGTGCCAACCAAGTATAAACAAAATAGTAAGTCACTGAGCATATTTACTTTCATTCAACAATTTTGAATGATTAAGTCACTGACTATGTTTATTTTCATTTGAAAATGTACATCTCGGATGATTAACTAATTTTTTAGGGTTGGACAATTTTATAGCACCTTCAACGAAGTGTGCAAATGTTTTATGGAACTTAATTTAAAAATTATATAGCATTTTATGATTGTCATGTTCGTATACAATGTTTTCTATTGATTTTACTTGTATTTTTAAATCTTGTTTATAGTTAGAGTAAAAAACTTTTTTTCTAATAGAAAATAATAATGCTATTTTAAAATTTGTAATTGTTGTGAGTATTGCAACTTTACATAGTAACTCATTATTATTGAGTTTATTTACATTATTACGGAG
>NC_061167.1:47672637-47832637 GCF_022113875.1 Hydra vulgaris | reverse complement strand
ATGAAGGAGATAAGGAAAGATGTTGGACGAATTGGAATACAAGAGAACACCTATGCTAAAATTACGAAAAGATCACGCTACTTGAATAGGTTTTACGATGTGATAAAATGTCAGCTTAAGATTGGCAAAAACTTTTTTGAAAAAGATATTGTATATTGTACTGACCTATATATGCTTGTAAATGAAGTTTATTCCTTTAAAAAATTGGATATTTTTAATTCTGTTGTACGTGTCGGTAATGACGGAGGGCAGGGATTTCAAAAGATTGTTATGAACGTGCTTGACCCATTAGTATTAGATTTTCAACTAAGAAACCAGAAGAACAAATGAGTCAATAAAGTGATTATCTTAGGTATTGTTCGAAACGTAGAAGAGAATCAATCTGACAACACTTTTCCAACTCCTTCAACCAATTTAAATTTTACTTGGGATCTGACCTCAAATTGATCAGCATCATAATAAAGGGTCACGGTGGAAAATACTCTTACTGCTATTGTGATGGGTCGATGGATGAAAAAGGATCTCAAAAGACTTTCGGATCGCTAGCAGATGAATTCGAAAAATACCAATTTGATAACAAACCTCGTATACAGATGCAATATTATAAAAATGTTTCCTTGTCTGTTGGATAACACTTCTTAGAATGTTTTTAATTCAATTAGTACAGGTAGGGGACTATTGACCTACCCGTCAACATAAAATTAGGAGACAATATATGTTAATACTATTACTTTCAGCAAGTTAATATTTGGTTAACTTTTGTTTGATTTAGTTGGTGAATTCTGTTTTAGTATGAATAAATATGTTTGCGGAGTTCATACTTCACTTAAATGTATATGTCCATGATGTACTCGCAATGAAGATTTTATATGGATGAAAGTTTCACATAAACAGGTTCCGTCTCAAGGAGTTTCTCGATAGGTAGAAGATCCCGCTTGTTATTACATCACAACAAACATCTGAAGCAGTGCATAAAAACTTGAGCAAGACACTGAAAAGGTTTGTTGTGTCTGAGAAAAACGTCCATCACGTTGAAAAGCTAAGAGCTATGGTTGCTGAATACAGTCAACGAGATCGTAAGAAAATTTTTCAAAAACATATTTAGATTGAAAAAATAACAAATCTTTTTTGTAACATATAACATGTAAAATACTTTTTGTGGCATTTCATTTGACTGAATTTATTATCAGAGATTTATTCATGTTTTGTGTGTGTCAGTAGAGATGAAAGATTTGTTGCATTCTTAATAGATTTTTGACAAGAAGATGATTGCAACTATTATTTTGCTAATATTCATTGAAATGTTACTTTTTTGCTAAAAATCATGGCATTTAAATCACAGGGGTAAGAATACCCTTGAAAAATAGAGCAATCGCTCTAACCACTGCGTCACGGCCACACGCCGTGTGGCCCAAGTGTGTCTTTAAGGCAAGCAGATCACGCGAAAAAAATGCCTATAAATAACTACAAGAAAAACCACTGAAGGGTGAAGTAAGTGGTACAAAGTTATAATACCAGTTGTGAATTTGAACTTAGTGAGTGCATTAGGAGGTGAGTTGGCCTCTCTTATTCCTTGTGCGTCCCAATCCATACTAGACTCTATATTGAACTGTTTTATATTAAAGTTTATTCTTAAAATAATCTCTAATGCCTTTGACATAAATGGCATAGCTAACGCGGCATCTCTTTCTGACCATCTTGCTTTTTGCACATCCCTATCGAAATCTTTTTTCTTTCACTTGATTTACAACGGATCTCTGCAACATGCTCTGGCAAGCGCTCTCTTTTCGGAGAGTTACTGAAATAAATGGATATATTTCTGTATACCTTCAAAATGTTATCAATATTTGGTATTTTTGATGTTGCAGCAATTGATAAATTTAAATAATGTGAGCTACAGTGTGTTACATTTGCTTTTGGTGATCTTTTTAAAATATAGCTGGCAACACCTTTTTTTACAGATTGCAAGTTTGGGGCGCCATCGTAACACTGGCTTCTACAAGAACTAAGATCAATTTCACTTTCGCTATAATATTTTATTAAACTTTCTCCAATATGTTTGTCTGTTATCCTATCAAGATTCAAAAGAAATATTTCTCGAATTTCTTTTTCTCCATTTACGTATCTCATACATACTAATAGAATTTGTTTGTTTGCAATTGTTACCTCGTCTGCTGAAATTAAATGGTAATTTGCAGCTTTAATTTTATTAATTAACCGCTCTTGTATACATTTCTTTCCAACTATATCAATTTATTCATTTTGATTCATTGGGCCAAGGTAGCTGATATCTTTGCGTAATGGTGTTTGTATATGTGCACTAAGTTCAGCGTTATGGCGAGCTATTTCTTGCACAATTGCAAGAAAGTTTCCAGGATTACCTTTTTTTGTCTGAGTTTTCCATACAATACTTAGGGATTTGGTTTGAGCATGGCTTTCAATAAAATAAGTTTTATTTTTGGGTTCAGGCTTAGAATATAATTATCAATAAATGTTATGCGTAAAATGTGACTTGCTTTTTACGGACATACAAAAGGGGGTGCCTTAAGTACACGTCCGCCATCATGTTTATAGATTCCCAAAAATCATATTAATTCAAAAGTTCTCGATATCCTTCAAAAATTGTCTTTGACTTTCCATCCTTCAACAACATTGGCTTAAGCCTAACCTCTTTTTTACTGTTCTTTATCACAACTACTTGATGTTCCAGAGGCTCTGCGTTAAAAGGTTGTTTGTATTCTTCGTTTAATTAAAGGCTCTGCGATTGAAAACTTTTAATCCGTTGTCTTTATGTTTAATTTCGCATTACAGTTAACGTAACGCGAAATTAAACTTATTAATTAACTAACGGTTAGTTAATTTATAAGTTTAATTTCGCGTTACACGTAATTTATTAACGATCCCTTAATTGGCGGCCAGAAGACATTTAGCCAATGTTTAAGATGAGTTTCCACTCATCCGTTTTTTCACGGGAACGGGATAGGAAAGGAAAAAATAATCACGTGAGCATGCGTAGTTTTCCATCAGACATATTAAAACTTATACTACGCGTGCCCACGTGATTATTTTTCCGTCCCTTTCCCGTTCCCGTGAAAAAAACGGATGAGTGGAAACTCACCTTTAGTCGATATTATAAAATCGAGCCGATGTTTACCCGATGTAACGACATTATTTTATTTAGATTTTATTAAACACCCACTATACAAGTAAGGTAAATTAAGAGTTTCATACAAGATAAATATAAAAAATCTTGGAATTTCTGTTTTTCTTTTTTTTTTAATGTGATTATTTAGGAAATATTTTTTTCAAGAATATCCTTGAAGATAGTTCTCTGTTCTTTTGAGTTCCAGCACTCATTTTAGAGTTTAAAAATCCGTATCAGGAATTAAATTTTTGAGGCCAATGATTTTTTCTTTGTTTTACTTTCATTATTGTCCCCAGATTTAGTTCATGATTATTGCACAAACCTTTGATACTATCTAAAAAAGGTTGTGGGGCTGTTTTGTTTTTCAGCTGCGACTTAATAATATCATATATCATTTTATTGTTTATCAGGCGAATAAACAAGTTTAGCTTGTTTTGTTGTATAATAATTGATATATCTTCAATAAAAAATAAGTTATTAATATAATTTTTGCTATGTTTTGAGACGTTGAGGAGTGACTTAAGTGCGTTTCTTCCAAGTATATCAAGCTTTTGCATTAACATTTTTTTATGTTCACACAACTCAAGACCATACGTTAGTGTTGGAACAACTAAAGTTTTATATAACTGGACATTGGAGTGTGGGTGAGCAAAACGGATTCCTGACTTAAGGTTTGGATTACCGTCCGGAAATTAGATATTCGGTGATCAATATTTGATTTATTAAGTGAGGCCAAAGATGAACTTTTTGTATCCCATGTAAAGCCTAGATGACTAAGTCATAAAGTTTTATTTGTTGGTAATTGAGAGTTATTGTGCAGTTTTTAATTTGCTTTTTTCCGGTGAGCAGGAACTCGGTTTTGTCAGCATTCTAATTTATGCAGTTTTTTGTCTGTTGACATATATTAATAAGCTTTTTGTGTGTTACATATATTAATAAGCTTTTGTAGGCCTGAGAGAGTGGAGCTAAGAAGTATAATGTCATCAGCATATGCTACAACATCCGTATAGTTTCCATTAATTGATGTACCTACGACGCTTTCGTTTTATAAGGTTTCTAGTAGGTTTTGAGTATAAATGTTATACAAATGAGGTAAGAGAATAGATCACTGTCTCACTTCTTGCGTTAGATAGAAAGGATATGATTTGCAATCTAGATAAGATTCAGAAGCACTAATTTATTATATCAGTTTATTTTTAGTTTTCATCATGATAAAAAACGTCAATGATTAAATAAGATAGAAAAAAAGTTTTATGTGGTACTTTCCAGGAATTGCAAAACAAAATGCAAATTTATTTATGTTATTTAAAGCTAAAAAATAAACTGATATAATAAATTGTGAATAACTGAAATAAATTGAACACCTGTATTTCCAATACAGTCTCACTTAAAATACCTAAAATTATAGCTAAGTGGTCATCAAACAAGATGTTTTACGATAAGAAAATTAGTGAAGATATTGTTTATAGATATTGTAGTCATAAAAAGGAAGGGAACTGCAGACTTCCTGATAAAGCATTAAAAATGCTACGAAGTTGCAAAATAAAATAGTTACCTGGTTTAATGTTACATGGATTAAATCTATGAGTAGATAATTATATAGTGACTTTTTGATTAATTTAATCCTGAAATAGAACATTGCAGTTGTCCTGCTATTTCTAGGAAGTTGTATACTTGTTTGCTTACATTTACTTTTATATTTTTTAAAACACATTATTGATAAAATAATAACTGCAATTAAAAACTATAAAAGAAGAGATTTAGGTTCTATCTTACACAGAACAGTTACAAAGTGTAACCATTTAAAAAAAATAGATGACAAAATTGCTATTTCAGCAGATCCACAGCTAAACTATTTTAAAAAAGATCATTAATTGTTCAAAAATTGAAATAACACTTTGAGAAAATTACTGTTTAGTTTTAGCATGTTTATTTTGTATTAATGAAATTAAGATTTGAATGCAAATCATCATTTAAAAATAATACCAAAAGTGTCACTATTATCATCCCAAATAACACTGAAAATACAGATCTACAAAGCACTTATGACGTTTTAAAAGGCATATCATATTTCTCATTAATAGAGAGCTTTTTAATAATGGTATTTTTTATATTAACCTTAATAACTGCATGGTTCCAAAACATTGTGATATTAATTACAAAAGCATAGAACAAAACAAAAAAGTGGCATGATTACAGAAAACATAAAAATTCCTATCTAGTTTGCTTGGTTTTTTTAGAATCTTTTAAAGTTTTATACTATATTGGAATGTTTTTAAAAATAGGACATTTATACCAGGCATAGGCTATTTAGAAAATATTCAAAAAGGTTAATTATTTGAAAACTTCTTTCTAAAGCAAAAATTGAAAAATGACTACTTATTAAGTCTAATAGACAATAAATATGGTTGTAGCCCTTATAAATTAGGTCAAGAAGTTTGTTAAACTAGAAAATTCAAGATTGGGTTGATTGTGTTGGGTCATGAACAACAAGTAGAAAATTATCCTCAATTTTTGTTTTTGGAGGGCTTTTTATGGGCCAGAGCCTAAAAAAAACTAAAAAAAAAAAAAAAAAAGGCTCTCTAAAATTTTTGAGGGGCCCCTAAATTTGCAGGGCCCGGGGCTATAGTCCCCCCTATCCCTCCCCCCCCCCCGATCCGGCACTGGTTTCCATTGTAATTTTTTCGAGATAAAAGCAATTTTAATATTTTGAAATTTTATTTTTAAACTTGTAAATATAAACGGTTGCTTTTATAATTTTATAACCATAATTTCCTCTTTTCTGAATTGTGTTTTTGTTTCAGCATAGCACTTTGTTTTTATGATTTATGCAAGTTTTATTTATCTAGTCAGTTATTTTGCATTATTTTAAAATTGTTTAACCGGAATAATAATGTGTGGCAAATTGTTTGTATTTAATATTTTTTTTTAATAAGGTTTATATAGTTATATAGTTTATATAGTTTTTTTATCAACTTTATATAGTTTTTTTGTACACTTTCTGATCTTGGTAAACGATAGCATTTGAGTTGAAAATTTGAATCTTTTGATTAAAAGTTATAGCAAAGAATAAAGCAGAAGCACAATATAATTAAAGTGGTTTAAAAATCTAGCCAGAAAAAGTATAAATATTAAGAATATAAATATAAATATTAAAAATATGTAGAACACTAGTTGATACTTTATCAAGCTGAGAAGCAACCATTTTTATTTTTTTCCTGACATTGTAAACATAAGTGTGTTTTATCGTCGCGTCAACTTAATTTAATAACGTTTATAATCTATAGTTTTATATATTCTTTCTAACATCCTATGCAAAAATCTTTTCTCTATATATATTAAATTAAAAAGTCCCATGAGAATATACTGTTAATTACAGTTGAAATAACTTACGTAGATGCGTGACTTTCAACACGCATCTACGTGATTTCTAACACGTACAATTCACCAACATAATAATAGAACATGCCCTCTTGGTAAATTAACTCATAAGTCTAATCTTTGTGGGGGCTTTACTGTTCGTCCGGAGCATGTTACTTGCAGCACGTTGAGTTCTTGAGAATCATTTTGAACTTGAGCGACGTCAATGGCAACCCGATTCCAATTTTTTTCTACGCTTAGTTGGCCATTCTTCCACTTTACGGAGTAAGGATCAATGGAGTTACACTGGTTACAATTCGCAATTACTGCTGAAACCTCCTTACGTGATACATTCTGATTATTTCGCAAGCAAAGTTGTAATGTTCGAGCAACACCAAAATGACCAATTGAATGAATTTTCCATATGTCTTTTTGTTCAAGTAATCCAGCTGCACACACTGTTCTGCACCATTTTTGAGGGATTCGTGAGAGTCGATCAGCCAAATTTATCTCAGATGGAATCCATTGTGTTGCGATCTGAATATCTTTTGCCACTACCTTAATAGTATTCAATCGTCTTTGTACTAACAATTGAGAAATTCCCAGAGTTTTTACGCGATATTCTTCCTTCAAAACTGCGTTTAACCATCCTACGGTGCTCTTGCTATCACTGTATACTGTTAACTCTTTTATGCCCCACTTACTAGCTAAGTTTAGTCCTCGAAGTATAGAATCCAGTTCACTTATATTGATATGGTGTGTGTCACTCGCTGGCCGTAGCCATGCTGCGTCTTCAACAACTACTCCACCAATGAGCAGGACTACCCCAAGTACTATAGATGATGCATCACAATAAAGCTCAGCTTTTCCATTAACTGGTACCAGCCATTTTCCACCAACCGGATCCTCTTATTCCACACGGTAAAGCAACTCTTTCAGTTTTTCTTTACAACCTTCAGAAATAAAATCACACCAAGGTATATTTCCAGCTAAATGTTTGATGTATGAAGCTTGTAAACGCAAACTTTCTGCCACTGGGTAATGTCCAATAAGTTTGCCTAACTGGCTGAAAAGCTGTGATCGTGTGACTGCATTTAAAGATTCGAATTGTACCACATTGTCTCGTTTCCAGTTCCCCATTTTTATTTCTTTCGACTCTCAATCCTAAGACACGTCCTTGTTCAAGATCTTATGGAGGTTTACATTGTAATCCGAATTTAAGCAGATGCTTCGCTACATTTTTCGCAGTTTCCACACTTTCATCCACAAATATATCATCAATGTAGTTATCACATGATTTCTTTACGGTTGGATTTAAATTGAGCACATGCCGAAGAATTGTGGTCATTATTGTTGGAGCTACATTGATGCCAAAACACATCCTGGTAAAACAATACCGTTTATAATCACCGTTTGATATGGCCAAAGTTTTTTATCAATATGAATTTGGAGGTAGGCTTTTTTAAGATCGACAATTTTTGCATTTTTTATTTTTCTCCAGCAACGCAGTTTTTCTTGACAAACGTCTGCATTTGCCGTTTGACAATTTACAAATTCGTTGAGAGCTCGGAAATCTCCCACTGGACGTACCTTTTTGTCCTTGTTTTCTTGCACTACGCACATAAGCGGTATCAATACTTTTGGTGGTCCCAATATTAGTTCGTTATATGGTACAAGAATACCAGAGTCAATCCATTCACGTATTTCTTTACGGTAACTACGTTCGTGCTCTTGGTTCATCTTGTATTCACAAATGGTATTATCAATTACAGGCTCTTTATTCCAGTTCTATGATGCCGTCCATTTTTTTCCGTCGAACTTTGCTGTGAAGTCCTGATGTTTTATTTTGTTTCTTTCGTTCTCTTCATTTCTTGTTGTATTTTTGACATCACATTTTATTTTTTGTACTTCGTTTTCGCTTTTTCTTGTCGTATTAATAACATCAATTTTTAATTCGTTTATTTCGTTTTCGTTTTTTCTCGTCGTAGTAACGGCACCACATTTCGCTTTGTCACATGCTAACATTCGGACGTTACAGTTTTTATTACCATAAATGATAACTCCTCCAAATTTTTTAATTGCATTCATTCCAAAAATCAAATCAAACCCAAATGGTTTTTCTTTTACAACTAGAGAATTAACCATCCGGTGTATTCCATCGATTTCCAGATTGATTACCATTTCACCCAGCACTTGCACAGTTCCTCCCAAAGTTGTGATAAGTTTTTGACTTTTTAACACAAGCTTATGCGCGGACTCAGCATGAACCACAGTAATGGAGCATCCAGAATCAATTAATGCTGTTCGGAGCCTTCCATTTATTTTCACTTTTAATGATGGCAACGTCATTTCTGGGAGAATACTGGATGCCATTATTTCCAGATTCTCCCTTTTTCTTTTAAACCTTGCAATCGTTTAAAGCAGTTTTTAGCTTGATGATCGTGTGAACAAGTCTTGCATTTTTCTTCGCAGTCCCTTGCAAAATGTCCAAGTTTTCCACAATTGAAACATTTAACTTTGTTTATGTCGGACGCACCAGACGTCCGTGAAAGTAACGATGTTGCGCCAATCATTACATTCTCGGAACCATCTAATTGTCGAGCTTCCTGGGTTACTCGTTCAAGGGTAACAGCTATTTCCACAGCCTTTTCAAAAGTTAGTTCTTCAGATTCCAGTAGTAACCGTTTGATTGTAACACCATCGTTAAAACCCGTGATGAATTGGTCGCGCATTCGATCATCTCTATCCGTGAATTTGCATCCTTTAGCAGCTCTTGTAATCCGTCGTGAAAATTCCGTCACATTTTCGTTACTTGCTTTTTTTATAGTTGCAAATTCAAAGCGTAGTATTAACGATGATTTCGGTTTAAAAAGCTTCATGATGTTTTCCTCGATGTCTTCGTAGGTAACTGAGTCATCTTCAGGGTATGCTGGCAAGCATAGATCTTCTAGTGCGGAATAAATATGTGGTGGCAAACATGTTAATATTATTGTTTTTCTTTTGGATTCGGGTACGTCCATCGCAGTTATGTATGTTCGTAGTTGGCGGACGAACCGCTGATCGTTGCCATCGAATACCGGTGGCATAATGGCCGAAATAGCTTGTTTTATCGTCGCGTCTATTTAATTTAATAACGTTTATAATCTACAGCTTTATATATTCTTTCTAACATCCTATACAAAAATTATTTCTCTATATATATTAAATTAAAAAGTCCCATGAGAATATACTGTTAATTACAGTTGAAATAACTTACGTAGATGCGTGACTTTCAACACGCATCTACGTGATTTCTAACACGTACAACTCACCAACATAATAATAGAACAAAGTGAGCAGATCACGTCTAATAAACTTGGCTAATTGAAAGTGTTATTAGACCTGTTCTAGCTGCTAAGCCTGAGCTTCTGGCTCATTTTTTTATCTTTTCTACAAATTCTACCGTGTTTCTGCACACGCAAACTTTAATCTTTAAACTTTAATCGCATTTTTCAATGCTCAATTTATCATCCAGCTAAGTTTGAAGCTAATTTCCGTATTACTTTATCTAAGTTTAAAGCTAACTTTTTTTTTTTGGTTTACAACAGTTTTTTTGTTTTCTTTCATTTCTTTAGATTCTCTCCTGTCTTTATATTTTTTTGATAAACAATTTAGAGTTTTTCAAGTCAATCACTTTCATTTTTTTTTCTATTTTGTATCAAATTATGCAAATAAGTTTGTTAAATTATTAGGCTTTAAGGTGACCAGACGTACTCTTTTTTAGAGTATTATACTCTTTATGACGTAAAATTTTTTATACTGTTTCTTTTTCTAAAAATCACAAAATATACTCTTTTTTTTTTTAACTAATGATTTAAGAAATTTATTTATTTGAAATAAACAAATAATAAATGATTTTGCGAAGATCTAAGCAGTATTTTTTTCAAAGCTGATATTTCTTTTACCATGACAATGATGCAATATTGTTCAACACGCAGCACATAAACACAAAGTTTAAAAAATATAAAACAAAAGCTAGAATCTTTTTTTTTCTTTAAATTTTTAGCTGCTTATGATGAAAACTTAAAATCATTGAGTTTGTATGGTCATACCACAACGTAAAACACGGCCATTCTTTCAGGGATATAGACTGCACATCAAATTTTTGAGAAAATCTTGTAATTATAAGATTACGTGTGGAAAACGTCAAAGTGTCTTATTAACAATTTAATTTTAAATTAATCTGAAGATTTGTTTAAAAAAGATGTGCAATAAGCAAACGTTTTGTTGTTGCATGTGATGCATTGAACCACAGAAATTTTTTTTTTTTTTCGTGGTTTGATGCATCACATGCACTTTTAAAATACAAGACTTTTTTTATTTTAAAAGTTCATAACCTTCCAAATGAAACTACAGAAACAATAGCTAATATAATTTTAAAAGATATTAACTTTTTACAATATACAATATAATGTTATTGGATTTTCTGCAGATAACACTGTAAACTTTGGTGCTTTATTAACTAATAAAACTGTAGGTAACATCCATGCAAATCTTGAAAAGAATTTACAGAGAGAAAATTACGTGTAATTCCAATAAATATTGAAAATATAATGCTAAAAATATATCATCAGTTTAAGTAAAAAAAAAAAAAATGTGACTTCTGTTGAAGTATTTTTATTTTATACCACAATAGTTGGTTATTTAAAAAAGTGGGCTGGAAGATTTTGTAATGAAGCATGGAATATAAAGTAACTTATGTTAAAGAACAAATTTTCAAATGACAAATTTAAGGAAGCCTACATATATTTTCTTAATTGAACTAAATCATTGCCTATTCCTATTGTAAGTGATAATGAGAATTTTGACTATATACCCATTAATGACCATATACCCATTAATGATTTTTTGGTTCATTTAGTCAACAAATTTGACCATTTTTTTACAGTCAGTCAGCTGATGCTTAGACAAAAACGAGGACTTTTTTTTAGTAGGCAAAAGTTATTATGGCATTCCCCCTTCCCTATGTGACACCTACTCGAGCCGGCCCTGATCGAAAATATATTCTTTATTTTTAAAAAATCTGGTATACATATTAGACTTAATTATTATTTTAAAAAATAGTAAGTTATGCATTAAATTTGTTAAAACAGACATTCTTCAAGCTTGCAGCTGCAAGCATAAAGAATGTCTACAGTTACCTAAAATTACAATAGTAATTTTAGAGTTATTTTATTAAAAAATATATTTGAATCATTTTTACATCTGTCTTTTTTCTACATCTGTCTACAGTTGTCTGCGCAGACAGATGTAGACAGACTGTCTGTAATTGTAGATTTTATGAATGTTTTATCATAAAATTTATGAATGACCATTTTTTTTGTGTTATTTGGCAATTTGATTTAAAAGATAATAGTATAATATTTTGTAATTGTTATTTAATATTTTTGTTTGAATTTTAGAAATCTAATTCATTAAATCCAAAAGGAGGCTCAAAGTATGAAAAAAAGAAAGAAAATTTCAAAGAAAGTGTTAAAAATGCTAAAGAAAAAGTAAAAGAGATTGGCAATAATGAAAAATTTGCAGGTAAGATATTATATTTTGTATATTATATTTTTTAATGTCCTAAATATTTGTGACAAAATGTTATTCAAATGAACCAAAATCAAAATTTTTTATTATTTAAGCAGTTTAATTTTTTAAAATTTAGAAATCATAGAAGGTATAAGTGGTGTTGGAGATGGTTTAACTCAGCTTGTTGGTGGCATAAGTAGTGGAAGTTGGCAAGATATGCTTCTTGGTGGCCTCAGTATTGTAGGAACATTGGCTAGTTTAGCAGGTCCAATGGGAGCTGCACTTTCAACTGTATTAAGTCTTGTTTCAATGGTTTTTGGACTATTTGGGGGATCTCAAGGTATACTTTTTACTTAAGTGTTTTTTTTTTTGACAAGAACTTAGTCACAGTTTTATTTACCATTTATTTGTCACAGTAACTTCTTCTATGTTTAGGCCTAGTTTTAAGTATTTTAGATGTTTTTGAGTAAAAGTGTTACATCTTGTATCTGTTATATATTGTGTAGATTCTACACCACCTGCCTGTCTTTTATAGCTTTTAGAACCCCAACCAAATGCAGTTGAACAGCACTGGTGTAGAGATATAACTCTGATGTTGTATACATTAGAATCATATATGCTTATAATAATAGTAATAATAATAATAATAATAATAACAATAATAATAATAATAATAATAGTAATATACACTGTAATAATTGATGAAATCAATTGTCGAGCGCAATAACAGAAGATGTTGTTCTGTAACAGCTTTAGATGTTCTTATAATAGCATAAACTTTTGGTTTTGACCATGAAAATTGTAATGCTTTAATTGAGCTTTACATATTGAGTTTTTAAACTAATCTCTTCATAAACGACACTCTTCTAGTGATGTTGATTTCATTAATTGCAATCTTCTTTCATATTACATTTTTTTAAAAGCTCGTTCTAGTTTTGTAGCTTTTATATATACGTCTATTATATTTATCAATGCATTATAGCAGCTTCAAATTATGTTATCTTTTTACAATAGCAAAAACAACGCATAGATTTTTCTATTGAGTTATTTAAAGAAAAAAGATGAAGTTTATAAAGCAAGATAATGATTAAAATTCCCCTGCTTTAAAGCTCTTGGTTTCTAAAATCAATTTTCATTTTCATTTTCTTGGTTAAATCCTCTTCTTTATGACCCTTCACTGAATCCTTTCTTATGACCCTTCACTTGAATCCTCTTCTTTATGACCCTTCACTGATCTTACCCTTTCATGGAAACCATAAATACAATTGGTTTCTAAATTAGCATCTGGTCAACCATTTCCTTGCTTTATAAATTTGTTATTTTTTTTCTTGTAGTTTCTTGTCGGAATCAGATTAAAAACAAAAAACAACAACAGACGTACTACTATATTTACATACACATAGTAGTATGCTATTTATTTTTTTCCTTTCATTCTACTGACCATAGCCTAGGAGTTTACTATGAGCAAACAGGAGAAACTATTTATCATGAGTTCAAAAGACTTTGGAATAGATAAAAAATCGATATAGATTATGCAAAACGGTTAAAATCAAGTGTTGCAATAAATAAATCAAGTTATGAATGGTAATGTAATCTATGAGTCATTTACCCATCTTCTCCTACAATTAACTCTTATTTTCAATCTTTCTTGGAAACAATTATATCTAAATATTGCAAAACTAGCATCTGCTAAGGTTGCATCTTTTTTTATCATTTTCTTACTCCATATTCTATTTTTTATCTCTATAAATCTCTAATCAATCCTTGTAGTGAATACTATTGTCATATCTGAAACAGATCTTCAAATGATGCTCTTTCTCTTTTAGGCAAAGTGCAAAAACGCATTGTAAACATAGTTGGATTTGTTCTTGCAGCCAATCTTTAATCATTAACATGTTTTCGTAATGTTGCTTCTCTTTCTTTTTTCTACAAATACTATAATGGGGGCTGCTCTATAGAGCTTTATAAATTTATTCTAAAGTTACTCGTCATTCAACTAAGTCTCTTCTATTTATTGTGACTGTTCCTAAGTGCTCCAAAAACTCTTATTCTTTTAGTTTTTTTCCTCGAACATAAATTCTTTAGGATGCGCTGCCTTCATCTTGTTTTCCTGATTCATATAATTTTTTTAAATCACCTGTAACTAATGACTATATAAGACAATATTACTAAAGACTAATGGGACGATAGTCATAACAAGTCAGATCGCTCTACAGAATTTTTGAAAATATGGATAACAGATGGCGCTTTCTAGCAGACTGGAAAACAAGACTCTGATAAGCACTTGTTAGATAGGCATTTCCAAAAAATCACGCACGGAAACTCGTATATGTTTTTACTTTTATTTTCATAAAAATAAAACTAGCAATCTCCAATTTACTCTCATTTAATTCTAATCAATATAAATATTTTGTAAACAAAAAATAGTAAGAATTAGTAATGTTAACAAAAAATAAATAAAGTTTGAAATGGAATCACGCACGGAGCAGAAAAACCTCTATTTTAGTTACTAGATAAATAAACTTTAATTCCTCGGACAATATAAGTTTCACCGATATACTTTTTTTAAAAAATAATATTTTAAACATTAGTAAAGATTTCCAGAAAGTTACAGGATTGCACTATGAATCATAGAGTCACAGCAATCATTTAAATGCAGTTTATGAATGATCACGCATGGAAGTCACGCACGGATGTTGCAAATTTGTCAATTTCATGTAGTTATTTTTATGAAAATAAATTGCTTGTGAGTATTTCAAGTGAAATATTATACTTCTGCGACTCATATTTAATATATTTTCGATGAGAAACAGCAGTCATCAATTATTTCTAGCTAGAGTATGGCGTTTTGAAAATTATTGTATATTTTTCAAAATGTAGCGATATTATTACTCAAAAAAATAAAATTGTAAAAATCTGTATATTTAATTTATTCAGATAGCCTAAAATATGATAAAAATACTTTAGTTATAATTGTTCTTTAAGAAAATCAAAATAGTATACATATTGCATAAAGTCCCAGGTTTTAATTGGTAAAACAAAGAAAAATAAAAAATCACGCACAGAAATGGAAATGCCCAGATAGTTTTGAAAGTATAAACAACAGCTCCAGAGAAAACTTCTGCAAGACTATAACAGGTATGTTGTCTGGACCACAAGCTGTAGAAGAGTCTAAGCAGGAACCTGTCGTATATACTTTCAAAACTATATAACAAGTACTTATCTGGGTCTTATTTTCCAGCTCGCTGGAAAGTGGCATCTGTTATCCCTATTTTCAAAAATTCTGGAGAGTGATCTGACTCATTTAACTACGCTCCCATTTGTCTTCTTCCTATCATAAGTAAGGTTTTTAAGTCTTTAATTAAAAAACACTTAATCTCTCATCTTGAATATAATAACTTTCTGATCATCAATATGGTTATCAATCTTCTCATTCTACTGCTGATTTTTTAACGGTAATAACCTATAGGTTTTGTCGTGCATTAGATAAATCTAGAGAAGTTAAGGTTATTGGTCTCAACATTTCTAAAGCCTCCAATAAAGTTTGGCATGCTGGTCTTCTCCATAAGCTCTGTTTGTATGGTGTATCAGGTATCATCATATTTAAGATTATTGAGTCCTTCTTTACCAATCGTAGAATAAAAGTTGTCCTAGATGGGCAGCACTCTTCTTCATATCCTGTAACTTCAGGGGGTCCTTAAGGTCCCATCCTTAGCCCTATGTTCTTTTTAATTTACATAAACAATCTTCCAGATATTCTCACATCAATGGTGGAATTGTTCGCTGATGATACTGCCATTTATTTTTGTCTTGATAAGAAGCCAGCACTCTGATTACTTGGAGGGGGCATTTGAGCTTGAAAAAGATCTTATCTCTGCTACAACATGTGGCTCGCAATGGCTAGAGAACTTTAATTCAGATAAAACCTAATTTTTTTGAGCCAATCATTACTGTAATAATTTAGATCTTCCTTTACTTATGAACAGTGATGTACTCGACGAGTCATCTACCCTTCATCTTCTAGGATTAACTCTTACTTTCGATCTTTCTTGGAAACTATATATTAAATCTGTTGCAAAATTAGTATCTGCTAAGGTTGCATCTCTTTATTGTGCTTGACACTTTCTTACTCAATTTAGATAAAGTAGCTGGAGTGATACATATATTAAGCAATGTCAATCAAACTGTTTGTTGGCTATATCATGTAGGATGTGATTAGTGGAATCAAGAGAAGAGATTGATAAAAAGTTCTGAATTCATCTTACAACTCATTTTTGTCTTTAGGAGAGGTAACAAAATCTTAATCATGCAAGAGAGGTAGAAAAACAGAATTTTCTATATTACACTTTCTCCAGATTTTCTCCAGATTCTTGCATTTTATCTCAAAAAATCTCTTGAAGTCTCAAGAGATTTTTTGAGATAAAATGCAAGATTTTGTGATCTGAAAATAGCGGGCTTTGGTAAAATAAAAAGTAATTTAGTAATTTAGCTTATTTGCGAAAAATTATTATTACTATATAACGTTATTACTATCATTATTACTATGATTATCAAGACAACAAAAAAAACTATTTATATTTAACAACAATTATAAAAAACAATTTAGATATTTTTGTGAATATAAGTATAATTGCATGAATGACCTTCTTTAAAATGTAGAGTGTAGGGTCGTATATATTTTAAGCAGACCATTGTATAATATTTTTTTTATTCTATGCTTTGTATAAACTGTTTATAGCCACAGATTTATATTGCTTATACCAATTTATGAAGAACAAGATAATATTAAGATTCATAATTTATCCTGGTTCCAATCTAAAGTAAAGAAAAAAATCTTTAACAAAGCTTTATTAATTACAAATAAGTTTAATTACAAAAAAAAAAAAATAACTCTATGAAAACCCTCTATGAAATGCTCTAGAAATGCTCTAAACAATGGGAATGCGGATTTAAAAAGAGAAAAGATTTTGATATGCTTTAACTAAATTAAAATCAGTTACTATATATATATATATATATATATATATATATATATATATATATATATATATATATATATATATATATATATATATATATATATATATATATATATATATATTATATATATATATATATATATATATATATATATATATATATATATATATATATATATATATGTATACGTATTAGTGCTTGCATAAATCTTCGCAAGAGTGCTCGATGAATTAAAGTAAATTAAAATGACTTAAATTAAAACAGAGCTGTATTTACATATATTATTTATATATAAAACTGCATATTTTTCACAACTATTAGTTTCATGCTAAATACAATCATCAGGTGTAAATATGTTTTTTTTTCTCGTAAAAATAATAAATCTGTACAAAAGAAAATGAGTTAAAAAATCTAATCTTTTGGTTTGTGGTTGTCCAGCAAAAACTTGTTTTCATGGCGACATTTAGATATTAGTTCGTTTTTTTTACATAAATAGTTTTTCGTATAAGCATAACAAGCATTTTTTGGTTATGTTGTTGTACGCGGGGGCATATTTTATGACGGACCATTTTAAATTGGGTGTTATTTTTGTTTTATTTTGTGTATCCCATATATATTTAGAATAGTGGTTGCATTTGTGAGTTTTTTATTTTCTAAGGATTGCTTGTGATTCGCCCATCTAGTTTTCGACATGCCCTCTGTTGAACAAATGTATGTTTTGTCGGGTGTGTTTGGGAATGATGCAATTCACTTATAAATTACATTTGTTTTTCTGCAATTTCCATTCATAATGCAGATTTTGCTTAGTTTACAATTGCAAGTTAAAGTGACCTTTGGGTTCATCGAAATAACTTTATTGTTGTGGTTCTTTATAATTTTTGCTATGTTGCTTGTACAGCTGTAGCTGACTTTTGTTGTGTTACGGTTAAATAGTTTATGAAGTGGATTTGGTTTTGGAAAGTGTTTGTCGATTAATTGTAAGAAGGTTTTGCCTATATTTGTGAGAATGTTTTTATTATATGGTAGGTTAAACCAGAATATATTTCTTTTTCATTTACAATTGGGGGTTTCTTTGGCATCAATTTTAGGTTTGTATTTGAAGCTAAAATCTTTGAACCCATTTCTTTTTAGGGCTTCGTCATATTCTGCCCTTGCCAAGTTGAATATTTTTTCATCAGAAGAATTCTGGGATAACCTATCGTTGATAGCAATCGGAATTTGTTTAATAATTTGTGGGGGGTGGTTGGACTCAGTGTGGATGTAAAGTAGGTTGCTATTTGTTTTTTTGAAAGGATGATATGAGTCTTTTTCAAGGTTGTAACGTTTTTTGTAACGGTTTTTCAAGGTTGTAAAAGGCAAATGTAACGTCTAAGAAGTTAGCGATTGTTAGGTTGGTCGTACAAATTTTTTCTGAAGACATGTTGTTGTTAAAATAGTGTATAAGTCTAATGTTAAAGCTTTACATTTATCATCAATATATGGTTTTCTAAATTTAAAAAATTTTAGAAATTTTAATGTTCATTTTTCCTAATTCCGTGGACTAAAAATATGAGTTGAACATTATTCAAGTCTTAAATATGATTTGAATAAGTGTGTGACTAACACCTTATATTGTAAGAAAGAGGATTTACTTGAGTTTACTGATTTGAGAATAATTTCATTTAATCATTTACATAAAATTTTTTATTATTTACAATGAAAGTTGATCATAATTACCAATACAATAGTTTTAAAATAATTTCTGAAAATGGTAAACATAGACTTATGCAAAAAAATTATGTTTAAAAATATCAAGTAAATAATGTTTATAATATAAATTAAAAAAAATAGAAAATTTGTTAAACGGGAAAAACTGTTGGAAAAATTCTTTTCATCATTTTTTACTTTAATAACAGAAGCAGAAGAAAGTCAAGAAGGAATGTTAAAACGAGTAATTGATGACGCCCTGACTCGTGCTCGTGCAGATGAATTAAGAGCAGAAGCAGAGGGTTTGAAGAAGGCAATTAACTCCATTCGAAATTCAGTCAATCAATTTCGAGAAGAAAATTCTATTACAGAAAATCAAGCCACTGAACTTTATAATCAGGGTTTTCGGGTTTGTATTTTAGATATGGTTACACTTGTTTTTATTTATTTTTTCTTAAAGCGTGTTATTAAAATTGCTATATGCATACACACAGTATGGTTGGCTATATTTAGATTTGGGTGAGGTGAAAATTACTTTATTGGAAAATTTCTTTTGTTCATATTATAAAGCTCAATTTATAATATTTTAGAAAAAAAAAATTTAAGGGGGCTTTAACTGACCCTTGATTATTTATCTAATATTATCCAAACTTTATAAAAATATTTTGGATAGTATTAGATAAATAAGAATATTTATCTAATATTATCCAAAATTCATATAAAAAAGATTTTTTTGCTGAGTTTTTTTGCACTAAAACTAAAATAATAATATTTATATAAAACTATGATTATTTCTAAAATTTTGACATACTTTTGAAGAAATGTTTCTTTTTAATAATATTAAGGACCCATTAAATATTCATGGGCCAGTTGGGACCTCTTAAAATACTTTTAATTCAAAACAATTTTAAATCCAGTATTATTTGATTATATAGAAAAAACCTAGAGGTGTAACAGGGAAAAATTTTAAAAAAAGTAGTAATAACAATAATAAAGAGGTACATGATATAACATGTGACATGTGTTTTGCATTAATATCTATATATTTTTAGATCTTTATAATAAAATTTATTTCTATAACACATATTTTACATTATTGAAAAAACCAGACAAAGGACACATCATAAATACCTAGACACAAGTGTTTTTTGGTGTATATGCACAGTAAGAACATATAACAAAATGAAATGTATGTAATATAGGTTCAGCACCAAGATTTCAAAGAACAATAATTTTTTTCAATGTTTATATAAAAACCATTTTTAAACATTATTATTATAAACTTTTTAAACATTATTATTATAAACTTTTTAAACATTATTATTATAAACTTTTTAAACATTATTATTATAAACTTTTTAAACATTATTATTATAAACTTTTTAAACATTATTATTATAAACTTTTTAAACATTATTATTATTAAAGGGCTCTTTATCATAAATAGCAAATTATTATAAATAGCAAAAATAACAATCAATTAAGTGTCTCATCTTGATTTTGAAAAAAAAGTGCATTTGTATATTCATTTTTGTATAATATAAACATAGTAAATTAGTATATTATAAATATTTATAATATACTTATGATAAATATAAGTATATTATAAATAAACCAAATCTATTAAGGAACTACATCTTTATATCTAACTGGTTGCAATACAGCAAGCAGTTAGATATGAAGAATATATTTTTATTAAGAAATACACAATAAAAGGTCAAAACATTCTTCTGGAAGAACAAGCTCCTTCTTTAATTCTGAACTTTGCCTCATAGAGATGATGAAAATGTCTGATGAACAGAACAATCTCATTACATCCTCATTTGTGAGTTTCCAAGAAATTTTTCTTGCTAAGTGTTCTCAAAAATTTTTTGACATCTTTATTTTTTACTCTTCTGAGCTTCTTCAGTTAAAAGCAGGCCTAGCCGGGAAGTGGGTGCAATCGCATTCAATTCCTGACCACATTTACAATACTTAGATGCGACAATTTGGCCACGGCTCTTTAGTTTTTTTGAGAACATTTCCAAAAAAAAAAAAAAAAGCGCTAAGAAAGATTTAAATGGACTGATGAGAGACAATTACAAAAAAAACTAAGAAAACAAGCTCGTACCACATAATTTTTTAAGTGGGGTCGTTTTTGAAAAAAAAAGGAAGTTTAGAAAAGCAAACATAAATTTTGCTAAATTTTTATATCAAAATTTGTGTGAAGCAAAGAATTAATTAAATAAGTTTTTAACGCAAAATAAAAACTTGAAACAAAATGAACTACGTCAGAACTAATATTTTCTTTTTATAATTTTTTTATAA
Organism: Hydra vulgaris; assembly: GCF_022113875.1. Taxonomy (NCBI): domain Eukaryota; kingdom Metazoa; phylum Cnidaria; class Hydrozoa; order Anthoathecata; family Hydridae; genus Hydra; species Hydra vulgaris. The sequence goes on along the minus strand of NC_061167.1, from coordinate 47,811,606 downwards.
ATTATGCAACATTTTAAATACAAAGTAACAACTTACTATTAACCCCTAAACCGTTAATGACGTATATATACGCAAGAAAGAACTTTAGAAAAACGGTGTTGACGTATATACGCATATATTTGTTTGAAGAAGAGTGACACTTACAATACTGAACTATAAGCAGTAAAACCAGTCTTATATTCTAGAATATTCTTCTACAGAAATTTTAAGCTAATAATGGCAATTTTTGTAAAAGTGTAACTGATTTAATATGAATTAAAGTAAACACTTTTTTAAATTAGCAAATTGTGAAAAAAAAGGTAGTGATGCAAACTTGAACTTAAAATAAGATATTGTTAACATTATGCTTGAAAGTGACAATGAAATTTCAGATTTTAGTGATGGTGACCTTGATGATATTATAGGATGGCAGACATATTCACTGAAAAAAGCAGTGATGATGTTATGAACAAATCAATTACTGAAATCAATAAAGTAATTGTTACCCAGCCTGTTTCTTTCGTTGTTCTAACTCGTAAAAGACAGCAAATGACTGTAAAAAAAACAAACAAAAATTTTTGTTGGATAAACAGTAAATCTGTATTAGGTATGTGCAGGCAAATCTTACATTGTGATTCATGTGTCCATGAGTCTGTAATACCAGATGGCCAGCTGGAGATTTTTGAACTCTTATTCACAACTGAACTTGTAGATATGACAGTAAACGTGACAAATAAATGTTCAGATCAAAGCAATATAGGTTAAGTGCATTCTAAGTCTATCCATATCTGAAGACAATTAATAACAATCAAATGTACTTAGCTGTGCTTATATACTGTGGCTTATTACAAAAAAAAAGTGACGTTCGATTATGGTTTTACCTTGATTTGAGAATTATCATAATGTATTAAAATAATACGTCTAAATTGTTGTAAGGTCTTTTAATATATTATGGATTTAATTAAACTTTTAATATAATTTACCAACATTTCTGACTCTTTTTGTTCATTTTATATAATACTTGCATTTTTTAAAAATTAACCTGACGCTGGAGCTATTGCGCACCAAAATTAGGTGATGGTTACAGGGTTAATGATTGTTTAATAAAGAAACGAATATTATCTTATACGAATACGAATATATCTTCTATTTATAAAAGAGTATAATATAATTTCTTATATTTATATACTTTTGTCTAATTGCAACAAGATTCTAATAAAACTAACGCTAGTTTAGTAAATAAAAAAGTTAATATTATTTTATTGACTATTTCATGCTTCACGTAGTTTGGAAAGTTTATTCTTGTATGTTTATACATAGTTTTATTAACATTGATAATTATTGATAATTTCATGGAAAACGCAGTCGTTGTTAAAAGTCTTTTTATTTACAAAATCAATCATACAAGTTGCTTTAAAAGAAACACATTAACATAAAAAACACATACAACAAATTACATTTACTTAAAAAAAAACATTTTATCTGTTATTACTTTATCTATTAAAAAATAATAATATACTACTAAAATCTATTAAATATAATAAGCTTTACAAAACTTTGATAATTTAAAAAATATGTATTCAAAACTTCTATTTTTGTAAACAATTAATAGTTTAAAATATTTGAGGCTTTGCAGACGTGTTTCCGTGAATGATAAATTAAATTGAAATAATAAATTAAATTTAAATAATATATTTAATTAAAATAATTGTTTGATAACATATTTTTATAACAATTAACGCTAGAAATTTCAAATACAATCTTTAAGACAGAATACTCTAGAACATTACTTCGCATAGTCAGCATTTTTTTTGAACTAATAGAATTAGTTTGTTTGTAGATTTGGAGAGTTTTTAGTGTTTGCTAATATTCTTTATTCCGCACCAAGATGTTTTAAAAACATTTAATTTTTTGTATATTTCCATGTATGGCCGTAAAACACTTTTCAAATTCAAGTTTTTGAATTTGAAAAGTTTTTTCAAATTCAAAAACTTGAATATTCTGAATGTATGTTTCCATGTATGTCTGCAAAACAAAATTTTAAAAATACATTGAATGTTCTCAAAACATCTAATAAATATGGCCAAGTTGTCGCAACTGAATATTATTTTTGTGGTCAGTAATCAAGTGCGATCGCACCTGCTTCCTGACCAAGCCCGATTATGCTTAATCATAGTTTGTAACACTCTTGCGCTTATCGTAGGTAAGTTACTTGTCAGCAATGCTGCGAATAATAAAAAATGCCTGATGGAATTTTAAAACAAAAAATTAATTACATCATAATAGTAATTTAATAAGCCAGGTAAATAAAAAAAGCAATTGCTTTTACTCAGTAGTTGATCAGCTTTATGTGTAAAAAATTTCAGCAATTTTGCTTCAGTTTTTATTCACAATAAGCTGAACAATTACTGAGTAAGTTACTTAGCTTTACGCGAATAAAAGTTAGAGCAAAACAGATGAAGTTTTTATTTACGTAAAGGTGACCAATTACTGAGTAAAAGTAAAAGGTTTATTCACCTGGCGTAATATTTCTCCTTAGGCAGCCACCTAATGTGCCGAACCCTAGATCCGCTTCTTCTTAATTTTATAATTTTTTAGGAGAAACTTCTTTTCATGCATGCATCTAGAAATCAATTCCGATTTTTTGATTAACAAACATTCTTGTTCGCATGTGTAACTAATTCAATTTATTCTTGTAGGCTTATGCCTACAAGAATAAATTGAATTAATTACACATGCAATTGAATATTGAATGTAATTAGTATACACATAATTAATATGCATTCGGAAATATTATATGCAGGTGCTGTTTTAAGGATGGACCAATTCAATATAAAATCGTCATTTTTTTTTATCTTTCAATACCCATATGTATTTTGACAGCATGGTGCCTTTTGAATACTTTTTATTTTTAAAGGATTGTTTATAGTTGGTAAAAATTTTTTTTCCATTTACCCTGTTAAGCCACTTTATCGGGTTACATTTTTTGAGGAAACAACACATTTATATACCACATTTAAAAAAAAAAATAAGCAAATATATATATATTTTTGCATATATCGTAAAAAAATATATCCTAAATGATTGCATATAAGTCACAAAATTTGTTAAATTTTCAAGTCAAAGTAGATTATATGTGAGTATTTATTGCATGTTAAGGTTATAGTTGACTATTTTTAATTTGTATTTTTTATGACCTGTGCCAAAGTCAAAGTGGCTATTTTGGCTGGAAAATTTGACTAATTAAAATTGAACCTCTTGACTTAAAAGCAAGCATTTTTATATGGGTTTAGCTGTGCAAGAAACTTCATGATGATGATATCATATTGAACCGATTAACTGCAGTTAACTGTTTCAATATGATATCATAAACTGAAGCCGCTGCATGCTTTTAGCACATATATTGACTATAAGTTTGGGTTTTGTTTTTAGATAAAGGCTGAAAAAAATCAATCTTTAATTATGCTTAAAACAGAATCAATTGTCATTTTTACAAGTTTTTTGTGTTGAAGAGAAACATCTTTTGTATCCAAAACATGACTAATTGTAGGATGCAGTTTTTTTCTTCTTTCAAGTAATTTGTTAGTTGTTGGAAAATAGATGCCTTTTAAAGCAAAAGATATTAATTTTCTCATTTGCTCCTTACTTAGTGTAAGGTAATGCATTAAACTATTAGTTCTAGGTATGATTTTAAAAAAGTATATTACCAATATGAGCCTATTATTATTTTGTTATTTTGTGCATTAACTCTATATAAAAGGAAACCCAATAACTGGTTTAACATTCAACTCTGGGCATTCATTAGTGATAAAGTTGTTTATATAATTGACAAGTTCCTGTGCCCTCTCTCTCTAAAAATTTTTATTTTAAAACACATGGTTCTGTTATGTAAACATCCACTACTTCATAATCAATATCTTTTGATACTTATGAAAGTATATCCCATTTTTCTTAATATATTTTTTGTTCACACACATTTTCAAACTCCTGTAAGTTAACTGATAAATAGTATTTCTTTAATGTCTAAATATGTTATTAAGTTTAACTTAACAGAATTATTGAGTTATGTGAAAAATTTCAGTGATGTATTTTACATTTTTATTTTTTCCATTGCATTTATTTTTTATTTTACTTTACTTATGCTGAAACACAAACAAGAAAACATTAAATAAGATAAAAATAAGATAAAATTAAATAAGATAAAATCAATTAAATAAGATAAAATCAATTAAATAAGATAAAATCAATTAAATAAGATAAAATCAATTAAACAAATAAAAGTTAGGGTTAGGGTTCATCATCATCTTTCACATTTGTAACCATAAATAAATCAAAAATTTTTAGAAAACTAAACTGTCTCACTGTTCAACTTTTTTAAATCATGTAAATAAAAAAAAGGTGCTAACTTGCCTCAGTTTTTCTTATAATATTTTAAAAGAAGTAATGTTAATTGTATTTATAATGTCAGAGTAGAGGTAAGTTAAAACAAAAACTTGACAAGCCTAAGATTTAATCTGGTCTTTTTGTTTAAAAAAAAACACAAGTTTACAACAAAATTAACTAGTTAATTTCAAAAAACTCAACAAAAAGAAAAAAAAAAAAAAGTAATTAAACCAAATTACACATTTTAAGTTAATTTGATCCATATCAAATTAAAAACTACTTTTTCATAGGTTGTTTACCAAGTTCCATGTTAGTAAAACCATTTTAAATGAAAACAAAATTCATTTACTAAATCTAAATTTACTAAATATTTATAGAGCTTTAAAATTTTTGGAAATTCACCAACTTCAAAGTTACATATCTTCACTTAGAAATTATCTTGAAACATATTTTTTTTTTTATCAACATTTTTTATTTTTTAAGGAATTATCAAAAAAATATTTTTTGCTTATTCAACCTCTAGGTCCACTGTCTAAGGTAAGCCTACATAACTTTTTCTATTATCTCCTAATAAAGTTACAATTCTAAAACTCAGTTTAATGGTTCTGAGACAACCTAGTAATGAGGTACCAAACTCTTAGGTAAATCTGAGATTTACTAGAGAGTTTGAGATTTATCTCAGTCTGATTCCACCTAAGTTATAACAGTACCAATATGCACATAAATAGTATGACTTGGATTAGGTTTTTTAGTTAATGTGTTTTGTCTCTGCCAAAAATTATGCTTTTTTATCTAATCACCTGAATTCTGGCAAACATGACAGCTTTTATTTCTTGTTTAAACCTGACATTTACTAAAACAGATGAAACAATGATAAATGAAATTCTTCTCTTATCTAATTTTCTTACATCAATATATATTTTATTTAGGGTCTAACTTTTTTCGGACTACTTAAGTTTCAAATCAATAAATATTGTGATTGTGCTGTTGAAAAGTCAGAGGATGGCGAAGAAGTTAAAAAAGCAAAAGAAAATTCTGATCGATGTTTAGAATTTCTTAATCTTTATGCTGATTTGTCAATACTTCGACAACTGTTAATAGCAGATATGGCAAGTCTTGTTGGTTCAGTTGGATTGAATGCTACAGCTATAAATCTGTTATCGCTTACAGAAAAAGAAAAGATATCAGATAAAGAAATATTACTTTTTTTGTTGGACCCAATCAATAATAAGTAAGTACTGTTATTTGAGTTTTGTAATAAAATCATTTACTTCTGTTTTTAATTGACACTGAAACATGAAATGGTTGACTTACAAGAATTACACTAACATAATAAATTCGATTCAAGATTTATAAACTATTAGGAGGAGCTTCTAAATCTTTGATGTAATCTTCTTAATAGTTGTCTGTGATAGAGGTTAATACCAGGAAGGGCATCTTGTAAAATATTGCTTCAACAATTTGGCAATATCATAATTAAACAAAAAGAAAGTTTTGTTATGTAAATCTGTCCATAATGCATGTGCTTTGATTACTAGGACCATAGACAATAATTACTTGGTAAAAAAAAAAGTTAATTTTAGATAGAATAATCAAGTTTAGTTATTTATTGAAACCCAAAACCAAATTTAAAGCAAGCCAAATTGAAACAAAATTATTTCTCAAATTTTGTTTGTTTCTCAGCATAATATTACATTGTTTGTACATTTTCTTATTGAAAAACTGACCATCTATCTAAGCTTAGTAACACCTCAGATGGATTTTTAAAATTTAGTAAATTTTTTAGTTTTTCTTTGATCGCTTAGTTCAAAATTTGATGTAATAATAGTATGATTTTCAAGAAATTGTTATATTGTTTACAATTAAAAAAAGCCCTGGGTTGTTTATAATAGGGTAAAATTAAGTACCATTAGTTCAAATATGATTCTGTGGTTGTTTTTTTTTTTTATTGACCCAACCTATTGTAGGTTGCACTCTGGAAATGTGGGGTGCAGCATGTCTTGTTTTTTCTTTTTTTTTCTGATGTCAAGAATTGATACTACTTTTCATTTGTTAGGTCTCAGGTCTGGGGTTTTTTGGTATTCTTCTTTTTTGTGGTCATCTTTTGCGATTCAATTGCCTGTTCTATTTCATTTATATTTGGTTGATGTTTTTTAATGTTTGAAATTAGCCCTCATATGGATTGAATCTTTGAGTTTGTACATTTTTATACATTATTGAACTGCAAATATTACTAAGAAGTGTGCACTGGATTTTAAGATGTTTGAGTTTTGACACATAGATCAAGTCTGGAGATTGCACATTTCATTGTGCAAACTTCAGACTTGTATATGTTTATGCTTATTTCAAATGAGGTTCTTCTAACGATTCACTTTTTCTTCTTGACAAGGTCCAAAAACGCATTGTAAATGTTGTTGGACCTGGAGTATCTGCTAAGCTTGAGCCTCTTTCCCATTGTCGTAAAGTTGCATCTCTTTCTCTTTTCTACAAATACTATCATGGTCACTGCTCAAAGGAGTTATCATCTCGAGTTCCATCAACTAAAATTCATTCTCGTTTTACTCGTCATTCAGCTAAGTCTCATTCGTTTACTGTATCTGTCCCTGCATGCTCTAAAAACTTTTGTTCATCTAGTTTTTTTCCCCGCACTTCAATCCTTTGGAACTCTCTCCCATCTTCATGTTTTGACTCATACAACCTTCAACTTTTCAAGTCTTCTGTCAACCGTTTCCTTGCTCTATAAATCTGTTCTTTTTTTTTCCTAGTAACTCCCAACTTAATAGTGGTTGCTTGGGAGTGAATGCAAATAATAAAAAAAAAAAACCAAGTGCATTAAATTTCGAAAAAAAAAAGTGTTTATGGATGTTTGGTTAAGATAAATTATTAGTAAAATATTGAGATTAATGTAAGTATACAGAAGTTACAAAAATGTTAAGTAAGATATTAGTCATATAAATACTAATAAATTTGTCGTTTTCAGGATTTCTTAAACAAAAAAACTAACAAAGATTCGAAAAGTCTATCATCGATCAAAAGCTATTTTTAAAATATATTTCATTTATACATTTTTAATTGACAATATAAGAAAAATCTCACTCAATTTTAGAATTTTGAAAAAAAGTTAAGCAAATGATATCCATAATAGTTAAATAATGTTTCAAAAAATTGAACTTACATTGTAAGTTCGAACTTAATCAAACTTAAATATTTCGTATTTACTCATGTGGTAGTGGTGTAGTGGTAAAACACTCGCTTCATAAGTGAGAGGTTCCGAGTTCGATCCCCATCACATCCCTGGTAGTACCACGCTCAACTTGTTTCTCCGCGCAGCGACCTTGTTCGTCAAGGTTCGTGTTTCGGAGTTATAGAGTTAAGAGAGGGTTATAACCAATATTAAGTAGCCTCCTCGTCTGTAGTGGCCTTCTCGGCCTTGAGGAGGTGAATAACAAAAAAATAAATAAAATTCTCTTTGCTAATACAATACAAAGTATTGATTTAATAACATAAAAAGTAAAGGTAACTTTAAAAGTTTACTCATCATTAATAAAAATTGCTTCTTACTTGTCATGAATAGTGAAAGTCTATACAAAAAAAATTTTTTTTCTCAGAAAGTTAAAGAACATGTATATATATATATACACTTACTAAAGTGTATTTTTCTAAGTATTTGCTCACTTTTTTTGCTTACCTTAATCCATACGGCTTTTTTAGAAAAAGAAGAAAAAACAACAAAGAATGATGAAGGAAACAATTGTTTCCTTATCCCAAACCCTCAGTCGATGTAGCAGCACTTCACTGCGAGTCAGGCTGTTTGTCAGTCTATGTATATACTGAAGCCTTCAGCAGGAGGCTATTTCAGTATGACGTCAGATTGCTTACCTTAGTATGCAATACTATTTGTATATATATATATATATATATATATATATATATATATATATATATATATATATATATATATATATATATATATATATATATATATATATAAATAATATATATATATATATATATATATATATATATATATATATATATATATATATATATATATATATATATATATATATATATATATATATATATATATATATATATATATATATATATATATATATATATATATATATATATATATATATATATATATATATATATATATATATATATATATATATATATATATATATATATATATATATATATATATATATATATATATATATATATAGGGGCGATTCTGCAAGAAAGGAGGGAAAAAAACAGCAAAAAAGTTATGAAAACACATACTAAACTTTTTTTTCAACAATTTAAAAGTACTTAATGTGGTAGTGGTGTAGTGGTAAGAGCGCTCGCTTCGTAAGCGAGAGGTTTAAAGTTCGACTCCCACCACCCCCTGGAAGTACCGCGCTCAACTTAATTTCTTCGCGCAGCGATCTTGCTTGTCATGGTTTGTGTTTCGAAGTTAAAGAGTTGAGAGAGGGCTGTACCACGGTTTACAACAACAACAACAAAAAAATAAATAAAATGAGTAGTCTCCTCGACTGTAGTGGCCCCCTCAGGCCTTGGGGAGGTTAATAATTAAAAAAAAAAAAAAAAAAAAACTTTAAGCAAAAAAGTTATAAAAAAAAATTATTTAATTATACCATAACATGGTTTTAAAGGGATAAGGGTTGTAAAAATGTGTTTCGATGTTTATTTACAGTCCCGTTGGGTAGCGTTAAAAAATATATCTTAAAACCATAGTTGAGAACTTTCATTTTATAGTGCATTTTTTAAACATAGTTTACATGGTTTTAAATAATCATTTATAACTTTTTTCTTAATCATTGATTGGATTGTTTTTCTCGTTGTTTTTAGTATTGGATTTTTTTTCGTTATGACTATCACTAACCAAAAACATGAAAATGCTTGTAAAACTTTAAGTAAAAACTATGAAATTCAGCATACCGCAATATCAAAATGTGCTAAATACATACCGGAATGTTTTTTTTTTACTGTTTCATTCGCTGGATTAAGTCTTACATAGTTGTTTTGTTTAGAAATGGTATAAATTATAATGGTATAAACTTTACAACTGTCACATTATGTAGAGTTAATTTTCGAAATAATTTCAAGACTTTAATGCTGTAACTCTTACATTCTAAATTATATGATAGTATTTCATGTTTATAGAAAGTTTTGAGTGATTTCCATTTTCGGTTGATTTTTAACAGCTTAAAGAGTGACAAGTGTTACGACCGCCACTCTCGCGGAATTGCCCATATATATAAATTAGTAGAAAATGACTTATCAAACTTTTTTCAATTTACACTGTATTTCATCAATTAAGACTCATCAAAAATGAATATTCAAAATAATAAAACTTCAATTTATACCAAAAATTAAATTACAGAAAGTCATAAATGTCTTAACTACTGTAAATTTTCACACATTTGTGAAATATACTGACACTATTATAAAAATAATTATTTAAAATTGTTTACTTCTGCTTATTCTAAAAAATACGCTTTCAAAAGGAACTGAGCTCGAGCTCACTTATTTTTATCGATTTTTAGGAGAATCTTTTCATGCCTGCATTTAGAAATCAATTCTGACTTTTTGTTTAATAAACATAATTGGTTCGTATGTGTAATTATTTTAAATTTTTCTTGTAGGCATAATAAGCATTTTTTGGAAATATTATTGTACTAGCTGACCAGACCTGTAAAACTACGGGTCTTTATAAGTTCATGCTACACCAACTTTTTCTTATGCTATTCCTTATAAATATATTCTATCTTTCAAAAACCATAAAATGAGGATCTTTACTAAACCTACCATTCCTGTACTTATCTATTCCACACCAATCATTGCAATATCTATTCCTTTTTAACTTATATTTTTTACTTATATTTTTAAGTAAAATAGTTCATTCTAAAAAATTGCATTAAGAGCAAAAAAGTTATAATTATATAAGAGTTTTATTATTAGGTTTGTTTTTCTCCTAAGCGCATATAATTGCTAGCTCGGTGGTTTAGGATGCTGTCATCAGTGTTGTTTTGGTGGGTTTGAGACCTTTCCTTAGTATAATAAATTTTGAGATTATTTCAACCTTGCTTATATATTTTTAAGAAAAAAATAGTAATTTAGCAGAAAATATTTCTAATTGATAAAATAAAATTTTCAAGTTTTCTCATTATATATGTATATTATACACGATTGTTCAATATACTGCCTGCAAACTCAACACATGCTAAAGATGTTTACACTTACATGCGTTTGACCTAACGCTATACAAATGGCAGAACTAAGATAATCTCAGACCATTAATAACTATTGGCATAGTCTTAGCTATAAAGCACTAATTTAAAAGTTAAGCTGAAAAAGTTTTGCACAGTAATGTCAGTTTGTGGCAAAAAAAAAAAACTTATATACGTCAAGTTTAGTTTTAGATTTTTTAGTTAATTTTAATTATGGTGCACAAAAAACTGATGAGAGTTTGTATTTATTGCAATTGTAACAAATAAAAAGTTTTAAAGAAATAACATAGTACTATATTAAGTCTTTATTAGGATATATCCCATAGAGGTATTTTCTACACATTTTTAATTAATGGGAAGTTTCCTAAAAAATGTAAACAAAATCATATTTCTAGTTTTTTGCCACTAAGTGACATAACATACTCAAAAATTTGGCTTTAATTATTTACTAAAAAGCAGCGTCATTCCTATTTAATGGTCTAATTAGTCCAAAACATTTTAAAAAGACTTTCCGCTTTTTCCTGATATCTAAACAGCTGTGCTAAAAAGAAGATGTAATTTTAGCTATCAAAAACTATCAAGAGAGAGTGGCAAATCTAAAATTGAAGTTTCAAGTTTTCCTCTTAAATGAGCCAATATGTTATGTGTTTTTTTAATCTTGTCAACTTTTTTAAATACAATAACATACAAAAAAAAAAAAAAAAATTCAAAACAAAAAGGCTTGAGCAAAAAAACTTTTAGTTATTAGAAAACTTTACTTATATTACATACGATCCTGAATAAAACGTTATATAAGAGGATTTTTTACATTTGCATATAACATATTTATTTATATATTGTTTATATAAGTTCATAGCAAAAAAATAAGCATTGCGAATAAAGACTTTTAATTGCTAAGATAAGATTTAAATTTTTTTCTAGCAACTGTTTTTTTTTTATTTGTCTCCACTCCAGCACCTTTTCGAGTAGTAGAACTGTCTTATTAAATTTTTAGACCATATTTTTTTTAGACTATCCCCAGCATAGTAAGACTAATTATGTGAGCACATTAATAACATAAGTATCCTAATATGACACATATGCAACAAATTTCCCCCCGTTTTTAGAAATTTTTAAAATTTTTAGATTTTTTAAAAATCTTTTTGTTTGTTAAAGTATATAATATTGTGACAAATGTTTGTATAGTCTCTATAAAACTCTAAAATTATTTTTTATTTTAAATAATTGAATAAAATTAAAAAAAAACATAAGTAACAAGCGGAGGACTCGAACCACATTTTTTTCGTTTAGAAGCCCTGTGGGCTAACCACACTAATACATTGACTCATGAAAATTTTAAAAATATATTATAATTTTTAAAATAAATCTTCGTAAAAAAAATAACGAAAGATAAAATAAAAATAATTAAACTAAAACTGAAATTAAAAAAAATTAAAATTGAAACTTTACTAAAATAAATAATAAACTATATCGATAAGATTGTTTAGAAAAAATAACCATAGTTCCACTTACAATTTATACATATAAATAAGTTCACGAAGTATTAGCATTTTTTTGTTTTGTTTATTACAGGAATTATTAGGAATAAATAAATAAGCAAATAAAATTTCAATATAAAATAATTATTAATTTATTTCATAAAACTTAAAAATTACAAATATTTCGAAAAAACAGGCTAAATTTCTATAGTTCTATCAAAAATAATCCTTTATAATTTTCGTTATAGATAAAAAATTTTAAAATTTTAAATTAATTTAGTTTTTAGTAATGTGTGCTACCACCTTTTACATTAATTAATTAGAAGATTCGGTTTTTCATACTTTTTGTAACATTTTCCAAGCAAACCTTTGAAATACCGTAAAAAAATATGCAAAACTTCCTTATAAAAAAACAAATTAAAAAAATTTTCTCAAACTTCAATTAATTGTTATTAAGTGTTCAAAACAAACTAATGGAACTATGGAATTTTTGTCTGTATATATACCAATTTTAAAAACATTCTAGAAAATTTATTTTCCATTGATTTAGAAACACATAAATTTTTATTTTATCTTTCGTTATTTTTTTTACGAAGATTTAATTGTCATAAATGTATTTGTTTGCAATAGATCTACTTAGGAAAATTTTTGTGCGTAATTTTATAAATGTGTTTCGCATAAAATCTGCAATAACTACATGGAACTAGAAATTTCGCTGAGTGTAATAATATAAAATAGTGTATATATATATATATATATATATATATATATATATATATATATATATATATATATATATATATATATATATATATATATATATATATATATTATTCATAAGTTTTTTTTATAAAAAATCATTAGCAGTGATTTGTTACTTTATTTAAATGCATTTCAACAATATAAAAACACCAAGTTATTTAATTCAAACCAAGCACTGTCGGTTTACGTAAAAATGTATAATTTGTTTAAAGAGGATTGTGGGATGCGCTGGTAGTATAACATTTATAAACAAATAAATACGTTCTTTTCAATATCCAAATGCTGTCAGTAATTGATTGCTCTTAATTTATTTTGTAAACTATTTATAGAATTAATCTTCTTTTTTATTACTATTTTGACATCATTTTAAAATATTCCAGATTTGAATTAAAGGTTTCTTAAATAAGTTTGTTCAAAAGAGCAGCAATATTACAATGTAATATTAAATATATCATGTCTTTTAAAAGACATGATATATTTGCAACAGAGTGTTGCTACATCAACTGAGGGTTTGGTTTAGGAAGGCAGTCTATCATTTAAAAAAAAATATTTAAGTTTTTAAACTTTTTCTGGTCTGGTTTCTTAACGCGCTCTTTAAAACTACAGTTTATGGATTTATATAAATATATATATATATATATTTATATATATATATATATATATATATATATATATATATATATATATATATATATATATATATATATATATATTTATATATATATATATATATATATATATATATATATATATATATATATATATATATATATATATATACATATATATATATATATATATATATATATATATATATATATATATATATATATATATATATATATATATTTGTTTTAACATTGCAATGGATAGAGATGTTGAGATTTCATTTTTGTTGTAAAAATGTGAAAGGTGATCTATAATAAAAATCTCAATTAGTTGGCAAATTTTTGCGCCATCATAGGCTCCCAACTTTTTTTCTTAATCCATGATATGCCACCAATAAAAATATAAGATTTTTTTGCATGACGTATAATGGATTGGTTTTGCTTGTCTATTATTATATGTTGCTTAGCAAAAGTAACAATTATCCAGTATACTAGTTATTGTGACATTTAATCTCTAATGAGTAGGACTTTTAAATGACAAAACATTCATTTCTTGATCCGAAGTTGAAATACCCTCAACAGTAATATGTTATTTTCCATTGTTGTTACACCACATCGAGCAGGTTCATCAAAATGAAAATTTTTTGAATTCATTAGATTAAAAAGAGTATTATTTTTATCAACAAGTTAGTTGGTCAATAAGAAGTCAGTAAAACAGTTGAAAGTAATATTCAAATAAAAAAATGCTCAAAGAATTTTGGTGCAAGATGGATAGAATTGCATTTAAATCTTTCTATCACATTCAGCTTCTGAATGTGATGCTATGAGACTATATTTAGAACTTAAATACTGTGGAAATGGCATTATGGAGAATTTTCCTCTGTGTTTTTAAATAAAAATTGAACTTTCAAATTGATTGATGCACAAACAATAATCATTGTTTAGAATTTCAATAAGTTTTTTGTTAAGATATCCTCTTGCACCTGTAGAAATAAGAACAATGTACAACTTTTATATTTGAGTAGTGAGTTAAACATTGAAAGAACTTGATAATTTTCTTTTGCAATTTAACTTTTATTCTTGCAGTTACTTGCAGCACAATATGAAGGCATTTCTGAACAATGAAGAGTATTGTTTATTAAAGAATAACACAATATAAAACAGAAAACTTTGCAGAGTTTCAGCCAAGTTTGTTGTTGTGAACTTATATCTATACTAACAGGGCATCCCACAATGGCACATACGATTACAGTTTAAATAATTTAAATATTAAAGAGTCAATAGCGCTTGATTCAAACGGCTTTCAAAAAAGTTTGCTTTTTTTTCTTTTCAACAAAATCTTTCTACTTTTTGAATGAATTAACTTTAATGATTCATAAATAAAGTTTATTAAAGAGAAAATTGCTGTTTAAAGTTGTCTCTTATAAAATTAAAATTTATTTTTTATAATTTTTACTTTTTTTAATTTTACTTATAAAAAAATTAAATAAAATAACTTCTAGAAAATCTTAATCTGGAGAATCTTTAATAATATCAATAAGGGCAAGTCTGTAATTCCATCTCTCTTGTAAGGTTCAGACTTTGTCACCTCACAAGAAAAGGTTGAATTATTTTTTAAGTTTTTGTCAATATCATCTCTTGATTTCACTAGTTGCGTTCTACCTGATATAGATGTCAAATAGGTTGATTTATTGCTTGACATTTGTATCACTTCAACTTCTGTATTTAAATTGATTACCTTCTTAGACTTTTTTACAGCTTGTGGTCTGGACGATCTATGTGTTATAGTCTTGCAGAAGTGTTCTCCGAAGCTGTAGTCTATACTTTCAAAACTATTTAACAAGTGCTTATCAGGGTCTTGTTTTCTAACCTGCTGGAAAGCGTCATTTGTTTTCCCTATTTTCAAAAGCTCTGGAGAGCGATCTGATTTGTCTAACTACAATTCCATTTGTCTTCTTTCTATCAAAAGCAAAGTTTTGTTATCTTTAATTAAGAAGCACTTTATCTCTCATCTCTAATCTAATAACTTACTTTCTGATCATCAATATAGATTTCAATCTTTTTGTTCTACAGCTGATTTGCTAACAGTAATAACTGATAGTTTTTATTATACATTAGATAGAAATAGAGAGGTTAAGGTTATCGCTCTTGACATTTCTAAAGCTTTTGATACAGTTTAACATGCTGGTATGCTTCACCATAAGCTTTCTTCTTATGGTGTATCTGGTAACATCTTTAAGATTATCGAATCTTTCCTTTCTAATTGTAGTATAAATGATGGACAGCACTCTTCTTCATATCCTGTAACTTCAGGGGTTCCTCATAGTTCAATCCCTGGACCTATACTCTTTTTAATTTACATTAATGATCTTCCAGATATTCTCACATCTAAGGTGGCATTGTTTGCTGACGACACGACCATTTATTCTTGTGATGATAAGAATCCAACACTCTCTGATCGCTTGGAGGGGGCATTTGAGCTTGAAAAGGATCTCACTTCTGCTACAGCAGTTATGGGTCAAATTTCATTCTGATAAAACTCAATTTTTTTAGCTAATTGTTGTCGCAGTAATTTAGATCTTCCTTCATTTATGAATGGTAATGTACTCATTGAGTCATCTAACCCTCATCTTCTAGCATTAACTCTTACTTCCAATCTATCTAGGAAATTATATATCAAATCCATTTCAAAATTAGCTTCTGCTAAGGTTGCATCTCTTTATTGTGCCACTTTTTTACTCAGGATTCTATTCTTTATCTCTATAAATCTCAAATCTGTCATTGTATGGAATTCTGTTGTCATATATGGGGTGGATCTTCTAATGATACCCTTTCTCTTTTAGACAAGGTGCAAAAACACATAAACATAGTTAGGCCTGTTCTCTCAGCCAACCTCCAACCATTATCACATCGTTGTAATATTGTTTCTTTTTCTCTTTTCTACAAATGGACACTGCTCTAAAGAGCTAGCATTGCTTGTGCCATCTACTAAAATTCATTCTCATGTTACTTGTCATTCAACTAAGTTTTGTCCTTTTTGTGTGACTGCTCCTTAGTGCTCCAAAAACTTTTATTCCTCTAGTTTTTTTCCTCGAATACCAGTTCTTTAGAATTCATTTCCTTCATCTTGGTTTTCTGATTCATATAATTTGCAATCTCTTAAGTTGTCTATTAATCTTTATCTTGCTCTACAATCTTCATCTTTTCTCTTCCAATAACTTCCAACTCTAATATTGGTTACTTGAATATATAAATAAAACTTTTGATAATACTTTAAATTAAATCATTAGATTTAAAAGCGTTTTGCTAATATAAAAATATTAGTAAAGATAAACATCTTGAAGTTATTTATTTTTAAGGTAATTATTCTTAAATGTTATTAAATCAATTTTTCAGCACATTTGTTAAAAATCGTGGCTAAATTGTCAAGACAAAATATTATTTGCGTGATCATATACAGACTTGAAATCGCATTCTTTCCTGGCCAAGCCTGTTTATGTGTATTTTTTTAAGTGTTTATATATATATCCTTTTTCTGTTTTTCAGTTCTTTGGAATTCATCTTGCTTTCCTGATTCATATAATTTGCAATCTTTTAAGTCATCTGTCAATTGTTATCTTGCTCTACAATCTTCATCTTTAATATATCAAGCGAAGATCTTTAATATATATATATATATATATATATATATATATATATATATATATATATATATATATATATATATATATATATATATATATATATATATATATATATATATATATATATATAAATATATATATATATATATATATATATATATATATATATATATATATATATATATATATATATATATATATATATATATATATATATATATATATATATATATATATATATATATATATATACTTACACTAATATTTATTATATTAGTATAAGTCTATTATACATATACTAAGTATAAAATCAAGTATAAAAATAATAACTTGCTTGATAATAATTAAATTATGCATTCAGTTTAAATCAGAAAGCATTTTTCTGATTTGTACAAATGATGATTGGAATTTTATGAAGTCATTACTGCAAACAGACAGAATGGAATGTTTACTATGTTTTCAAGATGTGTTTGTCCAAATGAGAAAAGAAAACTTAAATTATAAAATTAAAACATGATTTTGTAAAAGTGTAAGATTTCTTTGCTTTATTGTTTTTAATATTTCATCTTTTGTAAATAAATGGAATATTCTTAATTTAATTGTTTTATTTTAAACTGTTATTTATCATAAATTAAATTTAATATGTTTTTGTCATTTAGAATGTCTGTATACAAGCATGTTAATTCAACTCCACTAGAAAACAAAGTTATGTTGTCAACTTTTAGTAAAGGGAAGGTGTATCAGGTAATAGGTTACAAAGCAGACGTTATCAACAGCATTATGTAATAGAAATATATTGCAGAATTTGTGCAAGAAATAGAAAAAAATGTTTTAAAAGATTGTAATAGGTTAATAAAAGAAGCTGCTTTGTGTTTTATTGGTGGGACAAATTTGTAACAAGCTACACAATTCAGAGGCATTAAGAAAAAGTATCTAATCTTAGTGCCATAAAATACAAGAACAAGAAACCATTAAAAGAAAGATATTTAACATCAAATATGTAATCCTCAAAGGTGATAATGTTTTTAAATTTTAACAAAAATGTTCTTATTTGAAGCCGCACTTTCTTGAGACACCTAGATTTTCTGATTTTTTTTTAGATACAGTCCTCAATATCATCTTCTTTAAAGGTATCAACAGATGATAGATAATAAAATAGCAGTGCGTGAAAAATGTGCATATATTTTGAAAAATACAAAATTTTTCTTAATTTTTTGTAATGGTAGCCAGGCCAGAAAAACTCAAAAAGAAGTTTTAATGGTAGTTTTAATGAGAATCAAATGAGAATCAAATGTTTTAATGAGAATCAAATGTTTTGTTTTATATGGAGCTTAATCTGCTTTACTTGAAAAGTTTGGTGGAGGTGGAGCTGACTCCATTGTAAAAGGCATTAATAATAGCATTTTTTAAATAAGGGAATTTAAACTAGATCCTAATTGTTATAAAAATAAGTTAGTAAGTATAACATCAGATGGGGCTAGCGTCAAATTTGGTCGAAATTGTGGTATTATTGCACAATTTAAGACTGAAAAAGAATGGCTACTTCCAATACATTGTGTCAACCATAGAGTCGAGTCAGAGATGTTTTTTTTGAGAACTGCAAATTAATACAAGTAGATAATTTTACAATACAAATTTTTATCTATATCGAAATTCTGGAAAAAACAAAACAAGAAGTAATAAATGCATCTGTAGCTTTAGGTTAGATTTAATATCTAGGAAACTTATAATGGTATGATGGAAAGACACTGAAACTATATTATATAGGTTACCCAGCAAATAAATGTTGTGGTTTCAACAGTTTTCAACGCATTTTCAGTGAATTTATGTAAAAACTTGTTTAAAAAATATTAAAAAGACATCACAAGCTTGCAGGGTTATCTGTTTGTTTTTTGTTATTAATGATATATGTACACCATTGAGTTTCAAATATTAAACTATATTTAATCTTTTAGGTATTAAGCATTACAGTTTATAATAACTTACAGGAACAAGGTTTCTTTGGCTTTCATGTAAGAGCATTCAAACATTTATTGGAGTCCTAGCCAGCTTTTATAGTAGGCTATGAAAAATACACGCTACAAAAATACAATACTACAAGAGCAAAGATTTTGAGGTTACAAAAGCGATTCAAATCATATGTTTTTCTTTGCACTGTTGTCGTTAATCATGATTTGCTAGAGCTTATTGTGCCATCATCTAATTTGTTTGAAATAAATGAACTGAATAAATAAAAAGTAGCCTCCTCGACTGTAGTGGCCCCCTCGGGCCTTGGGGAGGTAAATAATTAAAAAAAAAAACAAAAAAAAACTGTTGCCACACAAAATTTTAGATCAAACAAGCAAGTTTAGTACTTGAATTAAAATAGATCGAATTGATACAGACTTAGAAATTTATATAGTTACATTACATGGTTAGTTATAGCATTCAAAACTTACCAGGAACACTGGCTGGTGAACTTGATAAACCTGGGGATGAATGTAAACACTCTAGTTACAGAGCATATAAAATAATAAACTTAGAAATAACTTCTGTATACATAGATCGGACATTATGCTCTGTGAGAAATATTAAGAAAAATATTATTTCTAAACTTATCAAAATGTTAAACAGTAGATTTTGTAGCAGGATAGTCTGATATTTATGAAGCTATGCAGTTGATTGAGTTTGGACTGTAGGTAAAGATATCAGTGTAAAAGAAATAAATTTTTTTTTGTACACATTTCAAAACAGCGTTGAATTATAATGATTTTAATCTCAGGATCAAACTCAAGTCACTTAACAAAAATATTATCAGATCAATGGATTTTGATGAATCATGATAGCAAAATGGTTCTAAGCAATCATGGCAACTGGTCAAAAGAGGAAATAATTTTGATTAAAAGTGAGCAAAAGAAATTTTATTTTTAAAAAAGAAGATTAATTCAAGTCAATGATAAATCTGAAGAATGCAACATTGTACTTACACCAACAACATCTATTTTAAAGCAACTTGATGATGACGATGAAACAGACAGTAAGTCTTCCCAGGAAAGGCGTGCGGTTTTTTGTCTTGTATAACCACGCGAGAGTATTTTATTTTAGAAAACTTGATGTCTAAAATAAAATTCAGCAGTCTGCAAGTTTTATAATATTAATCATGGCGGAGAAAAAGTTTTAAAAACAAAAAAAGCAAAACTAACATAATAGGAAATAAAAATAAATTTAAATAGAAAAAAAAAAAATAATAATAATTTAAATAACTTATGTACTGATTTTATTTTAGTTTCTTTAGAGTGGTTGTTACATTCAGCAAAAAAATTAGATAAGGCGAAGTAAAAAAAAAAGTCTACAATAAAAAGAATGATTTTCCTTTAACTTTTTTTAAAGAGGAAAGCGAAAAAATTGTAAAATATATTTATATAACAACAAGAGTTGAATCAAATGATCAACAAATGCAAAATCTGGAAAAATATCTGGTCTTCAAAATTTTAGTTTATACAAAAAACATATTCTTTGTATTCAAGGGGCAAATCAACTTTAATTTGTTAGCGAGAAAGTTATAAAAACTAAAACAATAAACTTACGAATACAAAAGTAATAACACTCTAGTGACTAACTGCATTCAAAAAGTAATAACGCTATAATAGTGTTATTACTTTTATAACGCACTTATAACTTTTATCATTCATTCTTTGTTCAAATAAGATGAGTTCTCCCAAATTTTAATTGAAGTAGAAAAGCATCTAGAAAAATATAGTGGATATCCAAATAATATTTAAAACTTAAGTAACTTATAAAAACGTAAACGTAACTTTATCAAAACGTAATGTATAAAAAGTCTAGCATTATTAAAAACGTTACTAATGATATGTAAAAAACGTGCGTTAATTTTCAAATCAACCAATAATAATTTTTATTAGTTGATTTTAAAATTAAACGAGCCTTTATATGGGCTATTAGAGATATTTTTCATAATGCCTAACTTTTTATTAAGTGCGTTTTTATAAAGTTATTTAAGTGATTTGAAAAAATTCCTCAAGCTCCTAATATTTGAATATCCGCTTTATTTTTTCTAGATGATTTTCTACTTTAATTATTATTTGAAATTACTAATGCTGTTTGAAGAAAGAATGAACTTTATAAGTAACAAGTGCTTTATAAATGTAATAATACTATTATAGTTTTATTACCTTTATAATGCAGATATTATTCCAGGGTTTGCAAATTGCGATCGCTAGATTCACCCCTTGATATATACTTGTTACATTAAAATTATACAAATATATTTTGCAAACAGATGATCTTTATTTTCGCTTTCCCCTTTAAAAACAAAATATAGGAAAATCATTTTTTTTAATGTTTAAAACTTTTTTTTTTTGATTTGATTTGTTAATATTTTGTGTTAACTCATGATGGAGGAAATAAAAGTCGATATTAGTGTTTATAAATATTCTTAAAATATACATAAAAACATAGCCTCGTGGCTGAAACTAAAAACATAAAGAATATATGGCACATAAAAATACGGTGCCGATATAACTACAACTTAAAGATGGTGTCATAAAAACTTAACACCCCAACTTGACAACATATTATTTTAAAGTCCAAATAAAAAATCTTTAAACTTTTGTAATGAATCTTTCTTTGCTGGTTTAGTAAAAATATCAGCATAATTTTCATTTGATTGTATATACTCTAATAGTATACGACCTTGTTGATGATATTCTCGTATAAAATGATAACGTATGTCTATATGTTTAAATTTCATATGTTTTATAGGATTTTTCGCTAATGCAATGGCTCCTTGATTATCGTTTCTAAGGGTTACTGGTTCGATTTTTACTTCTAATAATTCTCGTAATAGTTTTGCTAAATAACTAATTTCTTGGCAAGCTGCAGATATCGACATATATTCTGCTTCACAGGTGGACAGTGCAACACTCGATTGTTTCTTTGATTTCCAACTAACGACTGGTCCATCTGTACACAGAGAAAAACAGTAATCTGATATACTATGTCGATCTTCTAAAGATGAAGCCCAATCTGCATCACAGAAAGCATAAAGCTTTAACTCATCAGTCTTTCGAAAAGTTAAACAATAGTTTAGAGTATGTTTAATATATCGAAATACATGTTTAATCATAATCCAATCACCACTATTTGGTTTTGATAGATGCTGAGATAATTTGGTAATAACATAGCTTAAATCTGGTCTTGTACATGTCATTGCGTAAAGAAGACTTCCAACCATTTGTCGGTATAACTTTATCTCTGAATCATTCGATTTTATAGATTCTTAATTATGGTATGAATAAGGAACTTGCTCACATGGGGTAGATCTTGGTTTGCAATTGTCAAAACCGAATTTTTGTAGAACATTCTGCAAGTAATCTGATTGATTCATAGTGACACAATTACTAGTTGATTTGAATTGAATACCAAGAAATGAAGTTAATGGTCCCAAATCTTTCATTTTAAATCGTTTACTTAATTTCTTCTTAACTTTAATTAATAGTTCGTTTGAGTTGGCAGCTATAATTATGTCATCAACCCATACTAGAATCATTGCTACTTCAGTATTGCTTCTTCTAACAAAAACGCAATTATCAGCATTTGATTGAATAAATTGTATTTCCTTGAGAAAGTCACTTAAAACATTCTGCCAATTTCTACCACTTTGTTTTAAACCATAAAGTGATTTATTTAATTTCCATACTAATTGTTTGTTATTGTGGGTTTTTTCATACCCAGGAGGTTGGTTGACATAAATTTCATGTTCTATAGGTGCATGTAAATAAGCACTTTTAACATCCATTTGATGTAAAATGAGGTTATATTGGGCAGATATTTGCATTAAAATTCGGACTGATTCCATTCTAGCTGTGGGTGAAAAAGTTTCTAAATAATCAATTCCTTGAATTTGGTTGTACCCCTTTGCAACATATCTGGCTTTGTATATAATTTTATTATTGTTCCCTTTAATTGTGTAGATCCATCTTCCCCCAACTACTTTTTTATTTGCTGGGAGTTCAGTAATAATAAAGGTGTCATTATTCGTTAATGATTGGATTTCTTCATCCATGGCATTTTTCCATTTATCTGACTCATCGGTGTTGATAGCATTAGTGTATGACGTAGGTATATTCATCAAATAACAATAATCTATATAGTTAATTTCATCATCATTATTATTATCAACTATGTAATCTTCCAAATATTTTGGGGGTTGTCTTTGTCTTTGAGGGTAACGTGATGAGGGAATTTCTTGAGGTATATTTTGTTTATTATTGGGAGTGGATGGCTCAGTTGTAGATTTTGTAGTTTTTGGTTCAACATTTATAAAATCATCTGTATTGTAGGTATCTATTTGGCTAACAGATTCATATTTTTCTGTAAATTTTACAAGTCTGTGTTTTAAAACTGAATTTGATTCTGGATAATAAACTAGGTATGATGGACTGTCTTTGTCATATCCAACAAAATAACCTTTAATGCTTCGTGGTTGTAATTTTTTGGTATTATGTACATATGGGTAACATACTGATCATACTGATCCAAATAAGTGTAATCTCGAAATGTTTGGCTTTAAACCAGTTACTAATCCATATGGTGTACTTTTAATTTGTTGTACATAGCATCGATTTCTTATATATGTTGCAGTGCTAACTGCATAAGTCCATAAATGCTTTATAAGTTTTGATTCAATAATCATGGCTCTTGCCATGTCAAATAATGAACGCCAATTCCTTTCTGCGGTTCCATTTTGGTGTGGGGAATAAGGTGATGTAAATTCATGTTTAATGGTATGTTTTAGAAGTAATTCATTAAATTCTTTTGATAAATATTCACCTCCGTTATCACTGCGAATACATTTTACATTACCAGATGGGGAAATATCATTATAAAAACTAAATGTTTTAACCTTCCCATATGGAGCAATATCTGCTAGAAATTTTTCAGCAGCTTTTGCAGCATCACTTTTTTGTTGCAGGAAATATGTAAACAAACAACTTGAGTAATCATCAACAAAGTTTATAACATACTTAAATCCACCTATAGCTACAGGTTCTATAGGTCCGGCTAAATCAGTATGTACAAGTTGGAATGGGTAAGTTGCCCTTGTGTCAGGTTGTTGGTTACGAGTGTTAACATTTTTAGATAGAATACATGTTTCACAATCAAATTTAGCAATATTGTTGATTTTCATTCCTTGAGCTACATCTTCTAATTTTATAATATCATTGGTATTGCAATGTCCCATTATTTTGTGCCACATTTCTAAACTCTCAGTTCGTGTTTCATTTATTGAGTTTTTGTAAAAATAATACAAACGACCATATTGTCGGATAGGAAACACAGTTCCCTCTTTAGATATAAGTTCAGCACTATATTTATGGAAGTTGATTCTGGCGCCTTTAGCCGTAGCTGCTTGAACAGAAAAAATGCATTGTGGGTAGGTTGGGATATATAAAGTGTTTTCAAGAGTGACAGTTACTAGTTCATCATTTTTTGTACGTAAAAGGGTTTTAACTGTTCCTCTCTTTTTAGCTATATTGTTTGTCCTGGTGCCATCAGCTAACTCTATAAAGTGTTCTTCTGGTTTAAAATATTCATCAATATAAGTGAAGTATTCATCAGTATTTACAATATGGGTAGTTGCCCCACAGTCTACCAGAAATGTTTTATTTTGCGTTTCCCTATATTGTTCTTCGTTTATTTTAAATGCATACGTGTGTTTTTGTATATTATTAACAGCTTTAGCTTTATCTTTTATTTGTTTTCTGCAAGAACTGTCTTTGTGGGTATTTGATCTACAGTAATTACACCATATCTTTGGTTTAGTTTTTGCTTGACATTCAGAAGATTTGTGACCAATAGTTCCACAAGTGTAACAAGTCAAAACTTTCTTTATATTACCCCCACTAGTTTTGAATTTCATTATTTTGGTATCTGAATGTTCAATATGAGTTGTTCTTGTGTATTCTGTTTCCTCAAAACTTCGTAAAGCCTGCTTAAATTTTTGGAAATTATTACTTGTTTCAGATTGGGTAATTATAGCTACAAAAGCTCTATAATCGTCAGGTAATTCTTTAAGTACCATAGCAATAAGTAATGAATCGCTAATACTTTCGCCAGCTGTATTTAATGAAGTGGCTGATTTCTCTGCTCTAATAACATAATCTGTTATAGACTCGTTGGTAAATTTTTTTAAACTTGTTAATTGGTTATATAAGGTAATAATACGAGGTTTACTTGTACTAGCGTAATGATCTTTTAGAATTTTAAAGGCTTCCCTACCTTTATCTTTAGCGTCTCTTATAATTAAAGCTATGGATCTTTCATCCAGAAATTGTATAAGTTCAGCAAACGCTATTTCATTTTCGTCTTCGTCAATTTCGCCATTTCCAATTAAAGTATCTTTTAAATTTTTTAACTTCATATATCCAAGGAATTTCGTTTCCCATATTTCGAATTTCCTACTATCTCCATCGAAAATAAGATTTTGCCACTGGTTGCTGGGACCATAACCTGTTAATATTTTGTGTTCACTCATGATGGAGGAAATAAAAGTCGATATTAGTGTTTATAAATATTCTTAAAATATACATAAAAACATAGCCTCGTGGCTGAAACTAAAAACATAAAGAATATATGGCACATAAAAATACGGTGCCGATATAACTACAACTTAAAGATGGTGTCATAAAAACTTAACATGATTTACCGAATTTCGTTGCTGAAAATAATAACCACAATGAAGAAACAAAAATAAAAAAAGTACACAAGTTATTTAAATTATTGTTATTATTATTTTCTAATTAAGTTTATTTTAAATTCCAATTTTGTTATTTTGTTTATAAAACTTTTGTCAGCAACACATATAAAAAAACTTGCATACAGCCATGACCAAGTTGTCTAAAATAAAATACTCACGCGTGGTCATAGACGAAAAAGCACATGCCTTTCCTGGGAAGGCTTGGACAGTGGTGATGAAGACATGGCTGCAGAACTAGCAACATTTAATTTTAAAAACAATGAATATGACAGACCTCTAGCAACAGTCAAGGAATAACATTAACTTTAAACTTATTATATATCTATATACTATTTATTTATAATATTTATACATCATAAATAAATATTATAAAAGTATATAATAAGATATATATATTTTATTAATAATATGTTATTATGTATACTCTTATATTTATATTTATTTATGATAAAACATTATCATTCATAATATAATATATTATATTACAATTAATATTTATTTTACTAATAAAAGAATGGTTTGAAACCAAAAAAAAAAACTTGTCACGATCATGGCACCTTTCATAAACTATGTAGGCAATAAAAGCATCGATTTTAGAGCCCCCTTTTTTTTATATAGCATTTACTTTAAACGACTTCTGCCTTTCTGTGTACGTATTATTTATGACAAATGAAGACCCTCCTGTAAAATTTCAAAACGTTAAAAAACAAAAAAATGCAACTTTTTGTTAAGGGCATTAAAAGGGCATCAAAATTGCCTTTCTTTAGAAAAGAGGAGTAAATGTTTTAGAAAAATTATGAAATGCTTAAGTCACTATTTCTTTAGTACCTCCTCTAGATGATATTTCTCAGACTTTTAACTTGCAAAATGTAGAAAGCGGGATAAGAAAACTTAGTTAAAAAAATCATTTGCAAACATTTTTAAAAACAGAATTACTAAAATTTAGTAATAACTTACTTTAGTAATAAGTTAAATAAAAATCCATAAACAGTTTTTTTTAATTTAGTTTTTACAATAAATATTTAAAAAAATAATAATTCAACTGAGAAATCTTGATTTGAAATGAATTTGAACTTTTTAAGAATGGTTATAAAGTAAATAAAACTAAGCAATATTTTATTATTATTTTTTTATATCAAAATTGCAGTAACATGTTTCTTCCACTAGATAGACAAATGAATTAAAGAAAAAGCCAAAGCTTTTTTTGTCCAGTTTCCCCCGACTTCACATGAAAAAAATTCAATTTGCCTTTGTTAATTAAAAAAATCTAGACAACATTTTGCCCATTGATTACCATATTATATAAACTTTTGGGTTTACAAATTATGTAACTAACCGTTGTTGCAATATTGCCTGGATATGTACTTACCAATCAAAAGTAACCTTAGTCTATAAAAAACATAGCTCTATATTCACAAATGGTTATGCTAGTACTAATCAAATAATGAAAGACTTGAGAGTTCTCAATATTTATGAACAAAACATCTATCGCATCCTTCAGTTCATGTTTAAATTAAAAAATAATTTGGTTCCAAAATTGTTCCATAATTACTTCTAACTTTTGATCATGTAATAATGTAATACCACTGGGTATTAGGGATGTTGCTGCAATTAAATTTATAATTATTGAATGTTAAAATTAAAAAAGCGTTTTTTTTTAATTTTAAATTTTAATCGCAATAATATTTGAATTTTACAAGACTTTTTTTAGAAGAATTCTATTGTTCAAATAAATTTCTTTTTAAAAAAATTCCTAAAATTAACTTAGGTATTTATAGAAAATGTTTATTCTTGATATTGCTTTAAATAAAATTTAAATATCAAAAAAAAAATATTGCATTTTTCATATTCTATTTGACATTTCTTGTTAAATTTTTTTTATTTAGAAGCTTATATTATGTGTTAACATATAAGGTATACTTAGGAACATTAGTATGGCTAACCTTAAGAGTCTATGAGTATATTAAGTAAATTAATATAGTTGATAAGTTATATAAGTTATATAAGATATAGTTGATATTTGAGTAAATTTAAAATACTGGTTGTTTTGATTTAGTTTATAATTAAATTTACTGTGATGTAGTTAATCCATTCAGTTAATCAAAGTAAATATTACTTAACAAGGTTCAGGGTTGTTAAAGTGAAAAGCATTGAAGCTTTTCACTTTGACAACCCTGTTAAAAAAAAAGTTACTGATTTCTATTATCAGGGGCGTGGTGGCCCTAAAGGTTATGCGGGATTCCCCCATGCGCTTTTTACGTCTTTTTAATCCAAGTATAGGCCTTTTAGCAATTTTTACTTTTTTTGACATTCTGAAAAAAATCTATTTATTTTTAAAATAAAAAACAATAATACAGCATTTTCAGAAAAATATTATTTATAAATATTTAATACCTAAATGTTACACAATAAAAAAAATATAAAAAAATATACAGGTAAAAAATAAAAACAAAAAGAAGAAATAAAATTGTCTCCCCTTCCATGTAGCTTTTGACGCATCATCAATATCTGTTCTCAGTGAATTAGCATGAAAATTTATGTCTATTATGACATTTTCATTTTTCACACTAGACGCATTTAGTTGTAATTGATTGAATCAGGATTATAATATAAAACTAATAGTGAAAAAATAGTAAAACTGGTTGATAAGTTGGAAATACTTTTTAATTATTAACTACTAAACAGAACATTTTATATTTAAGGTGATGTGTTAATGCTTTGCAAAAATGCTAGTTAAATGCAAAATTAAACAAAAGCATAAGCAATCTGTACAAACAATTTCTCTTTATTCAAAAAAAAAAGTTATTTTTTTTCAAGTTTTTAATTTAA
This sequence comes from Hydra vulgaris, assembly GCF_022113875.1. Classification (NCBI taxonomy): domain Eukaryota; kingdom Metazoa; phylum Cnidaria; class Hydrozoa; order Anthoathecata; family Hydridae; genus Hydra; species Hydra vulgaris. Next base: position 47,782,923 of record NC_061167.1, on the reverse strand, counting down.
TTATAATTTAATACAATTTATATTATGTTTTATAATAAAACTAAAATCTTTGAATTTTTAATTTTGTTTTAATGGCTCAATTTAATTCTTCAATCAGTACAATAAAAATCGTATTTGCTTACAATTACTTGGCGGCAATATATATATATATATATATATATATATATATATATATATATATATATATATATATATATATATATATATATATATATATATATATATATATATATATATATATATATATATATATATATATATATATATATATATACTTATATAAAAAATGAGTGCAAGAGCGGTGAAAAGTTCTCCTAAATGGAACATGGTGAGCTATGCAAGCTGCTTCTCTAAATTAAATGAACATTGTTTTTATTGCTTATAAAAAAAGTTTTATATTTTTTTATTGTAATAGAATGCAGGGATTTAAGAATTTTTGAAATTAATTATTAAAATGACTGCGTTTTTTTATTTTAGTTACAATAATAATTAAACTTTTGAGAGAAAAAAAATATACTTTTGCAAGAGCCGTAAATTGCTCCTGTAAACCGTTTTAGGGGAGTTTAAAAGCACCTTATGTTGAATGAAAATTTCTGCAGGAAAGACCATCTGATCATGCTTCAAAAGATAAATTTAGCATGGCGTACTTTATGAATCCAAATAAATAAACTTAGACATATCATTAAAAAAACTGTTACAGGTATTATGTAACACAGTACTACCTGCACCATTCTTTGCTTCCTTGTAGAGTGTTTTTTTAGGCAAAGGCTAGGAGAAACAAACTCCAATTTAAAAATCCCCTGCCTTGGGGCTCTTGGTTGACTAAAAGATAGATATGGTGTCTCAATAAAAGTACTCATCTTGGGCATGTGTTAAATGCATCCAGCTAAAATTCCCCTGCTTAGGGGCTCGTGAGTAAATGCTAGAGATAGTGTTTCGATAAAAATACTCTGTTTGGGCAGATGTTAACTGCATCCACCTACTGTCTTGTGTGAGGCCTCCTAGGCAAAGACTTTAGTAAGCAGAGCGATTCTGCTAACCAGCCTCAAACCCCTTCTTCATCTGTTAGGCTGGCCTAGATAAAAACCTGTGTTACATTGTTTCCTGCCTAGTATGATGAATGTTGGATCTTCTTTCTCTTCTCATAGTTTTTAGCTTGTGCCTCCTTGATAGTGAGTATGCAACTCTTCCTGTTATCTCCTAATGAGGGTACAACTCTATAATTCAGTTTAATGGTTATGAGGCTTGCTGGTAGTAAGGTTTCTCGAACTCAGTGGTAACTCTCAGGGAGGCTGATTCTATCAACAGCTGCAAAATATCATAGTATTAGCAGTGCCATGCTGCGCATGGAGGGTGATCCTGTTAATACTTTTGATACACATTGTGGACGTCACATAAGGATCTCTATGTTATGACTAGGGTTAAATAACATGATTTAGAAAACTGCATAGTTCATTGGTTAGGAGGCTGTGCTCTATCTATGAATGAGTCAAGTTCTCTTTAAACTTAAATCATTCCAAAAATAACTCAAAATTTTAAACATAAAAAAACCATCCCTTACCTAGCTGTTTTAATATATCTTTTACTAATATTCATGGTCTGCAAAGCAACCTTCCATCATTTGAACCTGACTTATTGCAAAATTTAACATATTTGCATGCTCTTAGTGAAACTAATTTAAATTATGCTATTCCTTTTTTTGATCTCAGTATTGATGGGTACTATTCTTTGATTTGCAAAGACTCCAATAGTCACATGTTTGGTTTGGGGGTATACATACGCATTAATTTACCTATTTGTTGTAAAATCAGGTTTGAATCTTTTGACCATTCTTTTATTTTTTATCGTTTTAAAGGTCTTTGTTCTTTATTGTTCTCTTTTTTTTCCCAAGACTGCACTCTTTTAGATGTAATTTCTGATCAAATTGACCATGCCCTCTCTCTTTACCTCTCTGCCAATAATGTTGTTATTGGTGACTTTAATGCTCACACTGAATAGCTTGGCTGAATGCCACTGACCCTGCTAGCACTCAAGCCTATAACTTGTGCATTTTTCAATCCCTTACTCATATAGTTAACTTTTTAACTCCTTTTTACTCATATAGTTAACTTTGTGACTTTCCTGCCAACCCTAACCACTTACCTTCACTTCTTGATTTATATCTGGTCTCTGATCCTAGCTTGTGTGTAGTTCCTCCTTTTCTTCCTTTAGGTGGTTCAGACTATGCAATGATCTCTTTAAATCTTTCTGACCTCTCTAATTACACAGTTCTACAAAAAAGAGTTTTTTCCTCTTGCCTGAGATATTTAAACTAATTTTTATGTATTTTTAAACGCTGAATCAAAATATAATGTCCGTTTTTATTGGCAAGCTCTAGTTTTTTTGCATTAATCAATTTATTAATGTTTTGAAAATTATGATTTTCATAATTATCTTATTCAATAGTTATAAAAAGAAGGAATCAAATCATTTTTTTTTTAAATCAAATATATAATATGACAACTTCTTCAAATCAATATAAGTGCCAGCATAGTCCCAGCTCATTCTGTACTCTCTGTGATTGCTATACACTTGTTTGACAAAGACGAAATATTAATAGTTTTGTAAAACTAGCATATAAATCCTATTTCGACATTAAACTTGGCAACCAAGACAAAAAGTAGGCTCAACATACTGTGTGGCATATTTGTGAAAAAAGTCTTCAAGATTAGACAAAAGGAAAAAGAAAGAATTTACCTTTTTGATTCCCCATGGTTTGAAGGGAACCACTAAATCATATTGACAACTGCTATTTTTGTCTTGTTGATACTATTGGTATTTGTAAAAAAAGAAGAAAAAAATAGCTATTAGACCAATTCAATTGCTATTAGACCAATTCAACATTCTAACAAGATTCCATTTCGAATTTTTAAAGGTTTATTTTCGTCAGAAGACGGACAAAGCATGTCTGCTACAAAAAAATTCTTACCAGATTTAGGAGACTTCTCATCTCATGCTAAACAATTCAATATGCCTCAGTGTTTTGGTCAGATTAAACTGAATGACTTAGTTCGTAATTTAGGACTTTCTAACTAAACAGCGGAAGTATTAGCGATACGTTTTAAGTAAAAAAACCAACTCGATAGCAAAAGTTTCCTACTTTAGAACAAGAAATAAAACCGTTGTTAACTTTTTTTCAGAAATTAGTTTATTTGTTTATGGTCATAATATTTCAGGTTTCCTATAACATTTGGGTATTTCTGTATATAATCCAACATAATGGAGACTTTTTATTGATAGCTCAAATCAAAGCCTCAAATGCATCTTAATGCACAATGGATATATTTTTGTTTCTGTACCAATTAGTCATTCTGTTTATTTGGTAGAAGTTTATAATGACATTAAAATGGTGTTAACTTGATTAAATATCACGAACACACCTGGATTATTTATGTAGATATAAAAATGGTTAACTTTCTACTTGTTCAGAAGAAAGGTTTTACAAAGTTTCCATGTTATCTCTGTATGTGAGACAGTCAAACAAGAAATCAACTCTGAATACAAAAAGAATGGCCCATTTGCAAGACTTTCACAGTGGGCATGCACAATATTGTGAACGAACCCATTGTTAGTTAAAATAAAATAGTTTTTCCCCCACTCCATCTTAAACTTGGATTCATAAAAAAATTTGTTAAAGCACTAAAAACTAATTGTTATCAATATATATTAAATCATTACCAGGTTTGTCAATAGAGAAAAAAAAAGGCAGGAGTTTTTAATGGGCCACAAATTTGCTATCTTATAAATGTATAGAATTCATTAAAATAATGAATTTCAAAGAGAAAATGGCTTGGTTGTCATTTGTGGTTGTTGTAAAAACTTTCTTGGAAATAAAAAAGCAGAAAACTATTCAGATTTAGTTGATAAAATGCTGAAAGCTTTTTGTGATCTTAGATGCAAATTTAGTATAAAACTTTATTATATAAATAGTCATCTTGAACAGTTTCCTGAGAATCTTTGAGGTATGAGTGAAGAGCAAGAAAAGCAATTCCGTCAAGATCTTAAGACAATCAAAGATCGTTACCAAGGGCGTTGAGACTTGGGACATTATCTAGTCTAAATTCTAATCGCTTTATTTAAGTCATCCTAGAATGCTAACACCCTTTTTTATTTCCAGTTATTTCTGGAGTACCTTAAGATTCTATTATTAGTCCTGTTTTATTTCTTATCTACATTAATGATCTTCCCGATAACGTTACATATAAAGACTAAAAGTCTTCTCTTTTTGATCGCTTTAGGCAGCCAATCTTAAGTCTGATCTCACTTCTGTAACAGGTTGGGGCTCACAGTGACTTGTAAATTTTAACCACAACAAAACTCAGTTGTTTACTGCAAACAACTATCACAGTACTGTCAATATTCTTATATTAATGTATGGCAACCCTCTCACTATGTCCTCTTCTTTATACCTTCTTGGATTATTGTTTACAACTGACCTTTCATGGAAACCATAAATACAATCAATTGCAAAATTAGATTTTGCAATTAGTTTTGTTTCTTAACTACATAAACGATCTTCCTGACAACCTTTCATCTAAAGTAGCTCTTTTTGCTGATGACTCAACTTTATACTCCTGTCTTGACAAAAAGTCTTCTCTTTTCGATCGCCTAGAACAAGCAGCTGATCTTAAATCCGATCTCACTTCAGTAATAGATTGGGGTGTGAATTGCCACTCAATTCACAAGCCACTGTGAATTGAAATTCACAGTGGCTTGTGAATTTCAACTCTAAAAAAACCCAGTTGCTTACTGCAAACAACTACTGTAATATGGTCAACATTCCTATATTAATGAATGGCAATCCTCTTACTGAGTCCTCCTCTTTACGTCTTTTTGGATTATCGCTTGCTACTGACCTTTCATGGAAACCATATATACAATCGATTGCTAAATTAGCTTCTGCTAAGGTTGCTTCTCTTTATCATGCTTGCCATTTCCTTACTTCTGATTCCATTCTCTACCTCTACAAATCTCTTATTCGTCCCTGTATGGAATATTGTTGTCATGTCTGGGCTGGTTCTTCTAACGATTCACTTTCTCTTCTTGACAAGGTTCAAAATTGCATTGTAAATGTTGTTGGACCTGGACTATCTGGTAAGCTTGAGCCTCTTTTCCATTGTCGTAAAGTTGCATCTCTTTCTCTTTTCTACAAATACTATCATGGTCACTGCTCAAAGGAGTTATCATCTCTAGTTCCATCAACTAAAATTCATTCTTGTTTTACTCGTCATTCAGCTAAGTCTCATTCGTTTACTGTATCTGTCCCTGCATGCTCTAAAAACTTTTGTTTATCTAGTTTTTTCCCCCGCACTTCAATCCTTTGAAACTCTCTCCCATCTTCATGTTTTCCTGACTCATACAACCTTCAACTTTTCAAGTCTTCTGTCAACCATTTCCTTGCTCTATAACTCTTTTCTTTTTTTTCTAGTAACTCCCAACTTAATAGTGGTTGCTTTTAGCCTTGTTGGGAGTAAATGCAAATAATAAAAAAAAAAGATTGTGCTAAGGTTGCTTTTCTTTATCATGCTTGCCATTTTCTCTCTCCTGATTACATTTTCTACCTCTACAAATCTCTTATTTTTCTGTGTATGGAATACTTTTGCCATATTTGGGCTGGTTCTTCTAATGATGCTCTTTCTCTTTTTAGACAAAGTCCAATAATGCATTGTAAATATAGTTGGATTAGGTCTATCTGCTAAGTTTAGGCCTCTTTACCATCGTCATAAAGTTGCATCTTTTTCTCTTTTCTACAAATACTATAATGATCGCTGTTCAAACGAGCTATCGTCTCTAGTTCTATCAACCAAAACTCATTCTTGTTGGACTCTTTTACTGTATTTGTCCAAAACTCATTCTTGTTTTACTTTTTCTGTATCTGTCCCTGCATGCTCTAAAAACTTTATTTGACTCATTTTTTTCCCTGTACCTCAATCCTTTGGAACGCTTTTCCATCTTCATGTTTTTTCTGATTCATACAACCTTCAACTTTTTAAGTCTTCTGTAAACCGTTTCCTTAATAGTGGTTGCTTGCAGCCTTTTATAATAGTGGTTGCTTGGCTGTTTTTATAATATAATAAATTCATATTTAAAGTTTATCACTTTAAATATGAATTTGTTATAAATTGTCTTTTTCATTCTTAATAACAATATTTGTCACATAAAGATTAATTTGAAGTGAAAAGATTTACCTAAAGAAAACAAGGTTGTCTGTAAATTTACTTGTGCTAAATTTAGTGCTTTGTTACAATAAATTGTTCATTTTTTTTAGACTATTAGTGAGCATTTCAAAGAGAATAAAAAGTCACACATTTTTTAACATTTAAAAATAACATAATGTGTGCAGGGAAAATTTATTTTTATGATTTACTAATAAACTAAAAATAAGTTAGAACTAAAAATTAGTGTGAACTTGAAATTATTGAAAATTCATCAAATCAAAAAATCTTGTGTTGCAGATAAAATAACTTAATAGAATTACATTTTTTTAATTTTATGTATTTCATTGTTTTATTATGGATAATTGTATATATATGAAACTTTTTTTTTTTACTTAAAAAAAAGACTTAAAACATTTTTTCTACCAAAATTTCTGCATTTAAATAGCTTTCACCTCTTTATTTAGTCATAACTGAAAAAAAGTTTTTGAATAAATGATTAAGATTTGAAAAGATTAAAAAGTTAATATAAAAAAATATTTTCATTTGTTTACAAAAATTTTACCCAGTCAAGTTCTAGGTTTTTTTCTTCTAAATCAAAACTTCTACTAAATTTTATTTTATTTCTCATGCATATTGTCTTTCCTCCACCCTTACTAGATTTAAGTTTTTTGAATAGATTTGAATAGCCATTAACATTTAATAACAAAGTTAGTTCTATAATATGTGTTTTAGGGTTGGAATTGATCAGTTGCACTTAATAAAAGTTCATAAATTTATTATGTTTTAATGTTTTATGTTTTTTTTTCTTTTTTCTTCCCAAGGTCTTCGCAAATGGTGGTCGCATTTTTTTAACCGTTAAAAAAGCTAAAGTAAAGATAAAGATTAAAGATAAACTCAAATCAAAAGATAAATATTGTTTTTGAAAAAGTCACCAATAAATCATAATCACTAATAAATCATAATCAAGCTCTTATGAATTAATTTAAAACAAACAGTTAAATCAAGAGAAAAAATTTACAAAAAGATAAACAGAATTCGAACTAAAAAAAAACAAACAAACTTTTACGTAAAACAATAAAATAACAAAAAAAAAAAAAAAAAAGAAAGAAAGAAAGAAAAAAGTTAACAAATAAAAAGAAACAAAAAAAGGAAAAATTTAAAAATTTACAAACAAAGAATACTTATTTTTTAATGATTTAATTTGTAATATTTAAATTTGTAACGGATTTAATTTAATTTTATTTTGTAGAAGTATTTGTGATTGCCTTTTAATTTTGTATTTTTTGGGTTTCATCTTGTAGTTTTTGTATTTTGTCTTTTCGTTTGTGTAAGGTTTGTTTTTTATTTGTTCTGTTTCGCTAATTATTTTTATTTTTGTTTGCTGTTGTTATTGAGTTTTTTCATTTTTTTTGTTTTATTATTTAACTTATTTTAGCCTTATCGTTGTCATTATTATTTTATTTATTTGCCTAGTGATTTTTGGTCCATATTTGTTATTTTTATTATTATTTTATTATTATATTATTTGTTATAATTAATTGGTGTCACTCATTTTGATCATGAGTGACACTCATGTCATCAAATTATTTGTATAATTATAGATAATATTATTATTATTTAATTATTATTGTCATAATTATTTGGTGTCACTCCTTTGATCAGGCTTCTGTTTGAGTGACACCTTCCTTTTCTGATAATTATTTATATTTATTCTTATTAGTTATATTTTATTATAATTATATTGTTTGTATGATTATAAATATTATTATTATTATTATTATTATTATTATTATTATTATTATTATTGTTATTATATGATTATATGTAAACTTTGAAAAGGAAAATAAATATCTTGTTGTTGTTGTTGTTGTTGTTGTTGTTGTTGTTGTTGTTGTTGTTGTTGTTGTTGATGTGCAATCTTGAAACTCTTATTAATTTTTGATTTGACTCTAGTAGTCTATATCTAGTAGTCTCAATAACCCAAACATGACTAATTCAATAAAAACTATTTTTGAGTTATATACAAACACTAAAGTTAGTTGAGTACAAACTTTTTTTTTTTTGTTTGTAGTTTTTATTTTAGGTGTCTGAGAAGTCCTAACAGTCTCCCCAGTCTCCCCACTGAGCACTGCAAAGAAGTATTTAACTAGGAAGCCTCCTTCCTTACCAATGAGAAATTCTGCCCAGAGCTGGCTTCAAGTACTAGACCTCTTGCTTATAAAGCAAGCGCTTTAGCCACAGCCACTCAGATCTTTAGTTCAATTTTCATTACTGTTATAGTTAAATTAATGAAAATTTGTCAATACATTTTAAACTGTAAATTCAAAAACAAAATAAGAATGAAAAAATACACATTAAATTTCCTCAAACGAATTATACTATAAAGTGTAGAAGTATATATACAGTAGTTTGATTAATATTTAATTATTTCAGTTTGTTTATTTTATAGCTTCTGCTAATAACGCTTAAGTTAATGTTTCTGTGTATACTTATAATGTATTACTTTTTATAAATTTAACCCCTGTTTTAAAATTAACTTGTAGAAATCAAAGATTTTGTATTGCTCAGTATTTTGGGGTACCTGGTAAATACCTAACTCTCCAAGCGTATCTGGCTAGCTTGACTGAAACATCTATCGGTGAAATTGCTACAAAACATGTTGTTATTTGTTCTAAAGAACAATTACTGGGTGTATGTCACAAACTTGAAGTAAAGAATTATGACTATGGAAATCTAAGCGGATGGGGTGGTCACATCAAGTCTATTTATGTCTCAGGTATTTTTTATTTTGAATTGATTTGTGAAATAATGTATGAACATTTATTTAGAAATTTAATTATTTTGTAATAGTTTATGAAGTTTATGGCTGTTTCAAGGTAGACACACGGCTTCTTGTAATTTTGTTCTGTAAAAATATAAACACCAATAAAATGTTTTTTCTTTTAACATTTAATAATATGTCAAAACTTTCTTTGATTTTTGAATAAATGTGCAGGAATAACAAAGCTGATTTTGTAAAATTTAATGTTACTTTTCAGCAAATATCTAAAAATAAATCTAAAAATATATATATTCTGTTGTTTAATATTCTTAGACCATTTTAAAGCAAAAAAAGTTCTACTTAAATTTAATGTGAACTAATACAGGGATTAATAAAGTCAGACAACAAAATTTTACACTTAAAATAAAAACAAAAATTTACACAAAAACAAATTTAGTGTTAAACATGCAAAGTTTGAAAATATATTTGATAACATAGCTAAAAGTATAGAAAATAATTTTTTGATTTTCATGCTCATACATATATATAATTTTTATAATTTTTGAAGTTGTAATTTACTTACAAGAAGTTGATGTATGCACTGAAACTCCCATAAATCCTTAGTTGACTCAAACTCCAGCCAATAGCTATTTTATTGCAACACCAAAAGTAATATTTCATAGAAAGCTAAATCTAAATTTGTTTTTATTTTTATTTAAGCATTATAGTTTTTTTTTGTAGTTATGTAAGTTTCTTTTATTAGTTATGTAGTCTGTTTTGATTTTTATTTTAGATGGTCTGTTTGTATATGGCTATAGTCATGATAAGCAAAAAGGTAAAAAGTTGTTATTATATTTATATAAATTAAGGTGCTAGTTTCTCCAGACTTTTGTTCTATAATAATAACATCTAGAAAATTTCAATTTAGAACACATTTAAACTTGATAAAAATAATTTTTTTATTATAAGCAAACATAGGATTAATGTTTGTAAAATAATACAGTAGTATTATATCCATCATTTTTAATTTTTTTATAAAATTACAGTAATAGAATACTCCTGTTCCAAGGATGTAAGTGAAAGTGATATGGCAACTGTTTCATATAGTTTCTAAAATTTTATAGTTGCTCTATGTACCTTTTAAAGGAATTTATGTTACTGTTATTCTTTGATTTGCAAACATTTACATTTCAGTTCTGGGTATATACTTACATATAAGTTCGCCTATTTATTTTGTAATGAGTCCACTCAGTTATTTGCTGTTCACATTTTACTCCTAATATGGATTTTAAATCTCTTGTTCTACTGCTTAGTTGTTAATTGTTATAACAGAAAGGTTTTATTTGATGTAAGCAGCTATTGCTCTTGACATATCTAATGATTTCATTAAGTTTTGGCTGGTCTTCTTCTTTTTTTATATAGTTATTTCACCCACTTAACATTAAATAAAATTTATTAAATAACACTTTTGAATTTATCACAATTGTTTTGAAATCAATAAAAGCTTCTTTGTTCCATCTTTTAAGTCTTTTATTTCTTTTTTGTTTACTTGAAGCAGATGCTATACTTCAAGAGTAAATTTTTTTATTCAAAAAGTTTTTTTTACTACAAGACAATAAAAGCTGACAGCGTTTGATAAGGATGAAATAACATATTAAAACAAATTACAACATTAAATTGCGTGATAAAAATAATAAAAAACAAAAAACAACTCAGTTATAAGCATTCTAAATAAAGTTATACAAACATGCACATATATATGTTTTTATTGTTGATAAAAACCTTTTAATTAACAATATCATGTTACTTATCAAAACCAAATTTTGATTTATTTAAAAATAGCTCGCATATTGTTTTATAATACAGATTAACTCTCCCTCTCTATTTTCTCTTTCACTCTTAACAAATTAGTTTAGTTATTAAATCATTATTATAATTCTTTTTTAATATTAAAAATGTTTAATAAAATTTAAGTTTTATTTGCTACTTTAAAAAAAAAACATTTTAGAAATGCAAACCATGGCATAAATAATGATTACTTATAAAATCTAAGCATGTCTAGAAGCAATAATAATAATCTAATATAAATAGCAATAATAAAAATAAGGTCTAATTAATGTTAACAGTAATTACTTGATAAATGTAAATGTATGTGATAAATATTACTATAAAAACATTTTGTTTAGTGCTTTTCATATTTTTTTTATACTTTTGAAAAAAAATTTAAAACATTTTTTGAAGTTTGATTGATTATATAGATGACTTTCTGTGTAACATCACATCTTTTTGTAAACAACAAGTTTGCATACTTGTAGGCAGAAAACATTAAAACTTCCTAAGTATACATTCATAAGTTCATAATATAAATACATATTAGTTTTTTTTGCATTTCTTTTATATCCTTAAATAAAATTTTGTCTTCTTTTTGAAAAATGATTGAATCAATTAGTTACATAAAACATGTAACTAATTACATAAATAACTACATTTTTTTATACATTGTAAAAATTTTTTGTTATTTTTATAAACTTTGATTGCTATTAAAAACATGTATATATTTTAAGTTCTTCTGCAAATTTTATATTCAGATTGATCTCGTAAAACAACAACAAAAATTCTTATTAGCTTTTTAATTCATGTTGCTTTTAAAAATCTTTTGAAATTGAATAAATAACAATATTATAATTATATTATTTTTAAGTACTAGTTTAGGATTTTTTTAAGTACTAATTTGAGGTTAGGACTGTTCAGTATACTAATTTAGCATCTAAGGTTAGGGCTGTTCAGTATACTAATTTTATTTTAGAACATTGCTAATTGAAGTTTTTCTCATTTGACTATTATATTGTGGTTCAAAAATATTTTTTACCAAAATTTATTAATTGCCCTGAAAGTCTCTCAAAACCCTCAAACATTTGACAGATATTGTTTAAAAATGTTTTATTTAAAAATATGTCTACCTGGTACTCAATAGAAGCAAAATCATTTAAAAATTTCAAAAAATACAATCATTTTTTATAAAAATAACAACTTTAGTTGTTTTTTTTGATTAAAAACTATGGTTTTTAAACTAAAAATGAAAAAAGTTAATATTTACAAAGTTTCTTTAAGTTTTTTTTTTTTTATAAAAAATGAATCTAGTTTTTAAAACATCTATAAATTGTTGCTTATTTTTAGTACCAGGTTGACATGAGATTTTTTTATATATAATATTAAGAACCTGTCAAATGTTTGGGGGCTATGAGGGACCTCTAGGGCAAATAATAAAATTTAGTAAAAAATATTTTTGAACTACAATATGGTTGAACTACAACATCATTTAATTGGAAAAACTTCAATTAGTTATGTTGATAACTATAAGTTATTTTTTGATTTTGGCAATCAAAATTAGATTGCAAAAAATATATTTAAAAGTCTCATAATAATTTCCTTATTTAAAAGTCAATTAGAGCTATTTGAAGCAAGTATATGTTTTTTGGTAAAAGTGAAGGCCAATACAAAGCAACAAAAAATGTGAAATTTTTTGTTGCTTTGTATGTTGAAGTTTTGATAAATTTTTCATCGAAAAGTCAGGGAACTTTTATAAGAGTCAGGAAAAGGTCATGTAAAATGATCATAAAAATTTGCTAGACACCCTGAATATATACATCTTCTTTAATTAACTACACTCATATTGAAATGATCAAAGACATTCATATTCAACATGGTAACATATAACAAATTAAGTGAAACTGCGTTGCACCAGTTATATTGTTAATCTGTTTGTTGGTTTCAGTTTTAAAAAATATATAATCATGTTTATATAGTTTATAAAATATTTTATTATTAATATTATTATTACTTTTAATAAAAATTATAAAAAATATTAAATTTTTATAAAAAAACATATACCCTTTGAATATATAATACCTAAATGAATTTTTATAATAAAATGTTTCCCATTAATTATATGACCTTAGAGTCGTGTAATTAATGGGAAACATTTTATACATCAAATTCATGAACGTTATGAATAGGAACATAAGAAAGCTATCTAGATTTTGCGTCCAGATAATTGTAGTCTTTCATAAAACCTATGATTTTCTATGTTGCCCTAATAGCATTTAAAAAACTAAAGCTGGTATAGAAGGCTTTATTCAGCAAACTAATAAGTATATAACCTAGATACTATCATACTATTTTACATAAAAAAAACAAACATAATAGTTATCAAATAACAGCAGTAAATGAAAGCAGTCAGAACTCTATCAGCAGGAATATAGCCACCAGGTTTAAGTTTCTGATAAAATTTATTCTGATATAGTAATCTGTCTAATAGACAATTGACCAGTAAAGAGTAAAAAACTAGCTGCCCCAGCTGAATTTTGTTATATACCAATTAGACATTTATAATAAAACCATAACTAAACCAAATTTGCTAATGTGAAGCTTTTTATTATATTGTGCTTTGTAAACAAAATTTCTGATTTTTTTTTCTTTACAAGTATGCGCGTGCATTTTTTTTGAAAATGAGAATGTAAACATTTGCAAGTCATCTATACTGCAGCATGGAAAATAAGGCAAGCAGTCCATTTGACGAGCTAACACATGGAATTAACAATTAATTTTATTTTTTTTGATGGTCAAAGTTTTTGTTTTTTTCTTTGTTTAAATTTTTATCTGAATAATAGTTCTTCACAATTGAAATTAAACACACAAAAAATACAAGTTAGTTAATTTTTAAGGCTCAAATATTAACGAACTTGTATTCTTTTTAAAATAATAGTTTTAAATAAAATCAACATATTTTTTAAGTTTAAATTCGCAAATAACTAACGTTCAAATTACCTGCTTATGTTAATTTGTTTAAAATTACGTAAGCACAGATTTTCATTCAAATAGAAAAAGCAGTTTGATAAAATCCAATTAATCTAATGTTGAATTTTTTTTAAATATCATAATAAATTTTATACAATATTAAAAAAATTCAAACTGAATACTTAATACTTAAATAAATCATTTTATTAATGCAATTAAGAAATTGAGCATTGTTTGTCTCGCCTTTATTAAGACTGGTTGGCGTTTGATGTTTCAATTACAATTCCATAATAAAAATTGGTCTCCTAAATCTTTTATTGTTTATGTTTGTTCAGCACATTTTATTAATGATGGGTTACTTTTAGTTTACATCTTAATTTAGTATTTCTAAATAAATATCGAAATATCATCCCTCTTTATGCCCAAAAATAACCAAAATATTATGTAGACAACAATAAAAGGCATCATTTTATTTAAACAGAGCTTTAAAAGTGTGTAAAAATAAAGTAAAGCCACCTAGAAGACTTATGTTTTGCAGACATTTTTTCGTTGTTTCTTTAGATTAACTTTTAAAATAAATGTAGGACATAAAGTTATTGTTAAATAACGTTTTCTTGACTTCACGTATAAGAAAGAATAGTTTGTTTTTCCCTAATTCAATATGGTTTTGCAATGTAGTCACATTATTCCAACTGGATGAATAGTACAGTATAATTAAAAGTATATGTATATATGTATATGTAACTTTTATTGTATATTGAACCAAAAAGTTATAAAATAAATAAAATAGTTTTGAAGATTTTTGATTCAGATAGTTCAGATTACATAATTTATTGATGTATATATTTTCTTCAATATATATATAGACTCTGACACAGTGCATTTTTCCAGTTCTTTTTAATGAATAGTTTCATGGTATCTCACACAATGCATTGTTATTTTTAATGCTTGTTACTGCAGTACCATTTTATATACATAAATGTTTATTTACTAATATAAGTACTTACTTGCTTAAACAAAAGAATAAAATAACTATAGAAAAATTTTTATACTATTTCTAACATAATTATTTTGCCTAACAATGTTTCTGATGATTTTCTTATGGATTACCTTGATTCTAGTCAGTGAAAGCTGGATTATCATCAAAAATGTTATTGTTTTATATACAATTTTTTCGTTGCTGTTATTATCATTGTTATTGTTGTAAATTTTATTATTATCTAGGTGTTTCATATGGGGCGTTTGTAGGACCAACTGTAATTGGACTTATACCTGGTAATTGGTATTCTGTAAAAGTTGATCTAATCTTAAAAAAAGTGAAGCGTGTTAGAGTTTGCGAAAAAGAAAAACTGAGTCAGGTAATTCCATTTAAAAATATTCTATTAATTAAAAATGTAGGAATACATATAGTGCAAAGCACCTGTTACCATAGCTCCCATTTACTACAATCGCAGATAATTTTTTAAAATGAAATGATTTCAATATTCAATATCTGTTAGAGTTTTAAACAAACCTTTTTTTGAGTTAGTACACCAAAATTAATTTTGAGTTAATACACCAACAAGCAGTCCACTATAAATACCAAACAGCAGTCCACTATAAATATTATTTATATATCCCAACAAGTATAACAGTCCATTATAAATGATATTGTATTTTGTTTGCAGTCATTTTAAATTCTTTGTTTTTACACTTGCAGGGATTAAATATTTTATATTAAGCTGTATTTTTTTACTATACTTAATTTTAAGCATCAATTTATTTGGTACTCTATTAAAAGCTTTTTCAAGTTCAACATTTTTTTAAAAAAAATTCTTACCTGAACTTGCCTTAAAAAAATTATTTATTGTTTGCTTTTATAGTAGTAGTAGTAGTAGTAGTAGTAGTAGTAGTAGTAGTAGTAGTAGTAGTAGTAGTAGTAGTAGTAGTAGTAGTAGTAGTAGTAGTAGTAGTAGTAGCAGTAGTAGTAGTAGTAGTAGTAGATTATTTTTTTAAGATAAAAAAAACGTAATATAAATAAGAAATTTTAGATAAAAAATAAATAATTAATAATAAATTTGAATAAAAAATATCAAGAAATATAAAATCCATTAACTGTTAATTAAGTTTACAGCGTAACATTTTTAAATACATATATCAAAACAACGTAGGCAAAAAACTAAAATTAGACTTTAATACTGAATCAATAAGAAGTTGCTTTTTTGTTTGATATTATTTTTTTTACCATAAAAAAGTTAAAAAAAAATTGCGATCTGATGCACACAATATGCAAGAAGTTTGGAAGTATAAAAATCTACTTCGTTGATGTAGTTTTATAAGTGTGATAATAATTCAAAAATTTGTTGATGAAAGAATGATGTTACAAATAAATAAAGATATAAAAAATAAAAAACTTTTTATGAGCATCGTCTTCACCAATTTTCATGATCGCGCTCGCTAATCTCGAGCACGCATAATCACGCTCGATTAAAACATATTCTAATTTTGCAAACGCGATATAACACGCTTAACAATTTTTTTCATCACAAGCCCTGAGTATCAGTAGTAGTAGTCTTTTCCTTTCGAGTGTGTTTGACATAGAACTCTTGGCATCCAATGCAACCAAGGTAGTAGCATTTGCAGCAATTTTTTATTTAAAAGTGTAAAAAAAGTGTATGCAGATTTAAACTATGTTAAATTTATCAAGTTTTATAGCTTTACTTCACTTAAACATTGTATTGTGGCAATATCTTCTTAATTTTAATCAATAGCATTTATTTCTGATTTATAAAATCTTATTTTTCGTTAAATAGTTTTAAAATCATTGTCAGGCAACAGGCTTGTGTGGCCGAGTGGTTGTATAGCAGAGCCGCAAAAGCAAAGCGCTATGGTTTGAATCCTACCACTGACTTTTTTTTTTTTCAATTTTTTTTTAATTTTTTTAATATAAAAAATAGAACACTTTTGAAGTTTTATAGATATTATAAACATAATATATGTAAAGTTATACTCTGTAACAAACAAAAGAGGAAAAATTAAAAAAAAAACCTAAAATTTCTAAAAACACTGGTAGAAATAAGTTGCACATATGTCAAGGTTGTTATGTTGTCAACATGTTCAGGTAATTAGTTCTAATAAGCTGCGGATGGTCTAAATAAAGATTATGATCTAAAGCTCA
Source organism: Hydra vulgaris (assembly GCF_022113875.1). Classification (NCBI taxonomy): domain Eukaryota; kingdom Metazoa; phylum Cnidaria; class Hydrozoa; order Anthoathecata; family Hydridae; genus Hydra; species Hydra vulgaris. The sequence goes on along the minus strand of NC_061167.1, from coordinate 47,766,011 downwards.
ACTTAAAAAAGGAGGCAAAAAAAAAAAAGCTAGCAAAAACTTAAAAACTTATTTTAACTATTTTATATTTTTTTGCTATATTTATTTTTTTACTATAAATATATACGCCCAGATTAAAAAATCAAAAATGTTTTGTATTAAGAGGGGAATTTGACATACCTAACTCCCTGTTACCCCTTTTCTGGTCTTCCTTTGCCCTATAAATTTGATAAAGCCCTAATGAATGGTATTTTATTTCTAAGCCTTTATTTTGAATACTGTGAGAAATGTCATGTCGCCTATGTTAGAGATGCTTATGTTAAATATTTATACAATCAATAAAATTAATCTGCGTATTTAGAACATTAAAAAGATGATTTTTTTTTTGAAAGTAGGAAGGTGTTTTTGTTTAATTAAGACTTTTTCTTTCGAAATAAATAAACAGTAAGAGTTCTAATGAGCTCTAACTATGCAAATAAAGCTTATTAATTTTTTTTTTGCTCTGAGAGCAATGTTTAAATGAATTATTTTTTACCATATATTCAAAAAACATTTAAGTAAAGAAAAAGAAGAAAGATAAATAGGTATAAAAAAAAGGTAGGTAATAAATTTCCCTAGACCCATATTTTATTGGTCATGACAGCTAGTTAGTATTTTATAATTTTACATAATTTGCAGTATTTAGTAATTTAACATTTAAGTATTTAAATTATTTATTTAAGGATGGAAGATGTGATGATCTTTCTATAAAAGAATATCCTGATTTGAAGATAGTCAGTGGAACTGGTATGTGCTTTTCTATAGAAGTTGCTATCTTACTAGTTAGTTACTAGGTTTTACAAATTAGTTACTAGCTTAGTTACTAGTTAGTTACTAGCTTTAAAATCATCAGAAAAAACTACTAAAAATGACTTTTAGAGTTTTAATTATTTAGATAAATGATTTTTAACAACTTTCATCTTTACCATTTTTGAAATAAGTTTTTAACTGATATAACTTACAAATAAACCAGAAAAATGTCATTAATAAGTAGATAACTTAGGATGAAATGTCATCAGGTTATATAGTGGACTGAGGATAAAATGTCATCAAGAAGTAAATTGTGGACTGAAGACAAAATTTCATCAAAAAGTATATAGAGAGCTTAGCATTGGTAAATAAAAAAAATTAATTCCTTTTAACTAATAGAAATTTTTTTTCATATTTAAAAAGTTTTAAAAATGACACTTCATGAAAGAAAAAAAGAAATAAATTCATAGTGGGATTAGAATGATTTTGTTTGGTGATATTTATATAGAATATACATAAAAATTTTAAATTTTTAATCATTTATCAATTATCTTGAGTAATCTTATGGCATTTGCTTATGCTTTTGCCAGCTTTTAAATTTATGGATAAGTTTTTAGAAATTAATTTATCAGGTAATGGTAAAAAAAATTATAAATCAAAAAAATTTATTAGTTCTTTTCAAACAATAATATGTTAAAGATTCCCTATTTTTATTTTTTGCATTTAAAATGTATTTTAATAAATAAAAGACTAAAAGAATTTTTTTATGATTTATTTTTCAATAAGAAATTTTAAGAAATAAAAGGTGTCAAACAAGTCTTCTCTCATTTTTTTTTATTTATTTAAATTTAATCTACAAAGGAAAAATCTGTGAAGCTGGGAAAGCAACCAATCCCTGCTATGGTAAATCCAGTATAGAGGATTACCAAACAAAAATAAAAAAGAAATTAAATTATCAGTACATTGACTTAATAACATTCCCAAACGAGAAACAGAAGTACCAATCATACAGTTTTTTTTGGAAGTGAGTCAAAAAATCTGTCAAACTTTTTTTTGAAAGTGTTAATGTCGACAATATCTGGTACATTTCTATCAAAGGTAATGATATCTGGTGGTATCGCATTCCAATCAACTGCAACACAGTTACATAAAAAAGTTTTGCGAACTACACATTTAATAATTCTTGGTGCCCGAATGCTATGGAGAAAACCCCAAAGACCACTGGCTGGTCCAGGTTGCGCAAGTGCAGGAGCAGGAGATGGTGATTTGATCTATTTAATTTTGCTTAGGCCATGGTAAATCTTAAAGTATTGTATAAGATCACCTCGGCGCCTTCGATTTTCAAGTGATTGGATACCAATAGCTGAGCAGCATTCCTTGGGTTTCATAGTTCGCAGATTTGGGCCAAGTTTTGCGGCTCAATTTTGAACAGCTTCAAGAACTTTTATATTTTCAATTGAAAAGAGTCCCCAAGAATTTGGAGTATTGATGAACAATACTCCAAATGAGGCCTTACATAAGAGCAGTAAAGGATCTGGAACATTTCAAGAGTCCAATGTTTGAAAGTGCGTCTAAGAATTCCAAGAACAGTATATGAATTTGAAATAGCTTTTGCTACTTGATTGTTCCAGGAGAACCGATTGTGAACAACAACACCAAGATCACATTCAGAGATGTGAGAAAAGCCAGTTTTGTCAGTCACTGTTAGTTGGAAGCAGGGATCATTAAATTTATCATCAACAAAAGTTTTGTTGTTTAATTGCGAAGATGCTTGTTAAAAATGGTATAACTGCATTTTTTATCAAATTTCATATGACTGCATTCTTTATCAAAAATTATTATTTTTTTCAAATTTCATATAACTGTTCAAATTTCATATAACATATAAAAATTATTTTTTTATTAATATAACTGCATTCTTAATCAAATTTCATATAAATGCATTTTTTTATCAAAAATCATATAACTGCATTCTTTATCAAATTTTTATAACAAATAGCTTAGCATTATAAATAGCAAATAGCAAAATGCATTAATGTAACAAAACAAACAATATGATCACCCAAATTTCATCCAAATTCTGTCATTCTTCATTCACTCACTTAAAGAACTAAAAAAAATCATTCAAAGCTTTAATTCTTGAGTAAACTACTCTGTCTGTCTCCTTCTAAAAACAGATTTTATGCTGCTTTTGTTGTGTCTTTTGTTGAGACATTTGCATCTTTTTTTTTTTTACTTGATATTTTGGATCAAGAAAATACCAAACAATACTATTGCCAAATATTAACTGTAAGAAATGAATTTATGAAGTTAATTAATTTATGTTTGATTTCATCTGATTACTTGTGTTTAGTTGGTTTAACTTTTACAACTACTTTTGGCAATCCAATTAAGGATTCTTTTCTATACACATAAATAATTTTTTGGCTAATACAGGTTTTACATAAAAATTTCGCTAACTCTGGTTTTTAAATTTGTTACAATAAAAAGCATTGAAAGATACATTTTTCTCTGATGAGCTATTATGTTACATTATGAATTATTTTTTTTTGTCTATATTGTTACATAACACATTTTACTTAACACATTTTATGGAAAAGCTCTTAAATCATTTTTTATGGAATTGTATTTGGGGTACTGCTAACAAGACTCTCTAAACTAAAAAAAAATTTTAAAAACTTAAACCATTAACCTTTTTTTTATATTTCTGGCTGTCATGATGTTATTTTAATTATTTTTTATTACTCTTTTGAATAAGACTGTCTTTATATTTAATATATTATAATTTTCTTACAGTCTTTAAAAAAATTATAATATATTAAATGCAAGTGGCTGAGAATTAATTAAAACCCACAAGTTATAAGTCATAGCCACAACTGTTATCAATATATATACATTTATTTTTTAACATCATCGCTTCCAACAAGGCTGCAGGCAACCACTATCAGAGCTGGAAGTTACTGGAAGAGATAAGATGAAGTTTATAGTGCAAGATAACGGTTGACATACGGCTTAAAAGATTGCAAATTATATGAATCAGAAAAGCAAGATAAAGGAAGCCAATTCCAAAGAACTAATGCTCGAGGAAAAAAACTAGTTGAATAAGAGTTTTTGAAACACTTAGGAACAGTCACAGTAAATGGATGAGACTTATTTGAATGAAGAGTAACACAAGAATGAGTTTTAGTAGATGGCACAAAAGGTGCTAGCTCTTTAGAGCAGTGCACAGTGGTCCAGTACAATGCCATAAATACAAAAAAAAGTTTGTTATATAATAAAAACAGTTATATATGTTATGTGAAAACCAGATTTAAATTTTTAAGGTCTGTAATTAAAAAAAATTGTCTAGGGAAGGTTTGAAGTTCAAAATTTGAAGAAATTTATATTTTTTCAGCCAAAAACTGGTCTGCCACATTTTGTACATGCTTACTTCTGATGATGTCATAGATAAATCTTTTTCTTCTTTTTTTTAATATTTTTATAAAATATGGAAAATCAGTATAAAATAATTTAAAATATACAATTTTATAAAAAAGGAACAATAAACTCTATGCTTAATACATTTTAATTATAAATTGTTTAAAAATAAAACTAAGATCAACCAGGAAAATTTTTGCCCAGGTTTTCCCACCTTGAAAATTTTTGCGTTTAAAAATATGTTGTTTATAGAAAATTTTTGGAAAAGTTTTGGCTGCTTTTGTTTGCTTTTTTATTTATAGGGCCATTCCAAAGTTTAATTAGTAAGGAAGCAAAAACCGATGTTTGTATATTGATTTCTCAATGTTATCCAAACTACAATCAGATGAGATTAACCAAAAATTAAAAAAAAAACTTTAAAAAGAAATGGAATGAGACAGGTAGACAAAAAGGAAGATTTATAAATTGTTACGAGAAATTGTTAAATATTGAATTTATTGTAAACGAACCTCAACAGCAAGTCATGATAAAAAATGTGCAACGAGGTGCACCTTCAAAATCATTTTAAGATCTCTTCACAAGGTCTAAGAAAAGAAAATCTTCAGAGATTGCTGAAAAGTTACGTGTTACCACTGAAAGTCTGTTTCATGCCCTTATCCTCAATCTCAATAAAAGAGGATTTAAAGATGCCAAAGTTATAAAATATTTGATGGAAAGTTAAACTGATGAATCCTGTAACATACCATGCTCTAAAAGCTACTCAGCAGAAGAAGCTTTAGCTTTAATGTTAGACTGTAGAATGAGTAAGACTAACTATCAAACTGTCTGTCAAGGGGCCTTAGATAAAGGTTGCATGTTATACCTTGCTTACAATTTATTATGAAAGCTAAAAGTGATTGCATTCCAGATTCCGGAATCGTCACATCAAACTACAGGGCATCTGTGAATATGCAAGGAATAATGGATCATATACAAACAGAATTTGGAAAGTTATAGATAAATCGAAACTACCTGAGCCTTGAAATACGTTATTTCTTATAAGCAAAGTCAGATCCGATGGTTCATCTGGGCAGTCTGTTTATAAACAGAAAACTGAAGATGAAGAGGACAGATTGCCAGTTTCAGTAGAAGAATCTTTGTTTCTTTCATGTACAGTACCTGTGCAACTTAAAATACAGGAAACTAATGTTATTCTTTGGACTAACCCCAAAACATCCTCAACTCAATATTGATGTTCTGTTTGAATGTAATACATTAAAGAAAATCAAAGTTGTTAAAGCAGAATATGATTTTTTTATGTCAACTGAACTCAGAGCAACCATAGACTTATCTCAAGTCAAGCACAAGTTAGAATGTACTATGATTGATGGGAAAGTTTCCACTTTTCTTTCTCCATTAAGTGATTCTTATCAGGTTTGCAATATATGTAAATTTTATCCTAAAAAAATGAATAACTTTGTAATGGTTTACAATAGACAACCAAACCAGATGTTTTTGGACCTTGGAATTCACATTCTACATCTCTGGATTGGTTATTTTGAATGTCTGTTGCATATTGGACAGAGAAGGAAATTAGGATACAATGACTGCAGATTTTTTCATGCAAACACTCCTGAAAAGAAAAAAATAGTTGTAAGTCAAAAAAAAGAAATCCAGGAAAAAATTAAAGATACACTCAGACTCAGGGTTGGAAATAATGAACTTTTTTCTATCGGACTATTTGTCCAATAAAGACTCAAGTTTGCTGGACATGTCCGATAAATATTAAAGAAATGCGATCGAATGCCATTCCTGAACACGCATAAAATATTTTGTTTTTACGCAATACTTTGACAACTGAAATACGCTGAAAATAAAATGTAAATATGTAAGATAAATTATCTAACAAAAAGAAAAAGCTCAAAAAACTAAAATATATTGAAAAATCAAAGCTCAAAAAACTAAAATTTGAAATGGAAAATATATTTATATTACATTTTTAAAAAATACTATACTATGCGAAATGCTTTGTAAATTCTTGAATAAATAAATTATTACGTAAATATATTAAAGGCATAAACTATGTAATTATTAAATACATAATTAAATATGTAATAAAAATGTATAATAAAAATTCAAAATTATTAAATACATAAATTACTATGTAAATATATAAAAACTATAATACTTTATTAAATAAAGTAACAAAAAAATTATGTTTAAAATAAACCCATTTTATTTAAATTGTCAAAGAATATTATACGTAATTACATTTATATAAATATGTATTTTTTTATAAATCTTTTCAAACCTTGTCTAGGATCAATTTTACAACACTTTTAATAGCTAACTTTTCTGGTGCGAAAACAACTCAAATTTAATAGTTTAATATTGGTAATAATAATATTGGTTTTTAAGCATAACTATTTAACTATTAAAATATCTATTACGTTAAAATTTTTATAAAACAAAATTTAAAAGAGGTTTTAAAAGCTAAAACTTTTGTTTGAAATTTTTAAAACAAAAAACACGTTAATACTAAACTTTTGTATAAAAACAAAAAGTTCAACAAATAAAGTTTATATACAATACTGAATTTATTAATAACTTTTGGAACAACTAAAATGATTAGAAAAGAAATGTAAATAAAAAATATGTTGGACGAAATGACCGATAGATGTCATTTTTTATTGGACAAGTGCCAGACAATAACTGAAGTCCGGCGCTTATTTCGAACTCTGCAGACTTATTGTTGATGTACCAAAAAGGTGGTGGCTCTGGTACATCCAATGATGGAAACACAGCAAGAAGGACATTTAGAAGCCATGAAGCTTTTGCTGAAATACTTGGAATTGATAAGAATCTTGTTAACAGATTTTTCATTATTCTTTGTGTATTGTCCTGTCAGCACCCAATTGATCCAGATAAACTAGAAATATATTGCAAAGATACATCTAAAACATACGTAGCACATTTTAAATGGTATCTTATGCCTGCTGGAGTGCACAAGATGATTGTCCATTCACACCAGGTTGTAAGAGAAAACCCAGTTCCAATTGGCCTCTGAAGAAGCCCAGGAAAGTAAAAACAAAGGTGCTAAAAATTTTTGAGAACATTTTACAAGAAATTTTCTAGAAAAATTACAAATGAAGATATAATGCGAAGATTGCTCTGCTCATCAGACCCCTTTATTACTTCTTTGAAGCTAAGTTTTGAATCAAAGAACAAACTTGCTCTTCCAGCAGAATGTTTAAATTTTCTTTTGTAATTTTCTTAATACAATTATTTTTTGATCCAGATATAAATATACAAATACTTTATTGTATTCTTAATTGTAGTATTGATAATATGGGTCCTAAATAGATTTCCTTTACTTAAAGAAATTTGTAAAAAGCTGCATGTTTACAAGAATATATTTTAAGTAGGGGTTTGACACCTGTTTCTTTGTTGTTTTTTAAAAAATCAAACCCTTTGTAATTATGTATTTTTAAATATCTCAGTTTGGTAAAAAAAAAAAAAAAAATTAGAAATATTAAAGACTATTTATAATCTCAGTGTAAAACCAAAATTGTGTGTTCTTTTTAAGTAGTTGTATGTTCTTGTTGTGCTTGCATATGCATAAAATATTCATGTCTTGGTAATTATTAAATATGTGTCCTTGATGATTTTTTTATTAATCGACCAGAAAGTTAAACTGTTAAAATCGGTATTATGGAAATAGGTTTTATAATGTAGATCTAAAAATATAAGTAAATGCAAAAGCATGTTATGTCATGTATCCTTGATGTGTTATTTTAGAGTTTGTTTATTCTGCACATTAATATTTGTAATATTCATAAGTGTACCATAAATCATGAAAATTATTAAATTAATTTAAATGTTGTTATGTGTCTACTTTTTGTCCTTGTGTCATGTGTTGTGTTTACTTTTTGTCCTTGGTGTGCTACTCTATATGTTTATGCAATCTATCAAGATATAATAAATGTGTAATTTGTCTTCGAGAGAATATTTATCTAAAAGGTATTCCAAAAATGATTATGTTTAAATAAATACGTTAAATGTAAGCAATTACGCTGTGTTCATGGTGTTCTGCACATATATGATATTTATTCATTCATGTTTTAAACATGCTGGTTTCTAGTTAAAAGAAAGTTTAAATATGATTAATTAAATATGAAATACGTATCACATGTTTACTATTTGTTGTTTCATTTGTGTTATTGGTGTGTCCTTTATAGGTATGACAACTAACATTACAATGATAGTTATTGTTGGCCAGGGTATAATTAACATTCACTAAAAATTTTAGCTTTTTAGCTTTAAAATCAGCAAAGATATGATTTTTCCCTCAAAAGTGACATTTCTGGACCACTGTGTAGTGCCTATTAAAGAGAAGCAGCGTTTTGACGATGTGATAATGGTTGGAGATTGGTTGCAAGAGCAGGTCCAACTGTTTACAATGCGTTTTATCACCTTGTCTAAAAGAGAAAGAGCATCAATAGAAGATCCGCCCCAGATGTGGCAACATTATTCCATACAATGACAGATTTAAGATTTATAGAGATAAAGAATAGAATCTTTATCTCTATAAATATAAAGAGTAAGAAAGTGTGGAGTCTGATAAAGAGAAGCAACCTTACCAGATGCTAATTTTGCAATGGATTTGATATATGGTTTCCAAGAAAGTTCGGAAGTAGGAGCTAATTGTAGAAGATGAAGGGTAGATAACTCACATTACTGTTTATAAATTAGGAAGATCTAAATTATTGTGATAACAATTGGCTGGAAAAAATTGGGTTTTATTTGAATTAAAGTTCACCAGCCACTGTGAGCCACATGCTGTCGCATGTTGCATGAAATAAGATTTTTTATTTTAATAAGTAAACTCAGTAATTAGATTAGACTAATTTGAATAACTACCACCATAATTTTCATCATATGAACCACCATGTTGCAATTTTGATATACTACTCTGATTAAAATATGCATTAAATGCATTTAAAACATTTTGCACAGATAGTTTATTATTGTGTGACCAATCACCTTTAATTTAAAACTTGAAATTAATTAGTTATGCCTCAAAAAACTTTTAGTTATGCCTCAAAAAACTTTTAGTCCAAACATAATTTGAAGGGCTTTATAATACTGAAAGATGATTACAATACCCTGTTCTATACTTGAAATTTTATCCAAATGTTTGCAAAAGCAGAAGTATTTTGCATATAATTTTAACAGATATTATATTTTGTTTTCCTCATTCCAAAAATGTTAAGAACTTTTTTTTTCCAAAATGTCAGTTAATTAACTAATTAATTGCTTCTCATGTGAATAAGAATGTTAAAAAGCAAATTTCTGATTTTTTTGGTAAGTAACTTTTAGCTATAATGTAAACTCAAAGCTTTTGTATATTTATTTCAATATGAAATAATCCTAAATTCCTCTTCTGCCACTTGTGTATGTTTATTTTAATATGAAATAATCATAACTTTTTCTTCTGCCCTGTGATGTTTGTTTATTATAATATGAAATAATCCTATATTCATCTTCTGTTCCCTGGTGTTTGTTGATTTTATTATGAAGTTTACTTGACCCTGGGGCACTGGGTTAAAGGGTGGAGTAAAAATATTGAGTGATTTGAAATAAAAACTTTTGATTTTTTTAAATTAAAATGAAATGTAGATTTATTTTAAAAAAAATTTAAAAAATTGTAAATCTAAAAATTTTGTATCTAAAAAGTTTTGTGTCAAAATTTTTCTAAAGATTCAGCAACTTTCAATACACCAACAATATGATGCACTTTTCCCCACAGCCAATAGTATTAAATAATATTTGCAATCCAGAAAATATCTTTATGGATATGGTGTGCCTGATCGCTTAATTCAAGTCCCATTGAAAACATTTACGCTTGAAGGAGGTTCATGTAAGCATATGGAACTCAATTCCAAAAGAACTATGCATGAAATTTATAGCCGAATCATGTAAAAATGTGTTTTAAAGCCAAGGGTGGCTATTTTAAGTACTTATAAATTATTTTCACTGTTAAACTAGTTTAAATTTGGCTGTTCTTTCTTTAGATCTCAGTGTTGATGGGTACTACCTTTGCAAAGATTCTAATAATCTTCTGGTCCAGAAAAAATTTCTATCAGAGTCCTTAAAAGTGCTCTTGAGAACTTTCTTCAATTCTCTTTAACTCCAGAATGGATCATCTGCATATTTTAGTGTGCTTGACTACGTAGTAGTTTACTACCGTTAAAAATCGTTAAGTTAAAAAATTTTTATATGGAAGATTGGAGCACTATGATACATTGGGTACCATAAAACATCGTTTTGAAAAAAAGTTAAAAATTTAACGCCTTTTTTTTGGGGGGGTCAAAATTTGTGCTTTTTTGGATGACAAAGTTATTTATTAGTTTTTAACGTTTATAAGTTTTAAGATATCTTATTCAATGTGTTATTCAATAAATAAAAATATTTTGTAAACTACAATCTATAGGCACTTTACTTCATTAAATAAAGTTTTGGAAAAATTAAGTTGATAAAAAAGCGATTGTTTTCTATTAGTAAGTATGTGATAACTTGATATTGTATTTTTGGGAGTCCCTAAAACCGTATTAATTAAAATTAAAAATAAGTTGTTTAACATTTTCATTGTTTAATGCTTGCGGTTTACTCAGATTTTACATCATTAGATTTAATTCAATTCTATTTAATAAGTGCTTGATTAAACCTTATTTTTTTACTTGCTGGAAAATTGCATTTGTGGTTCTGATTTTTAAAAACTCTGGAGAACATTCTAACCCCTCAAGGTATCCAATCAGTCTTCTTTCTGTTATCAGCAAGGTCATCGAGTCTTTTAATAACAAATTTCTAACATCCCATCTTAAGTCAAATAACTTACTATATAAAAGTTAATATTGTTTACGATCTTGTTCAACTGACTAGCTAACTTTTGTGTCTAAACAGCTCTAGAGGCAGCGACGCAAGGGCTATTGCTTTTGATATATCTAAAGCCTTTGTTAAAGTTTGGCATGCTGGTCTTCTCCATAAGCTTGCTTCTTATGGTGTATCTGGGAAAGTTTTTAAGATTATCAAAAATAAATGACAACAGTATTATATACAAAGACGAATAAAAAATTTATAGAGGATAGAATTAGGAGTAATAAAATAGCAAGCATTGTCGACAGTATTGTAAGAGTTGTTTGCAGTAAACAACTGAGTTTTATTGGAGTTAAAATTAAACTTATTAATTAGTTTAGGGAGAATTGAGCTCTGGAGAACAATTTTGGAAATACTACGACAGGCATGTTGTCTGGACAATTATGTGTGGAAGATTTTAATTGAGATATGACTTTAGCAACAGAAGCTGGATTTGAATGTCTAACAATAATTTGACCTGTTTGATTGGAAAGGAAGGAAGAATAAGGCCATGAGATTCAAGATTTAACTTAGAAAAAAAGTTCAGGTAATGAATTCATTCTGCTTTATAAATATGTTAAATATAAATAATTCTGCTTTGCAACTAATTCTGCTTATTTCAGTATTTCTGCTTTCTTGATAGATAATAAGATAAGTCCCATGAATGTATATTATTCGCAAGATGGAATGTTAGACCTTCCTTTGTTAACAACGCTGTTGAAGATTTTTCAAAAGTCATGAATGAGAGATAAAATGTTAGGCCTACCCTTAATAATGACACTAATTTTTCAAAAGTCTATAAAGCCTAACTTCTTAGATAAGATACGAGATTTGGTGAATTAGGATTTATGGAGCTTAGCAACAGATAGCACCTTTTTATATTGGTTTCTTGCAATAATAAATAGCTGCTTGTTCTCAAAAGAGTTGTTCTTTTGAAAAAGATGAAAAAAAATTACAGTTAGATATGAAAGATGCTCAAGAAGGTGAAAGCCATAAAGTAGAATGAGGCTTGACTTTGAACCGGCGAGAAGGAATAAAAGCATCCATTCCTGCCTGAATTCTAGTGGTTACGTAAGAGGCGCATTTTTTACCTGGGAGGAAAAAGACATTAGCCCAAGGACTGCCACAAACAAAGTCATGAAAAGAATCTCAGTCAGATTTAGGGTAGTAATAAGTAGTGCAATGATAGGGTGAGTCCGAAGAAGAAGTACAAATGAAAAGATTTATAGAAATTATTGCATGGTCAGGACCACCTACAGGAAAAAATAGATAAACTGAACACTAGCTTGGGTCAAAGACATTAGACATAAATCAAGGAGTGAAGGTAAATGATTAGGGTTGTCAGGAAAACGAAAGTTAACTATATGAGTAAGAGAATAAGAAATGCAGAAGTTATAGGTTTTAATGCTACCAGGGTCAGTGGAGTTAAAGCCATTCTATTCAGTGTGATAAGCATTAAAAGGGGTAAAGAGAGGGAGTGGTCAATTTGATCAGAAAATTCATCTAAAAAAGTTTAGTCTTGGGAAAAAGGAGAAAGGTTACAAAGAACAAAGAGAAAGGTTATAGGTGAAGAGGTGGTAAGTGGAAGCACGTGAAAGAATGGTCAAAGGAATTGAACCTGATTTTACATCGAATAGATAAATTGATGCGCACGTATACCCCCAATCCAAGCATGTGACTATTAGAATTTATGCGAATCAAAGGATAGAACCCATCAACACTAAAATCTAAAACAAGGAATATTGGAGTTTAAATTAGTTTTGCTAAGAGCAAGTAAGTCTGGTGATTTTTGAAAGATGTAAGATTCGAGTGATGAAAGGTTGCTTCACAAACCACAAATATTTGTATAAAATATATTAAAACTTTACTTTTAATAACCCAAAATTTTAACCATAAAAATTTCAGGTTACCAAAAGTAACCCAAAATTTTTATGGTTAAAATTTTTGGATACTTTCGGCATGATTTAAGTTTAATTAGAATTGGACTCATTCATAGATAGAGTATGGCATTATATGCAAGGAGCTATGCAGTTGTCTCAGTCAAGTTAAATAACCCTAAATTGTAGCATAAAGCTCCTGATGAGGCCTCAGCAATGCACACCAAAAGCATTAACAGGGACACAGCCTAGTTAGCAGAATTATTCTGCTTAGGGTTACCCCTAACGTCTTTGCTTAGGTGGCCTTCTTCAAGACAGTAGCTGAATGCAGTTAACATCTGCCCAAGATAAGTATTTTTGTTGAGACACTATCTCTAGCCTTTACTCAATTTAGAGCCCCAAGGTAGGGGAATTTCGGCTGGATGCAGTTAACAAGTTAACTGCCCAAGTTATTTTTATCAAGGCATTATCTCTAGCCTTTACTTAACCAAGAGCCCCAAGGCAGGACATTTTTGATCATGATCAGGGTAATCCTGAATCAGACCTGACCTGAAGTAGTTAAAAAGAGTTACTTCCCAGGTATGATATTTTGGAAATGCATTAGGAAAAACATGTGAGTGTTTAGTTTTATAGTTATAGTAAGTATTTAGTTACTGAGCATCGAAGAGTTATACAGAACACAAACATACATAAAGTAACTTAAGGTGAGTAAACACTGCGTCAGAGGTTCAGACAAAACAAACATACAAGAAGTAGCTTACTAGTAAATGAATACCGTGCCTGATGTTCAGACAGAACATAAACACACATAAAATAAATTAGGGATAAGTCAATACTGTGTCAGATGTTCAGACATAAAACAAACATACAGCAACTTAAGAGTGAGTCAATACTGTCAGAGGTTTAGACAGAACACTAACATACATATAAATTAAATTACAAGTGAGCTAACACAGTAACTAAGCTACCTCCAACTATATAAAAGTAAATTAAAAAAAAGACACAAAAAATATAAATTATAAAATAAGTAAAAAAAACAAAATATCACTAAAGGCATGATCGATAATAAATAGTAATGATAACAGGAAGCATTCTTCTTTTAGCCTTTGCTTAGAAATCGAATCCCACAAGGCATTAGGACATGGAACAGGTTCTCTGGGTTCCATGTTGCCAGTAGCAGGGTAATCATGAAGATCATACACCTGACTTGACAATATGTGTATATATATGTGTATATATATATATATATATATATATATATATATATATATATATATATATATATATATATATATATATATATATATAGATATATATACACAAATTATATACATATGCATTTAAGCACAGGGCTTTGAAGCTGCTCTGGAGCTGGTGTTTTTGCAGCTGGGCCGGAGCAGAAATATTTCCGGTTGAGCCTATGTATATACAGGCACTCGCCCACACTACCCTAAAGCAGTTTACGGCTCTTGCAAAAGTGTAATTTTTTTTTATTTTTTTATTTGATATTTATTACAAAAAATTAAATTCTTTTGCAAACTATATTTAAATTATTTTATACTACAACAATTGTTTTGTTTTTATTAAAACAGAATTTTCGTATTATATTATTATATTATTATTTTGTGAATACAAATATTATTTACTTATAATACAAAGTTATTAAAGAATTAATTAAAAAAGAAATTTTTCTTTTTTTTTAATTTTAAAAACAGATATGCAGTCGAATGAGATATTTTTCCTAAAATCTTTGAAATATCTTGAAGTATCACTATATCATTAATGCCAATATAGTTAACAAAGTTGGTTATAAAAAAAAAACATTGTTGTAACTAAGATAAAAAATTGCTAAAGTTATTTAGTCATATTACCATGAATTATATTTTATATACATGTTAAATTTTAAAAGTCATATTACTATGGTCAATGCTCAAAGGAGCTTTTATCTCTTGTTTCATCAGCAAAAACTTATTCTTGCTTGACTCATCATTCAGGAAAGTCACAACTTTTTACCATATCTGTCCTTGCATGCTCTTAAAACTTTAATTTATCTAGTTTTTTCGATGCACTTCAACACTTTGGAACTTTTTCCCATCTTCATGTTTTCCTGACTTGTACAACCTACAACTTTTTAAGTCTTCTATCAACTGTTTCCTTTGTTTTCGACTCTATTCTTTGTTTTCTAGTAACTCTTAACTTAATAGTGATTGCTTGCAGCCTTGTTGGGAGTGAAGTAATATAGTAAAAAAAAAAACTGGATTTATCCAAATTTAATTGTTACTTATTTTTCTATATCTTGTATATTATTATATAACTACATAATGTATAATATAGTAAAACAAAATATAGTATATTATGTTTTACTATATAGTATATAACTATATAATTACATAATAATAGTTATTAATTATTAATTATTAGTAATTAATTACTAGTTAATATTTATTAATTTTTTAGGTAAAAATATATTGACTGTGAACAGAAAAAAGTGTGTATTTCCTTTTTATTATAATAATAAAGAATATGATAAATGTGTAAAGTTCAGAAATACATATCAGTGTGCAACAACTGTGGTAGATAAGATATCATCTGGTTATGAAGATTGTGATTTTCGTTAGTTTTTTTATTTTTTTTTTAGCTGTTTCAATTTTTGTAAGTTATCTTATTTTTGTTAGTTGTTTCAAACTCATTTTTGTAAATTCACTTTTATATTCAGCACAAACATGGTCAGAGAAAATTGTTTCTTTATCAATCCCTGAAAATGTTCAAGTTATGCTTTATGCAGAAGAAGATTTTAAAGGTTTATATATTTAAATTGCTTTACTAATAGCATGTGTATGTATTAATTTTTGTAATTATCTATACCTTAAAAATCAAAGGTCGGTTGTCACATTTTAGAAATTATTCAGGAGAGAGGAAATAGTAAAATAATTAGTTTTTATTGGCCTATTCTTGATGGTTAAATTTATGTAACTTTTTTTGTGATTTCTTTAATTTGTCTTAAGGCACATGAAATATAATTTTGACAAAAATTATAAAAGTAGTTTCTGGACAACAGACGTTTTTCCTTTGAACATTGTGGGGACCAGACCTTTTATATTTTATATTATAGACCTCTGTATAGATACTGAAAAAACTAAAAAGGTCTCATGCATAACTATTTTTATTTTTTATATATCAAGGTTTCCCGGGAAGCGCATGCGGTTGCATGCCTTATTTCTCCGTTGTTAAAATAATTTTTTTAGTTTACTTGACCACGTTTTTATATAGTAAGTGTTTTAAGAATTTGCGGGAAAATAAACTAAAGAGAATAAAATAGCAATACTCAAAAAAAAGAATGGAAAGAATTTAAAAATGGAATATTAAAAAAAAAAAAAATTGTTATTAAAAAAATATACCTAAGTATTTTACTGCTTTTATTTTTTTATTTTTAGCAAGTATTGATACAAGTTGAGGAAAATATGATAAGAATATATCGAAAATGAAAATATTTTTTAATTTACAATTTTTAAGTGACTTCAGTCAGTATATTAAGGAAATGATTTTATAGTTTGCGCTAAAAACACAAACTATTTTTAAATTTGTTTTTTACTAGTTTTTGCTGAACTTTACTGTTTTTATCAATACACAGGAACGTGAGAAAACTAATTGCAATTTATATGTAAAAAATTTTTTTTTTAAAAACGTTTTATAATACTAATATCTAAATATAAAATATTTGATCGTTTTTAATACCCCCATCGAAATACTCTGCACTTTTTTAGGATTATTCAAATTGTGCATTTAAACCCGATAGTTTATTTTTATATATATAGATATTTATGTACTATTGTTATTGACAATGCTTCAAAAGCTTGTGGACTAGTGAATTGTTACTTTACTGAACTTTTTTAATGGAGCCTATTTAAAACTTTTTTTTTAAGTTTTAAATACATTTTTTTAAACAGAGCAATCGTTTCATTGTCTCATTAATTTTTTTTTATTATTTTGTAATAATTTCAGTATCTCATCAGTTTATTATCTCTAGTAATTCATATTAACGTTAGCAGTTGGCAATATAAAAGAAACAATTTCAGACATAATTCAAATGTGGCAAATACATTTATTAAAGAAACCATGTTATTCTTTTACATTACTTATTCTGTCATTACAAAATTTATTAATCAAATGATATATTTTACAAATAAATAACAGTTCATTTTCTTATTTTCCTATTATATAAGTATTAAAACAAAAACATTTTCAAAAGCGAAAAAACGTACAAAATGAATAAATGTAAAAAAAAAAAATTATTTGGACTGATAAAAATAGTGAATAAATTACATATCAAAACATTCAATTGTTGTTAAATTGTTATATAAGATAATTTTTTTTTTCGACTCTAAATAAAAGAAAACAAAAGTTGTATAAAAATTAGGTAAAAAAAAATATTTCATCTACTTTTTTTAATAATTAAATTTTCAATTTAATTAAACTTGATATTTCATTACAAATTTGTTTCCTTTTTTGAGGATTTTTTTTTTTTCTCAGTAGATAAGTTAAGCTTTTTGACGCGAATTATTAAAATGCTTAATAAGTTAAAAGATGCAAACTGTCTTGTTCAGTTTGTCAAACCAAAAACGTTTAATTTCTTTATTGATGAAACACAGTGTAAAATTTTGGTGAGTGATTTTCTACTAATTTATAATTGCTCTGTTGTTTTAAGAACATTGAGTACTCTATTTTGTTGAATATATTTTTAAAATTATTAATATATATATATATATATATATATATATATATATATATATATATATATATATATATATATATATATATATATATATATATATAAAACTATAAATGCTGATTTAAATAACCAGTGTTCTGTCACAATGAAATAGCCTGTTGCCCGGATCTTCAATACACACATCAGCTATCTTATAACCTGCTGCTGATTTAGTGTGCAGCTGCATCAACTGAGGGCTTGGCATGGGGCAGCAATCTTTTCTTTCTTTGTTTTTTTTTTTTTGTTTTTTTTTTTATTTTAAAAAAGTTGTATGCTATAAAAAAGTTGTATGATAAGCAAAACTAGTAAACTAGTAGTTGATTTATATATACTCTAGTGTTGTCACGGTACCAAAATTTCAGTATTCGGTACCGATACCAGTAAAAATCCACGGTTCTCGGTACCAATTTCGGTACCAAACCAAAGATTAATTTAGACTAAATTTGCCAATAAAAATTCACAATTCTTTGTATCAAAGCAAAACACAAAAACATGCTAGCTGAAAGCTAGTATCAAAGCAAAACACAAAAACATGCTAGCTGAAAAACACACTATTTTTATTAATAAAGTTAAACAATGCCATTCTTCATACTTGTTTAAAATTGTGTTTCAACTTTTTCCACAAATAATAAATGAAAAATTACAAACCTAAAAAACGCAATTTTTATAAATTAAACAAAATATGCCATAACCAACAAGTAATAAACTAAAATATTATTATAAATGTAAAACAACAATGGCATAATTTAACTATTTCAAGCCAAGGATTGTAAACATTTAAGTAATTAAATAACTAGATAAATAACAAAACAATAAAGGATGACTGAATAATCACTCTTATTTATAAACTTTAACATTTTTATAAATTAAACAAAATATGCCATAACTGAACAACAAGTTGTAAATTAAAATATTATTATACATGTAAAAAAAATAAAACAACAACGGCATAATTTAAGTATTTCAAGCCAAGGATTGTAAACATTTGAGTAATTAAATAACTAGATAAATAACAACATTTTTTTCAAACAAGTTTCACCCAAATCAATACTGGTCTACACAGTTATTCCTTAAGTTACTTTCCTTGCCATTTCCAGATTTTCCGATAGAAATCATATCAACATGTTCCTGACTCAGTCTTGAGCGTCTTGGGCTAACAATGTACCCTGCAGTACTGAACACTCTTTCAGATGAACAGCTAGATGCAGCAATGCAAAGGTACTTTCTGGCAAACTCTAATAGTTGAGGTAGAGTACCCATATTTGTTTTCCACCAGATAAGTGGATCATCCTCAGCACTGACCTCAGGCATCTGATCGTACACCAAGAATTCACCATTTATCTCGTCACTTGCAGAAAGAGGTGCTTGACTTGAGGATGCTGGCTCTCCTTTTTCTTTCTTTTCCCCTTGAATGGTGGAAAGCAGAAACTTTAGGTGATTTTTGGATTTTTTTGATGGCCTGACTTCTTTACTTGACAATCCTCCAGACACTCGAGATGCAATTCCTTCTTTTTCATTGCCCATTTTTTTCACCTCATCCAGGAAACTTTGCTTCACATCATCCTTTAGAGAGACAAAGCTGTTCTTAAATCGTGGATCAAGGTAGGTTGCAGTGTTCAAAAGAAACCGCAGCTGCAGGTCATCATAGCGATGCTGAAGATACTCGTGTATCTTTTCCTTCATCTCTTTGGCTAATGCAGAGTCACTTTGTTCATGACTGAGACACTCAAATATCTTCCAGAGTAACGGCAAGACTGAAGACAGGGTGGTATGTTTTTCCCCGCTAAGTGCATCAGTAAAAAGACTGAGTGGCTCAAGAACTGCTTTAACAGTTTCTAAAACTGTAATATCTGAGTCTTTTGGCATCAGATGCCATTTTTTCCTGTCTTCAGCCAGGACAGCACAGACAACCTGCTGCTGCTCCAAGAAACGTTATGGTAAAATACGATATGGTGATCGTATGAAGAATTCCAGCGAGTGGGTTCATCATGAATGAGTTTGTGGTCTGGAGAGGACAGATCTTTCTGTTTCTTGGTCAGCTGGTGTGAAAGTTTTGGGGATCTTGTAAAGGCAGAAATAGTTTTTCGAAGCCTTGACAGCACTGCAGACACCCTGTTTTTGTCTAATGCCTTATTTACAGCAAGGTGGAGATTGTGTCCAAAACAAGGAATCCAGGTGTAGTCCTTAAAGGCTTTTTTGTTATTTGAGGCACTGTCTGTTGTGATGCCTGACATTCTTGCAATGTCCAACTTCCAGTCTTCAAGTTTTTCATCAAAGGCCTCCTTCAAACTTTCAGCAGTGTGGTCTGTGTTGAGACCACAACAGCCAAGACACTAGGATTGCAATTCCCATGATTTAGTAATGTTCTGCAGAGTTAAAGACATGAGAGTTTCTGCAGTTCTACTTGTCCAAAGATCTGTTGTGCAACTGTAAAATTATTTGTCACTGAGATGCTGGATTATGAGATCTCTGGTGTCATTGTACATGCGGGGAATCTCAGTGTACATAAAAAAGTTTCGACTTGGAAGCTGGTATTTTGGGTTGAAATGATGGAGCATTTGTTGGAATCCACATTTTTGAACTGTATAAATGGGCACTTTATCAATACATATGAATTCAGCAACAGCTAGGTTCAGCTTTCTTGCCTCATACTTTTGTTGCCACTGAAAAGCTTCTTTAACTGTTGCCTGTTTATAAGTTTGCGGGGGTGTTCCATGGTCTTCCTCAGCTTGCAACTGTAAAAGGAAAATATAATAAATATACTTTATAAGTATAGAAGTCAAAAATGGGCTAAGTCTGAACAAATGAAACATTAGTTTTTCTCTAAATAACAAACCTCAGCTTTTATAATATAAAAACCTATATAAACAATTTTAATAAATAATTAGTACTTGTAAAAAGATTAAATATTTTAAATTTTGTTAAAAAATACTTTTTGTATAAAATCGTTCAATCCTTTACACGGTAGGTAATTACATAATTTCTATTAGTAGCACCATGGAAGTAAAAAAGTAAAGGATTAGAAGGATTTTCCAAATAATTAAATATAATATATGTCCTTTTATTTATTTTATAAGTATGTATTTTTTATAATAAATTTAAAACTATTTCTATAACTATATTTATTTCCATTTTTATAATGCGATAAAAACCCTTTAATACTTTAATCGTAAAAACTATACATAAAACTTTATTCGCTAAAACGTTTTCTTCGATAAATATTTTTTATTTTTTTGGAATTTTTTTATTTATTTTTTTGAAGAAGGAAAGAATCAGCAAAAATATATATTTATATTATCTTTTACTAAATTATAATTTTTTTTATTAAATTAAATCGTTTAGAACTATTTTTAATAATAATTTTATTAACAACAACGACTTTATTCAAAACATTGAACGTTGTTCAAAACTTTTAATGCTTAAACGTTTTAATTCGAAGTCACTTAAAAAGTTACATTTCGCTTTTGAAGTCACCGATTTTATTTTCTCTGTAAAGTCATTCTATAAAAGACATCAAAATCTTTTTTACAAAAGACTTTTTACAAATAACTTTTTACAAACGACTTTTTATAAGCGACTTTTTATAAGCGACTTTTTAAAAATAACTATTTACAAACGACTTTTTACTAAAATACTTATTAACAGAAAAGTCTTAACAATAGGTTGTAAAAAAACGTAAAAAAAGTATAAATTTTTTTAATTTAATTTTTAAGCTTATTATTGTTATTTTAATCTTACTTATTTTTGGCTGTTTATTTCTATCCGACTGGTTCAGACATTCAAAATAAAATATGATACATAATTTATAACAGAAGCTCTATATTTTAAATTAGTTTGAAACTTACCTGCTTGAACTCTTTCGTCAGATCCGGGTGTCGGTCTTTGAGGTGTTTTATTAAGTTCGATGTGTTTCCTCCTTTTGAGAGAAAACTTTGGTGACATCGTTTGCAAATGGGTTTTTGATTATCAATGATATTCCCCTTGTCATCAGCCGCAAATCCAAAATATTTCCACACATGGCTCTTTCCTCCTTTTTTCTCAACAAGTGGATTTAGAGCTACCACATCAGCTGCACCACCGGTCGCTATTTCTCAGCAGTTTAATAAAGAGGACGCGCTACTGCACACATGCGCATCAAGGAATCGGGTTTGAACGGGTCTTCGGTACTACCGGTACTTAAGAAAACTTGGTACCGTGACGTTTAAATTTTTTTAGTACCGACTTGGTACCGAAGTACCGTGTACCATGACAACACTAATATACTCTATAGTAGATAGAGTATATATATATATATACTCTATAGTAGATAGAGTATAAATATATATATATATATATATATATATATATATATATATATATATATATATATATATATATATATATATATATATATATATATATATATATATATATATATATATATATATATATATATATATATATATATATATATATATAGTCTTGCATGTCTCTTGCGTAGCATCAAAAAATATTTCCCATAAACTGTAGTTTTAAAGAGCGCGTTAATAAACCAGACCAGAAAAAGTTTTAAAAATTAAATTTTTTTTTTTAATTGATAGACTGCCTGGCCAAACCAAACCCTCAGTCGATGTAGCAGCACTCTCTTGCGAGTCAGGCTATTTGTCAGTCGTTGTAGCAGCACTCCCTTGCGAGTCAGGCTATTTGTCAGTCGATGTAGCAGCATTCCCTTGCGAGTCAGGCTATTTGTCAGTCGATGTAGCAGCACTCCGTTGCGAGTCAGGCTATTTGTCAGTCGATGTAGCAGCACTCCGTTGCGAGTCAGGCTATTTGTCAGTCGATGTAGCAGCACTACGTTGCGAGTCAGGCTATAAGATAGTCGATGTAGCAACATTTACGCATGTTTAAAAAATGTTTTTTATTAAATCAATAACAAAAACACCACTAATTAAAAAAAACTTTCTAGTCGTTATAATTGCGGTTTTTTAAAAATTTTTTAAAAAACAATTAAATTTAATATACTTCCGCATAAATTAATTGCTTTGACATTTCGATGACAATCAAAAACAGCTTAAGAGACGAGGTAATTAAAATTGTAGTCGTAAGAGACTTTTTTTACATTAAAACGCTCTTTCGACTACACTATAAGGGTATATACATATATATATATATATATATATATATATATATATATATATATATATATATATATATATATATATATATATATATATATATATATATATATATATATATATATATATATATATATATATATATATATATATATATATATATATATATATATATATATATATATATATATATATATATATATATATATATATATATATATATATACAGTAGATAGAGTGATAGATAGATCAGCAAAATTGATAAATAGCCAAAAAAAATAATTATAATAATAAAAAAGTTAACTAGATTAATAAATTTATAATATAATAAGATGTTTATTTATTTAATGAATTTTTTCATTTAATATAAAATGCTTGTTTTAATCTTAGTTTTCTTTTAGTAGGGCCAGTATTCAAATTCTTAAAACAATCATAATTAGTTAGGTTTTTATAGTTAATGGGTGAATTGTTTATAAATATGTGGTTGTTTGTCATATGTAAGGTGTTCATTTATCATTGTTTTCATTCTCCAGACAATTGTATAGAGGATTCTTCTTTGGTTAAAAAAAATTTAGCATAAACTCCAAACCAATAAAATCTTTTTCTAAAACTGGCTATTATCTATTCAACACCGATCATCTTTTATACTTATTCCTTATTTACTTCAATGTTTTTTTAGTAAACACAGGCCTTGACTTGAAGAAAATTGTCCAAGCGATGTTTCACGCCCGTAAAACTCAAATATTTTTAGTGAGCGAGATTATGTGTGCTCGTCATTAAGTTATCAAGAGCGATCTTTTATTTTTGGATATGAGTGTTCTACACAATTTTATTAAGTTTTTATTTGTTATACAGCGTTCTTTAGACGATAAATGTTTTTAAATAATTATTTAGCAGCACACTGCCTGACAAAACGTTTAAGATTCTTTCGACTTAAATACTTATTTATTATTTGATCACTTCTGATTGTATTTTTTTTGCCACCTAGTTCTTAATGATCTTGTTTTAAGAATAAATTTATCTTTTATGCATTTTCTTTGCTATCATCTTCATCTTTAACTTAATACTACAGTCAATTTTTTTTATTATTATATCGAATTTATTTGAAAGAAGTTCATAACCTTTCATTTTTTTCATTGTTTTATTCGTTTAATTAAAATATAAATTCATAATGTTTTCGCATCATTAAAACATTAAAACAGTGAAATAACGATTTCTTTTCCTTAAAACATATTTAATGTTTTTTGTTGCTAACAGTAATAGAACTTTTACAACTTTTTTAGCAAACGTTTTCACAAAATTAAACTTTACTTTTTCTTAAATAAATTTATAATTTTAATTATGTTATAAATAATATAAGTTATAATTTTGATAACAAAAGCTTTTTAAATTTAGTTAAATTTTGGCAATTTAATATTATTAATAAACTTATATAAATAAATTTTATTTAATTTCTTTAAATGTTTGCTGTAAACGTTTTATATAAAAAAAGTCTCATTCACAAATCACCATTCATTGTTCTTAGAAATTTGTGCTCTAATTTCAACAGAATGACACAAGTTAACATGAAAAAGAATTTTTAATGGAAGTAAAACTTTAACATTTTACCTCAATTAAAAAAATGCTATTAAAGATATGTGAATAGAGATTGTTTTGTTTTTAACAATAAGCAAGCTTTGTTGTTTAATTAAGCAAAAATCTTTAACAAAAACCATTTTTTTTAAAAATTTAATATAAAATCAAGTAAACTATTTTTAGTTTTCTCCCTCCCAAGTTTTAAGGATGAGGACAATTTTTTACTCTCATTAATGAAAAAATAATAAATTAAGCGAGCATTTTTTATTGCTCGTGCAATTTATAAATATTCAATTAACAAGCATGTTTTTCGTGACAGGAGCAATCGCTCCCGCTTCATGCCAAGGCCTGTAAACAGTGGCAAAATAATCAATAATAAAAATTAATACTTTAAAGAGCAAAAAAAGTTAACATGTGCACCTTTTCCACATGCATAAAACTTGTAAGAATTTTATAAAAGGGTTTGTTTTTCAATTTAATGTATATTTTCGATAGCTCAGTAGTTATGTGCGCTGTCATCAATATTATTTCCAAGGGCTCAAATCCACCCTTAGCATAATATATTTTTCATTTTTTTAAATTTTGCCATATATATTTATTGCAAAAAAGTATATATAGCAAAAAAGATAAATTGTTAAAATAAAATTTCAAAGTTTTCTTGTATTATACATATATTATACAAGATCATTCCATATACTGCCGCAAACTCAATTTACACTAAAGACATTTACACTTACTGGCGTTTGTTAATTAACGCTATCCAAATGATATAATGACATTAGCGTATTTTAAATGACATGTTATTATTACATACATACTAACATAACTGCAAATAAATTTGCTATACTTCCTTAAAAAAATGTGCTGAGAGACTCTTTCTTGCCATTACCTTGGGATAATTACTGCCAACAGTGCATGTCAAACAAGCATAAGTAGGCACTACTATATACTAAGTTCAGCAATAATATATAAGATATAAGCATGAGGCAGCAATTTTTTCTTTCAATTTTCTTAGTTTTTTTCTTCTTTTTCTTAAAATGCCAAATAAGTTAATGTAACAAAAGTAGGGTAACAATTTGTTGCATAAATACATTATAGTAACTAGTGTCAGGTCAGGCATATGGTTATCATGATCACCCTGCTACTGGGAACATATTATATCTTTCATATCTTTAGTAGTATCTAATTTTGTCTGTTGGTGGCTCACCAGTAATTTACTTTGTGTGTTTGTACTTTTGTTTGTAAGTTTGTACCAAACTTATAGTTCATTAGTCTAGATGGTGTTTTGATAAAATTACTCATCTTGGCCAGATGTTAACTGCATGCAGCTACTGTCTTGTGCAAGGCCTCCCGGGCCTTTAAAAAAGACTTTTAACGTACTTTTTACAGTGTAAGCAAAAAAATTGTGTTTGCATCTTATTCATTTACTATTCATTTATTAAGCATAGATGGTATCCCTGTTGGTGCCATTGATGTGCGTTGTAAATGCCACATAAGGAGCCCTAAGTTATAACTTTGGATTAATTAGCGGATCAAAACAACTGCATAGCTCATTACTTGAGAGGCATTGCTTTTTATTTATGAATGAATCAATTTCTCTTTAACTTAAACCATGCCAAAAGTAGCCAATAATATTAAGCATAAAAAAGCCATCATGCTACCTAACTGTTTCAATATATCTTTTACAAATTTTCATGGTCTTTTAAGTAACCATTCATCAGATAGTACCTCTTGAAAAACTCACCTTTTTTTTTGTGAAAATTTAAATGTCACTTCTTTAGATATCAATATTGATAGCTAGTATACTTTGATTTCTAAAAACTCTAATAGTCACATTCTTGGCCTGGGCGTATATTTATGCATCAACTTATACTATAAATATAACCTTGTAATAAATACTATAAATGATAAACCTTTTGACTCATCACTACTTGTTTGTGTCTTGTCTCTAACCCTATTCTGTGTTCAGTTTCTCCTTGATCTCCTTAGTGCTTCCAACCATGCAATGATCCATGCAATGAATCTTTTATCTCATACTTCTTCTTCATCCTATAATTGCACTACTTACTACTACCCTAAAAGCTGGCTTGGATTCCTTTCCTGATTTTGTTTGTGAAGATCCTTGGGTTAATTTCTTAGGTATCTTAGAGATGACTCAACTATTAGCAAATAATCTTTCCTCTAAATCGACTCTTAAATGTTAAGGCCATACTTTTCCTGCCACTCCAGTTAAGCAAGTTAACCCATTGTTAGACATACAAGTTACTCTGGCTTCTTTTGCTAAATTTATCTCTTAATTAGTCCCTTTTCCAGCTTGTACTCCATAAAAGATTTTTGTCATAGTCTTACAAAATTTCAAAACTTTCTTCTCTAAACTATTTAATAAAAGCTTGGTTGAATCTTGTTTTTCTGCCTGATAGAAAGTAGTATATGTAGTTCTGCTTTTTAAAAACTCTCATTTTTCATCCAATTAGTCTTCTCTTTATTACTAGCATGATTTTTGAATCTTTATTCAAAAAAATTCTAACATCTTAAGTCCAACAACCTTTTCTTTGATAATTATTATGGTTTTTGATCTTTTTAATTTAGGGCTGACTTGCTAACTACTGTAATTGAAGAATTCTGTGGTGCGGTAAGCAAAAGCTATTGCTCTTGGCATATATAGTGATTTCAATTAAGTTTGGTATGCTGGTTTTCTCCATAAGCTTGCCTTATATGGTGAATCTGGAAAAATTTTTGTGATTATGAAACTATTTCTTTCTAAGCATAATATTTAAGTCATTTTTAAATGCCAACACACTTCCTTATATCCAGTGACTTGTGGGGTACTACAAGGTTCTATCTTGTTCAAGACCAATTGTTTCTTACGTACATTAACAATCTTCCTTACAATTTTACATCAAAAGTGGCTCTGTTTGCTGACAACTCAACTTTATACTCCTGTTTTGATAAAAATTCTTCTCTTTTTGATCACTTAGAGCAGGCAGCTAATCTTGAATCTGATCTAAGCAGATTTGGGCTTACAGTAGCTTGAAAATTTTAACTATGTTGTAACCAGGGCTGTGGAGTCAGAGTCAGAATTGCGGAGTCACGACATTTTTAGCAGAGTCGGAGTCGCTTAACAAAATCGCGACTCTGACTCCAATAGTAAAACTTCTAGATATTGCGCGTGCATGTACAAAACATTCAATTAACCTAAACCTCAAAGAATGTTTCATAAATTTGTCTAAAAAAAAATTATTAATTTATTGCGTAATATTTTAAGGCCCATAACTTTTATCTTTCTCAATCTTTAACTCAAATAGTCAATTTTCCAACTTGATTTCCAGACAACCCGAATCATATATCTTCTCTACTCAACTTATGTCTGATCCTAGTCAGTGCTCAGTTTCTCCATTTCATCCTTAGGTGCTTCTGATTACAGTTTGATCTCTTATCTAATTTGATCTAATCTTATCTAAACTATTATCTAATTCTTCTTCATCATCAGAATCTCTCTATCATCGTACCTCTTACAACTACATTAAAGCTGGCTGGGATTCTTCCTGTTATTTTCTTCGTGATGACCCTTGGGTAGATATCTGTTGTCTTCCTGCTGACAATTGTGCTTCTTATATAACTTCTTGGATTCAGGTTAGCATAGAATCTTTTATTCCCTTTTGACAATTCCAAGTCAATCTTCACTCTTCTCCATGGTTTAACTCACATTGTGCTGTTGTAATTTCCAATCAAATCCAAGCAGTATCACTTCTGTATTTAAAGTGATTTTCTACTTAGACTCTTCTACATCTTGTGGTCAGGACAAGATACCTGTTATAGTCTTGCAGAAGTGTTCTCCCAAGCTGTCGTCTATACTCGCAATCAGAATCATGTTTTCCAAAATTGTGGAGAGCGATCTGACTTTTTTAACTACCCTCCCATTAGTATTCTTTCTATCATAAGCAAGGTTTTTGAGTCTTTAATTAACAAACACTTTATTTCTCAACTTGAATCTAATAACTTACTTTCTGATTATCAATATAGATCTCTTCTTTTAACTGCTGATTAGTTAGTGGTAATAACTGATAGGTTTTATCATGCATTAGATAGATTTGGAGAGGCTAAGGCTATTGCTCTCGACATTTCTATAGCTTTTGATTGAATTTCACATGCTGGTCTTCTCCATATGCTCTCTTTGTATGGTGTATCTGGCAGCATATTTAAGATTATTGAATCGTTCCTTAACAATCATATATAAAAGTTTTCCTTGATAGACAGCACTTCATCATATATAAAAGAACCAAATCGTATATAAAAGTTTTCCTTGATGGACAGCACTATATCATATCATTTAACTTCAAGGGTTTCTTAAAGTTCTATCCTTGACCCTATACTTTTTTAACTTACATAAGCAATCTCCGAGAAATTCTCACATCTAAAATTGCATTGTTTGCTGATGATACTACCATTTATTCTTATTTTGAAAAGTATATATAACACTCTAGGATTGCTTAGAGGAGGTATTTGAACTTGAAAAAGATCTCACTTGTGCTACAGCATAAGGCTCTCAGTTTTTTTTCAGCTAATTATTATCAAAATAAGCTAGATCTTCCTATATTTATGAACAGTAATGTACTCAATAAGTCATCTACCCTTCATTATCTTGGATTAAATCTTGTATCCAATCTTTCTTGGGAGCCATATATCAAATCGATTGCAAAGTTAGCATTCGCTAAGGTTGCATCTCTTTATTGTGCCCGCCACTTTCTTACTCAGGATTCTATTCTTTATATCTATAAATCTCAAATTTCAAATTAGACAAAATGTAATACTTTTGTTAAAGACACTGTTGAAGATTTTCCAAAAGTCTCTAAAGTGTTACACTGATTTCTTGCAATAATCAAAAGGTATTTGTGCTTAAGAGAGTTATTCTTGTGAAAAAGATGATAAAAATCAGGACCATTAAAAATCTATAAGTAGAGTCAAGTTTTATCATTCATTGTCTAAAGCAGGAAATATTGTAATAAATAATATTCTGCCAAATATATATTCTTTTTCAGCTGAATGAACATGCGTTGGCCAGTATGGAAAGGGTTAGGTGTTAGGGTTAGGTGAGCAAACATAACAGAGGCTCAGACAAAACACAAACAGACTTGTAGTAATTTATATGTGAATAAACGCCACGTCATAGGTTTAAACAGAATACAAACATACATATAGTAACTTACAGATAAGTGAACAGCATGCTAGAGGTACAAAACATAAGCATTCATAGTAAGTTACAGTTGAGCTAACACAGTAACCAAGACACCTCCAGCTATGTTAATGACAAAAACTTTGCTTTATATATATATATATATATATATATATATATATATATATATATATATATATATATATATATACACACACACATATACGGCTTAGGGTTTATTAATAGTATTGAGGAAATTGCTCGGACTATTAAATAATGTTCTAAGTATTATTTATACTTTGAGTCAAGTTCTTTAATAAATTTAAAATGACTAATCAAAAACTATAAAACACAAAAAACCATCGTCATCACCAAGTTCTCTAAACCTATCTATCACTAATATTCGTGGTCTTTAAAGTAACTTTTCTTCTGTTGAGTCTTATCTCTTGCAAAGTTTAACAAACTTCTTGTTCTTTGCAAGACTGTCTCATTTAATGACCTCAATATTGGTGGTTATGTTCCTTTAATTCCTAAAAATTCCAATAATCACATGGTCTGCCCACAATTTTCTCAAATTCTCACTCAAATAGTCAACTTTCCAACTTGTTTTTAAGACAACCTGAATCATTTACCTTCTCTATTCTACCTATGTCTTATTTCTAACCCTAGACCTCAGTTTCTCCTCATTTATCCTTAGGTAATTCTGATCACGGTTTAATCTCTCCAAAACTATTATTTCATTCTTCTTCTTCATCAGAATTCCCTTATCATTGTACCTCTAACAACTACCTTAAAGCTGGCTGTGACTCTAGCTGTGATTTTCTTTGTGATGGCCCTTAGGTAGAAATCTTTTGTCTTCCTGCTGACATATGTGCTTTTAATATAACTTCTTGGATTCAAGTTGGCATTTAATCTTTTATTCTTATTCAACGATTCCAAGTCAAGTCTCACTCTTCTCCATAGTTTAACTCACATTTTGCTGTTGCAATTTTTAATTGAAACCACTACTTTCATATCTATATGCAGAACAATTCTATAAAAAACATATCTGTTTACTATTACTAGAAACCATTGTAAAAAAGTCTAACGCCAAAGCCCACTATTCTCAGGTCATAAAATCTCGTATATCATCTCAAAAATTAGGCTCTAATGACTTCTGACGAATCTTTAACAGTATCAACAAAAAGGGCAAATCTGTTATTCCACCATATGGATTTGAACCTCAAACCTCATGATTGTGAGCCACATGCTCTATCAAAATATATCCTTCTTATATATATATATATATATATATATATATATATATATATATATATATATATATATATATATATATATATATATATATATATATATATATATATATATATATATATATATATATAAAAATATATATATATATATATATATATATATATATATATATATATATATATATATATATATATATATATATATATATACATATATATATATATATATATATATATATATATATATATATATATATATATATATATATATATATATATATATATATATATATATATATGTATATATATATATATGTATATATATATATGTATGTATATATATATATATATATATATATATATATATATATATATATATATATATATATATATATATATATATATATATATATATATATATATATATATATATATATGTATATATATATATATATATATATATATATATATATATATATATATATATATATATTTATATATATATATATATATACATATATATATATATAAATATATATATATATATATATATATATATATATATATATATATAAATATATATATATATATATATATATATATATATATATAAGAAGGATATATTTTGATAGAGCATGTGGCTCACATATATTTATATATATTTATATATATATATATATATATATATATATATATATATATATATATATATATATATATATATATATATATATATATATATATAAATATATATATATATATATATATATATACATATATGTGTATATATGTATATATATATATTAGGATGTTTTAAAATAAGTTCATGTCTCAAAAAAAAAAAAAAGTGCCCTAGCTTATTATTTGCGCAGACCATGATTTAGTGCTAAAAGAAATTTTTTTTTCAATTTTTTAAAATCATAAAGGTTCTTTCAGGGGTAAATAGGGCAATTTTGGGGGAATTTTGTATCACTTAAAACTGTTCATAGCAAATCTTGACATTGAATTTTTTGATTTTTTTTTTATATTAATGTTTGTAAAGACTTATTTAATCTAAATAAAATAGCCACTATTCTAATAAAAAAAATGCAAACTCTTGAAAATACAAAATATTCTTAAAATATTCTAAAAACTCATAAAATTAATTTTTTAATTTATTTTTGTTACATTATTATATTGATTTCTCACTTAAAATCAGCTTCAGGAATTATCCTGGGAAACATTATATATGTTTCCCGGGATAATTCCTGAAGCTGATTATAAGTGATAGAGGGCCTGGACAGGGAAAAAAGATATATTTTTTGTACAAGTAAAAACCTTCTGTTTTTTTCTCAAATTAAAAAAAAATAATATTTATAAAATTATAAAAATTTGAATTAATAGTAAAGTTTCTTTTAAATTAAAGTACAGCAATTCCAGTAAATTTATGATCCTTGAAATTGAATTCTCTCTTAAAAAATTTATATTAACAAAAAAATGTCATCATCATAAGAAGCTAGACTTGATTTGCTTTTGTACAAGAGGCTCTTTTGTAATTTATTTTATTTTTCTTATTTTTGTTTTTCTTATAACTATTTGTAAAGAGAAAGGTGTCCTGCCTTTTTTCCTCAGAATATGCTCTATTTGTTAGGTCTTGAACTTACCTAACTTCCTTCTTAGAGTAGTGATTAACAACATCAAGTCCCTGTTGCTCTAAATTCTTATTGAAATTGTTTAATTTCCAAACTTCTGGTGGAGTCTTCATCTATTGAGTTTCAGCCTTTTCATGCCTAAGCATGTCAAAAACTATCCACGACATTTCTGTTATTAATGGAATCAAACTTTACTGAAGTTGAGGCTTTTTAATATAGCTTAATCCATTACCTGGCGTTCCAAAGGAAAACTGTCACTTGGACATCTTTGTAAACTATACAGTTTTTTGGCCATACCACCACATTCCCTAAATTCTTTTTCTGCTAGGGCAAAAACTATTTAAGTGGGATCTAGATACCAAGTATGTCTGAGATTAGACCTTGTAACAGTTTGAGAGCCAAGTAGATTCCATTCCTCAAACCTTTTTATTTGCCAGTAAGCTTTTCATATCCTAATAAATAATATTGATTATCATTTTGAATTACTTTAATCAATAATGAGCAAATTATTTTAAAAATACTTAAAGACTAATGCCTGTGTATTCAAAGTGTACCTGTGAAGCCAAAGAGCTTAACTATGCTTTTAGAAACCACTCAGTGTAAAAAAGACAAATGAATAAAGCCATATCAGTTATTTCTTAAGAAATAAACTGACAAACATAAAGAAGATTTTCTTTATGTTTGTCAGTCAGGTTTTGGATTTCATTCATTAAAAGACACAATTTTAAATAATATAAACTTTTTCCTAAATCTTGAATAATGAACTAGTCCTGGCAAGTGAAATTTAAACCTATTTGATGATAGAACCATTAAAGTAAGTTTAGGTAGCACATGGTATTCTTTTCTTATACTTCTGTCCTAAAAGATTTGGTATACATTATAAATTTGTAAATTATAAATGTAATAATTGTTACTTTTTAAAAATTAAAATTAGTAAAAATTAAATTATCAACTTTTTGAAGATCTTTAAACTGATCACATTATGGCAAAACCGAGCAGTGGCTAGTTTTTGATTATATATCCATGTTCCAGGTGGTATTGTTATTCTTTCCAGTCCTTTAGTTTTAGCATCTATACTATTCCAGTTTTGTTTTAGAATTTCAATTAGTTTGTTTTCTGGACCAGAAGTTATGCTGCTTGGGTAAATCTTCTAGAAATCGGCTATGTGTCGCTCAATTAAATGTTATCTACATGCAATCAACAACAATGGGCGTTGAACTTGTTGAATTAATCTTATGCAAGTACTTTGCCATCCTTCTGTGTTTGCTGAAGTTGTGTCAAAACAAAGACATTTAACCTTATCTTTTAATCCAAAAAACTCCATCAATTCTACAATGTTTCAATACAATAATTTTTGCTTTTGATTAACCTCTGAACTAGAATCTATAGAAGGAATGCCAAGGCATTCAGTTTTCGCATCAATCCTTACCAAAATTGTGATTTTATATTTTTTTAATTACTTTCCCTCCATTAATTCATTTACTATTTTTCGGTCAAAGTTTATAGTCATTATTGAATCTGATGATATTACAGTGTTTTTTATGTATTCTTTTGTTTCTTTAGCCTTGATAGATATTATGTTCTCATCAGCGCTATAAGATGTGTATTTATAACAATTAAAGTTTGCTACAGAACCACCAGCTATGAAAGTAACACTACTAATCAATGCTGTATGTTGGTGGGGTTTTATACCTTCTCCCATTGCTGTATACTTGGTTGACTAAAGAATATTTTTAGGAAGAATTTTGAATTTTGGAAGAACATTAAAAGGATCCCCAACTGCCAAGACAAGTTGTGTTCATATTTAAAAAAATGTTTAAAATTTTTTTGATTAAATAAATTTTTTTTGATTAAAACTATATAATGAATGCACACCATTAAATTAAAAATTCAGGTTTTAGTCGAAGCTCGCCGTCTACATTTTTTTTTTGGTTCTCGAAGTCTGTGTAATGTTAGCCGCAATCTGCAGACTTGATAATTTGTTCCATGCGTGTTTAATTCGGTATATGACGTCAGCATATAAACTTTTTCTTTCAAGATGTCGTATTATTTTTTTGCCAAAATCACCAAATCATGTTAATTGTTTAACTTTTTACTAAATCCCAAAAAAAGTTTATGATCCAATTAAAAATTAAATTCATAAAATTTAAAAAAATAAAAATTTAATATATAACGAATATTTACAGTAAACGTAGTGGTTTAAACCAAATATAAGCTAGATACTAAAAGATTAATTTTACAAAAGCCTATAAATCAATTTAAAGTATTAACTGAAAAAAAAAAAAGCGAGTGACTTGAATAAAACTAAAAACTGAACTAAGTAAAAAATAAATATTAAAAGACTTATATTAGTTATAACCATTCAAATCAAACTAGATTAAAGTTAAAACAAGTATTTGTACTAAAATATGCAAGAAAGTGTATAAAATATAAATATAAAAAACAAAGAATCGCATTAAATTGTTCGCTACCAGCCGAACAAAAATCTTTTTGTAGCAACCGCACATTTTTTTGAATAACATTTGAATAGCGTAACATTGACAATTAATTAAAGTTCGATAATTATAAAGTTTTTAACACGCGTCATTAAACAATAAGAAATGCAAAGTGCTTAAAACTATTGTTTTTGTAAGTAGTAAATAAAACATTAAGTCCTCATTTAATGAATAAAAATAATATTTTTTCTTTGAAATAATTTGGTAATTACTTAACTAAATACTTGACACTTCTACAAGTTAAGTTTTATAGTGTTAACACTGTTTTATTTTAATACTAAATTTAAAGTTTTTTTATGAAGGATTATTCAAGATTTTTAAACTTTGCGATAACTTTTTTATGATAACACAGTATAGCTCTTATTTTTTCTTGATTATGTTGAGAATTAATTAAACCTTCAAAACAAACAAATTCTATGTGTCTAGAATGGAAATTTATGTACAAAACAAGATAAATTGTAAAGCATACTCGAAAGACGCTACCAGTGGCTTGCAATAGTGAAATAGTTATTATTTCTCTGCCTGCGAACTCTAATAATCACAAAATATATATGATTGTGTCATGATTTTGGCTGGCTTCTACAATAAAGAAATAATAAAAAATTTATATATATATATATATATATATATATATATATATATATATATATATATATATATATATATATATATATATATATATATATATATATATAATTTTTTACTGTCACAAATATTTTTTATGATTTAGTAAAAAATTAAACAAATATTTGATTTTCTAATGTAGTAGAAAAAAATACTTATATCTTTAAAAAAAAAACAACAAAAAAACGCTATCTTAAAAAGGTATTGCGATGACATCATATACAGAAACTGTTATGAATTATAAATGCATGGAATAAATTATCAAGTCTGCAGATTGCGGCGAACATTGTACAAACACCAAGAAACAATAAAAAATGGAGACAGCAAGCTTCAACTAAAACGATAATTTTAATTTTGTTGGTATGCATTCATTATTTAGTTTCAATCAAAAAAATTCAGCTCAAATGTTTTTTTTAAACATTTTCTTTAATATATAATAACACAACTTGTCTCGGCAGTTAGGGATCCCTTTAAAATACTTACTAAAAGTCAACATCTGTTTCCTCGCCTAATTTATAGCTAGTGTAACTAGCAGATAATCTAAATCATTTTTATATAAATCTGCTGATGGATTTCTTTTTAATTTTGATGTGCTTCTTTTACTTCTTACTACAGAATCTTTTATCTCTACCTCCAAGACATCCTTTACTTTCACTAAGCTGGTCTTTTAAGAAAACAATATCTTCTTCTTTGTCTTTCATTTTTAGAGTTAGAAGTTACTGGAAGAGAAAAAATGAAGTCTATAGAGCAAGATAACAATTGACAGACGATTTAAAAGATTGCATACTATATCTACCAGGAAAGCAAGATAAAGGGAGTGAATTCCAAAGAAATTATGTTTGAGGAAAAAAAACTAGACAAATAAGAGTTTTTGGAGCACTTAGCAAAAACCACAGAATAAGAATGAGACTTCATTAAATGACCAGTAACACGATAATGAATGTTAGTAGGTGGCACAAGAGACACTAGCCCAATATAGTTTTTGTAGAAAAGAGAAACAGTAGCAACATTATGACAATGTGATAATGGTTGAAGGTTGGCTGTTAGAGCAGGACCAACTATGTTTACAATGCATTTTTGTCTAAAAGAGAAAGGGCATCATTGGAAGATCTCCCCAAGATATGGCAATGGTATTACAAACACAGTTAGATTTGAGATTAAGAATAGAATCCAGAGTAAGAAATTATCAAGCACAATAAAGAGATGCAACCTTGGCAGATGCTTGTTTTGCAATGGATTTGATATATGGTTTTCAAGAAAGATTGGTAATAAGAGTTAATTCTAGAAGATGAAGGGTAGATGACTCATTGAGTACACTAACATTCATAAATATAGGAAGGTCTAAACTATTGCAATAACGATTGGATGAAAAACATTTTATCTGAATTAAAGTTCACGAGCCACTGTGAGCCCCATGCTATATCAGAAGTGAGATCCTTTTCAAGCTCAAATACCCTTTCCAAGAGATCAGAGAGTGTTGGCTTCTTATCAAGACAAGAATAAATTGTAATATCATCAGTGAACAATGCCGCCTTAGATTTGAGAATATCTGGAAGATCATTAATGTAAATTAAAAAGAGTATAGGACCACGTATTGAGTTTTGAGGAACCCCTGAAGTTACAGGATATGAAGCAGAGTCCTATCCATCAAAGGCAACTTTTAAACTATGCTTTGAAAGGAAGTAGTCAATAATCTTAAAGATGTTACCTAATACACCATTAGAAGAAAGCTTATGGAGAAGACTAGCATGCCAAACTGCATCAAAAGCTTTAGAAATGTTGAGAGCAATAGCCGTAACCAAATCAAATCAGCTGTAGAACGAGAAGATCAAAATCCATATTGATGATCAGAAATTCAGTTATTAGATTCAAGATGAGAGATTTAGCGTTTGTTAATTAAAGATTTAAAATTCTTATAATAGGAAAAAAATGGGACAATATTTTGATGAGTCAGATTGCTCTCCAGAATTTTCAAAAATAGGAATAACTTTCCACTTTCCAGTTGGCTTGAAAACTAGACTCACTTGTTAAATAGTTATGAAAGTATTGACGATAGCTCCGGAAAACATTTCTGCAAGACTATAGCAGGTATGTTGTCCGGACCTCAAGATGTAGAAAGTGATTTCCTGCTTGGATTGAAGAGTCTAAGCAGGAAATCACTTTAGATACAGAAGCTGGAGTAATACAAATGTCAAGCAATGGAGCAATCTGTTTGTCAGCTATATCAGATAGAAAGCGACTAGTGGAATATAGAGGTGATATTGATAAAAAGTTTTAAGCAAAAAATTTAGCTTTGTATTTAGGTGAGGTGACAAAATCTGAACCATACAAGAGAGGTGGAATAACAGATTTGCCCAGAAGTCATAAGAGCTTAATTTATGAGATAAAATACAAGATTTCATGACCTTAGAATAGCAGATTCAAATCATTAAAAGGGAATAAAAAATTTCATGCCTGCCTGAATCCAAGAAGTTATGTAAGAAGCGCATTTATCAAGACAACAGATTTCTACCCAAAGGCTATCATGAAGAAAATCACAGAAACAATCCCAGTCAACTTAAAGGTAATTGTAAGAGGTACAACGATAGAGGAATTTTAATGATGTAGAAGAATGAGATAAATGTTTTAAAGAGATCTGGGATCAGAAGCACTTAAAGATGAAGTGGAGAAACTAAGCACTGACTAGGATCAGAAACAAGACATAAGTTAAGTAGAGAAGGTATATGATTAAAGTTGTCTGGAAAGCAAAATGTAGAGTTTACTATTTGAGTTAGAAATTGAGAAAGACTTTGGCAAGCCGTTCAGTGTGATGAGCATTAAAGTCACCAACAACAATGTTATTGGCTGATGTATTAAAAAAGAGGATTTATCAGAAATAACATCAAAGAGAGTACATTCTTGAGATGAAAAAGACAAAGAACAAAGAGAAAGGCAATAAAGTGAAATGGTA
Organism: Hydra vulgaris; assembly: GCF_022113875.1. Taxonomy (NCBI): domain Eukaryota; kingdom Metazoa; phylum Cnidaria; class Hydrozoa; order Anthoathecata; family Hydridae; genus Hydra; species Hydra vulgaris. The sequence continues at coordinate 47,727,472 of NC_061167.1, read as the reverse complement.
TGAAATGAATGCACATAAAAGATTAGTCTGTGGATTCAAACCTAGTTATCTTACAAACGGGTGAATTTTTACAAATGTAAATACCCAGGCCAAGCATGTGAATATTGATTAAAATTATCTAGCATTTTCAGTCATTAGAAGAAATGACAGTAGTTCAGCTCTTGTGGATATTTTGAAATATTTTTTCGTTATGTCTTGGATACTTAAAAGGTGTTATAATAGTTTCATAACATTTTTAAAATGTTTTATAAATTTAAATGGAGATACCACTTAAATATATCAACGGAGTTTATGTCACAGCATGACTTTACAGTGTGACCAGTACAAAATCTTTGAATGTTAAGACAATAACATCATCAAAAAGACAGTTGAAACAAAAGAAAGTTGAAACCAATTTATTCGGATTTTTATAAGATTAGTATTGCAATAACGTTTAACAAACAGTTTATTTACTTTTTATAAGAATTGTATAAACAACAAACATTCAGAACAGCTTCAGCAATGGCGCGACAAAATTTAAAAAAACTAAATAACAAAGGTGTTAGTAAAATATGTTTACATATTTACAGGTACACCTACAAGTTTAATAAAAAAAACAATGTTAGTTAAATTAAAGGAGGTTTCAAAACTTATCCACAAATAAAAAGCAATAAAAATACTACGAATGTTAAACCAACATGTTTTTTGCGTAACATTTTTATAAAAATTAGTTTTTAAACAATTTAATTTTAAAAAATGTTACACCGTGACATCACAATGTGACATAAACTTAAGACACATAACACAAAAACTAAAAATATTTAAATTTAAATATCAATTGATATTTATTGCCCTATTTTAGTTACTAGTAATTTATAAATATTTATAAAATAAATAAATATTCTTACACTAGAATGAAAAATTTTAATATTAGTGTCACGGCGTGACATGTCACAGCGTGACAAACTTAAAGAAAACCAATTAGAAGTTTCTCAATGAAAGACTATTTAATTTTTATAACAAATTTTTAATATATATATATATATATATATATATAATATATATATATATATATATTAAAATTTTAATATATATATATATATATATATATATATATATATATATATATATATATATATATATATATATATATATATATATATATATATATATATATATATATATATATATATATATATATATATATATATATATATATATATATATATATATATATATATATATATATATATATATATATATATATATATATATATATATATATATATATATATATATATATATATATATATATATATATTATATATATATATATATATATATATATATATATATATATATATATATATATATATATATATATATATATATATATATATATATATATATATATATATATATATATATATAAATATAACTTAAGAGTGCTTCAGGTCTTTCCCACCCCTCTACAAAATGATCTTAAATTTTGTTAGCAAGATTTCTTTTCATTATCTTATTACTGTTTTATTTTTCCTCATAGAAAATATACATTTAGATACATAGAAGTATAAAATATAGTGAAATATTTGCAAACATTTTCATATCAACCTTTTCTCTTTTTTTTAACTTTTTTTTTTAATTAAAAAGAAAGCAAAGCTGAAAAGAAATAACACTGCACTTTAAGCATAAGAACAGCATACTGAAAATGCAACAAAATGCATACTGAAATGCAACAAAAGTGTGACTTCTAAGCAAATCAGCAACTCAGAAACAAATATAAAAGTTCTTTACTGCAAAACTTCATCTCATAAGATTTTTTAGGCCCTTTTAGGAATTTCTTGTTGCTCTAGGCAATTGTCTATTTAATAATCCAGGTTTGTCTACGTATAACATGGAAATAACTCACTGTTAGTAACTAGCAATTAGTAAATAAAAACCTTCATCTTCTTAAACTTTGTTTACTACTTGTTTTTTTGTTTGTTGAGTCGTTTTTTTATTAAATAGTTAATAACAAAAAACCAATAATAAAAGACAACAGCTGTATTCATAAACTTTTTTAATAAACCAATAAAATAAAGAAGGTTAAGGTACAAACATACAATAAACAAAAAAGCAAACAATTGTTACAAAGATAATAAAATGGTTACAAAGATAGATAAGCTCATTAAAAAAAAGTTCACAAAACAAATTGGCTTACGCAGCTTGAACTAATAAAGAAACCACATAGAAGTTGATATTACTAACATTAAAAAGAATGTATTTTAGCCAATTACAGAACAGAAAAACTAGCAATAGTAACTAAGCATATTAATTTGAACTATTCATGTAAAGAGATGTCGGCAGAGACAAGTGACAATTGTGAAAGTACATTTTATCTTCACAAAATAGTAAGTTTTACTATAAGTGTTCATAAATAGGGGATTTTACAAAATAGAGTGTTCAATATTAAAAAAAAAAAAAAGAGTAATAATTAATTTAATTTGTATCTTAAATTATATTTTAAATTTCTACTGCTTCTAATAATGCACTTTCTCTATTAGAAAAAGTCCAAAAATGCATTGTAAACATAGTTAGACCTGCTTTATCTGCCAAGCTTGACCCTTTCTCCCATCATTGTAATGTTTTAACCTAAAGCTTTTAAGTATTCTGTCAATCATTTCCTTGCTCTTTAACTATATTCTTAGTTTTCTAGTAACTCCCAACTTAATGGTGGTTGCTTGCAATGTTTTTTTTGTTTTTTTTTTATTGTAGTTCACCTCCCCGAGACCGAGGAGGCTACTACAGGCAAGGAGGCTACTTGTAAATATAACCTTCACACAACTCTGTAACTCCGAAATACGAACTGTGACAAACTAGGCCTGTGGAGAGAAACAAGTTGAGCGCGGTACTACCAAGGATGTGGTTGGAATCAAACTCTGAAGCTCTCGCTTATGAAGCAAGCACCCCTACTATTACACCACTACTGCATATAAAAAAGAATAAATTTTTTTTCATTTTATCTTAAATTAAATAGAAATTAATCATAGCATTTAAAATTTCACCAATAAATCATTTGTTGTTAAAAAGTTTTAGACATTTCCATTTACCCTGATAAATGACATTTTATGTCTATTACTTGTCCATTCAAATGACTTAAAATTATAAATGACTTTAATATGAATTTAATAATAATGATTTTAAGACAAATGACTTTAAATGCTCACAACTTTTGAATAAAAATTTTTTTTTGGATGAAATTTGATATGTGCTTATGAATTTAAATTTTTGTAAATATAAAAAGAAATAAAATTTACATGGGGTTGTTACAATAGAAAAAAGTACTTATGATCATATTAGGTTAACTCTTATCACTCTGCTATTGTTATTGAAAAAAAAAAAAAAAAAAACTTTATGATATAGTTTTCATTAACATTTTTGAGTTAATTCTGGTCACTTGGATACAAAAATAAAAGAAGATTTCGATAATTTGTTAAAGGTTTTAGTAGTAATTTACAAGTTTATAATAACTGTTTGATATTTTACTAAACTGGATATTTGGTATTGAATAAGTTTACAAACTAACCTTTCACAATATATAAATTTACTATATAAGTACAATAAATATAATAAATGAGTATATAAGTTCATTCAGCAAGATTTTTAAAAAGAAAGTATGACGGAAGTTAAATGTAATAATAGCTTTACAAAGGTTTTTGGAATAATTTTGTGACAACTGGATACTTCATAATCGCTTTCCCAAAATTTATTGAAATTATGATTCAGAGGATTTGCAGGATTCAATAGAGATTTGCATTAATAACCTAGCTCTTTGTTCGGATAATCAATTGATATCATTTTTAAAATGTTTTACTGAAGTTTTACTGAAGTGTGTCCATACAACTTTTGTGTGTGTGTCCATACAACTTTTGCTGTTTTACTTTTACAAATTTTCTATATTTATGTCGCCCCAATTTAAATAACTCTTCAAATTCATACTTTGTTGCTAAAATCGCTGAAATTATTTAATTTAAAACTACATTTAATTTTAAAGAGTTTTTTTTGTTTGTTTGTTTGTTTACCTTATTGTTAGCTGTGTTTACTTACGTGTAGCATTTGTATATTGTTAGTTGCGCTTTAATAAATTTAAATATCTTAGGTTTTTCAAATTTGAAATAAAGTTTTTCAAAGTTCTCACAGTAAAAGTAGGAGTTTGTTCTCACAGTAAAAGTAGAAGTTTGTAATTTGTTTTGTAAAAGGAAAAAAACTTAGTAGAATTCAAAATGTAAGTGTTTTAATGAGAATTAATTTAATTTTAATGAGAATCAAAAAATATTTCATTGATAATATAAACTTTTGTTTTCCCAAAAATGTTTTCCCAAAAGAATTCGCTAAATTTGTTGAACTAATTTAATAAAATTAGCAAAATTTTGTGCAAAACATTTGAGTTTTCAAACATCAAAAAAACGTACCAGAAACCAACAGTTTTGCCAATGTGCTATATGGTTAATAGCTAGGAGTAGTTTAACATGTAGATCAAATATAGAAAGAAAAAAAAAGATAAAACTCAACTCAGAAGTTATTATCTCTCTTGGACTAAAGTTAAAGTTTTTAAATGGTGTTTAAATATTATTAAATTATTAAATTGAATAAACTTTTTTTTACAAAGTAACATAAAATTATGCATATAGTAAATCATTTATATATATATATATATATATATATATATATATATATATATATATATATATATATATATATATATATATATATATATATATATATATATATATAGTTAATAGGGTTAGGTTTGTTATAAAAATTCTTTCACATTTTAATTTCTAATTTTATTTTTATCAGGAAAAATGTTTGGTCCATTTATTGGCGCTAACACCATCGATAAAGTATGTGAGGACGCTAAGACAAAATCCATGAAAGTATCTGAGACCAACTTGAAATCTTCTGAGATGGTAAAGATTTGTCGTGGTGCATCGTTTTCTGAGATGTGTGATTATATTAACACAGGAGTAAGATTTCAATAATTTTTTATTCGTATTTAGGTAAATCTAATCAAGAGTAAATGTTTACGTAACGTAAGTATGTAAAACGCATAACGTAGGCATGTTACGCAAGCAAGAGCAAATGTTTTTATATAATAAAATAACGTAACTTATTTTATTAGATAATGAAATATGAATTAATGAAGATGAAAAGTGAAATAGACATAAAAAACTTTAAAAAATAATTTTTAAATTTTTTTGAAGAAATTTATGTTAATTTATGTTAGGTAATATTAACTGTATATTTACTGTAGCAAAGAAATAAATTTATATACAGCTAAAATTACTTCTGTCCCTCGTTTTCGTAATTTTTACCAAATCATGCTAATGTTTTTTATAATATATTTAAAACAAGGTTTAAATTTTTTTTTTTTTTTGCAATAAATATTTTTGAAGTAAGACAGGTGTTTGTAGGTAAAAGAAGCTGCGGAAGAAATTGCATTATATATTTATTTAAAAAAATCAGTTTTGCGCTGAGGCAGAGAATTTAGTATAAGATATGACGCTTCATTGCGTTTGGTTACTTGATTTTAATTAACAAGATATTTAAAAATATTTTGTTGTAAAATCAAATTTTAACAATAAAAAGTTTTTTTTTTTAATTTTATATTTAAGCATTGAGTATTGTATATTTATCATTTTTTTATTTGATGACGTAATTAATAATTTTTTTTTTTTAGAATTACAGAAAACTCGTGATTCATGGATGTGATTGGAGCAAAAATGAAACTAAAATTAAAAGTATGCATGTTCCTGGTGGACTTGTTGTATATATGTGGCTTAAAGAAAACTTAAGTGGACAAGAGGTAGGACCTTACACGGGACCAATTTCTGTACCCGTCGTTGATGGTGGTGAGCCAGAAAGTAACTATCGAATTATGTCTTTAAAAATTGTGAAAAAAAAACCTGTTGCTTTTAATTCCGTAAAAAGAAAATTTTCTGATAGAAATCTAAAAATCATACACATACGCTGAATTAATAAGATCGTTAATCATTAACAACAAATCGAACGAAAACATTGGATATGACAAATGATGAATCAGCAAAAAAATGATCGATTGTAAACTTATTTTATTATTTAATAAGTTTCAATGATTTTTTTGTTTTTGTTTTTTTATTACCAGTTTTAACAAATTATATGCAATAATCGTATAAAACTAGGAAAATGTTATATATAATCACCGTATCTACATTTGTAAAATATAATAATCTACCCACAATTTTTTAGAGAAACCTTTTTTCCTTTTATACAATTTAAAATATTTCTTGAGTGACGAATTACCAAGCTTTGAGATGAACAAACTACTGTTTTAGCTATGGCGTTCTCTAAGTAACAAGTCGTGATGCGCAAAGTTTAGAAAAAATGTTGTCGCCAATTTAATTCATAAATTTATTGACGCGGATCTTTTTTTCATTTTTTTTTTTTAGTTTAAGTTCGTTTATTTAAATTATTTTTTAGTTCATTTTTTGCTTTTTTCTTTATAAAAGTGAAAAAATGCTGATCAACAAATGAGTTGTTCAGTTGAGTCTATTGCTGATCTAAAACTGTAATTTCCAAGAGACGAAGAAGAGAAAAACGTTGGATAATTTATGCAAATTTAAAATTGTCATTGCATAGGCCCAAAAACTTCGAAAAAAATTTATGCAAAAGAACGATCAAAATGCACAGCATAACTTAGAAAAAATTCTTAGTTAAATTCTAATCTTTATACCCACTTTAAAATACTAAACGACTTTAATTCAAACATTCATCATTCTCCAGCTGAAATTCTTTTGACGAAAGCGATTTATTTTTAGTCCAAGATAATTTTGAGATTTTTGTGCATTCTAAGAAAAAATCCTTTGTATCGAACGAACTGCATCTGTCGCTATTGCACCAACGGGTTTTCCGTTATGTTAACGGATTGAAGTTCGTCGATATTAGTCCGTTGAAATAAAGGATTTATTCCTTTCGTACAACAAACAATTCGTTAAAATAGGGGGATTTCTACGCTAGACGACTTCTGCTGCTTTGGTAAAATAAAAAAATTACTATGTAATTGTATTGAATAATTTATTATTCCTTTTATTAAAATTACAAAATAGTCCTTATTTTTAGTATATATATTATTTTATGATATTCAACATCTAATACAAGCAGTATTAGATGTTGAATATCATACTAGCCATCATAGATGATACTGAATATGATGCCATCATAGGCACTATGCCATCATAGGCGCCTTTTCCCTAGAAAGGCGCCTATGATGGCATACCGGTCATATTTCATAAATATTGGTTATGGCAAAAAAGTGATTAGACCAACATGTTTATACTGAATTTTCATTAGTTTTAGTAAAAATACTTCCCTTATGCACAAATATTGTTTTTATAATCAACAAAAATTGATTTTGGGATTTGCTGTTGTATTTTTAATCCCTTTAAATATTTAAGATTGTGAATTTATTATTAACTGCGCAGAAATAAAATTTTCATGCTTTTTATTTCCAAATTTTGTGCAGTTAATGGGATACTTATTTTTTATTTTTTGAACAAGGCAGACATAGCTTGTTTAAATGAAAATGATGACTTCTTCCTATGATGGCATACTGACGAATTAGGTGTGTTGCAATATTGACGAGTTGAGAAAGTCTTTTTTTTTTCATAAAAATAACATATTTATTAGTGAAGTAAAAAGGAATTTTTACTTCAGTAAAAAATTTTGGGTTCAAAAAAAACATAAAACGCAATATCTCTTATGCGCATGCGCAAAATCCTACCTTCCTGCTGTGTAGCACGAAAGGGTCAGTTAGGATGATTACGCGTAATTACTGGCATTTCTGAGGCAAGACACTTAGGTTAAATGAAATCATCGAGTTGTTTTTGATGCTAACCAGCCCCATCCTACCCTATGCCATCATAGGAACAGTAGTTGCCTATGATGGCATACTTGTGCTTTTCTTTTAAATAAAAATAACTTATAAAAAAATAAAATTGATGAAAACTCCTGGGGTTATTGTTGTTTTACATGTAACAAAGAATGTATCCATGTCAAAACTTTTGTTTTTGGTCTTCAGTATACTGAATAATGAAGCTTCAAAGTTAAGTATGCCATCATAGGCGCCTTTCCCCTACTACTTGTACAAACTAACATGATCGGGAGAGGTAACAGTAAGTTTTAAAAACGCTTTAACTTTAAAATTAAAATATAAATATTTATAATAGTTTAATTCAATATAGAAACTTTCAATTGCAATAAAAGATAAAAAATTTAAATAAAAATTATAAAAAGTTTTTTAATATTTACTTTATTAATACAGTTATTTTTTTTATTTTTTTTTAAATTTTAATTCACCTCCTAAAGGCCGAGAAGGCCACTTCAGACGAGGAGACTACTTATTCGTGGCTATAACCCTCTCTCAACTCTATAACTCCGAAACACGAACCTTGATAAACAAGGCCGCTGCGCGGAGAAGCGAGTTGAGCGCAGTACTACCAGGGACGTGGTGAGGATCGAACTCCGAACCACTCGTTTATGAAGCAAGCGCTCTACCACTACACCACTACCGCATTATTATATCAAGGTCAAAAAACATTTATATAAAAAACACAGACATGCATTTTGCATTTCAATGTATTAAACAAAAAATGCACTATAAAAGATAACCTTACCTAGGTAAGGTTATCTTTTTATACACATCAATAGATGTAAAATTTTTACACACATTGAGAATCAAAGAAAAAAAAGTCTCTCGCCTTTTTATTTATTAATAACAAACACATTGAAAGTATTAATATTAAAATTTGAATTTAAAAAAAGTCTCTCATTTTTTTATTTAATAACAATAAACACATTAAATACTAGAATTTTTAGTACTAATATTAGAATTTAAATTTGATACCTTATGCCTGAATGCAGGCTGTCAAGCAGCAACTTTCAAAAAAAATGTCAAAAAATGACGGTATTTTGAGGATAAAAATGAAAAAAAAATGACTGATTTCATTATAAAAATGAAAAGTTCAATAATTTCATTTAGAAAATAACAAACAATATAACAAACAAAATCATCCGCCATCAATAATTTCTTTTAAAAATGAAAACCTCAACATCTTTTTGTTGTTTAACACAGAATAAAACGTTTTTTCCAAAGTCTAAAATAATTAACATAAATAAATAAATTTTGCTAAATAATTATAACTGAACTAACAGTTCAAGCTTTATTATATTTACAAAAACTTTTAAACTTTTTGCAACGTTTAATTAATCTATCCATTTCACGCTTACGTTTTCAACCAATATTTTCTCTCAACTTTTTCTGTTCATTTCTATGAGATGTAGCATTTTCAAGACTTCTTTTTGCGCTGTTTATCATTTCATGGGCAATTTTTATACCCATCATGTCTTCCTTAATAATGGCACTTTGCATGGATTTTGCTGCTTCATCGAGCATTCTCTGAACAAGCTGAAACTCAAGATCTGCATTTTTTTCATCATTCTTTAGACTTTTTTCCTGTTGATCTCAATTTTTATTTTGATTTTCAACCTTTTCAAGCATTTCTTTCTGTTCTTTTTCTTTATTCATTAGTTCTTGCTCATGAATATAATTTTTTCTTTTTTCTTCGTCTTCTTCAGCTTTTCTTTTTTTATATATTTTATGAGCATTTTGAACAGCTTGAACAATGACTTTGGAGAGTGCATCAACATTATATGCTCCTCTGCAACTTCTTGCATATTCTTTTGATATTCTCAAAGCCATTAATGTTTCATCATTTAGATTTAATCTCTCAGGAGTCAATGTATTATTGTTATCAGATAAACTTCGCTCAGCACTGGCATTTCCATTCTGAATTGTTAAACAGCTCTTAACAACTTTACTGAGATACCCATAATTTGTTTTTCCATATTCATTATTACATTCAAAAACTTTAGCCCAATAATGGTCTACTCTTTTTAGTTTTTTTGTATCTGAATCTATATACCAGTCTTTTGATATATTAGCTGCTTGGTATAATTTCCATTCATCTTTCACAAATGATACCTGTACAAAAATTAAAATAAAATTGTTATTGAGAAAGTGTTAACATTTAAAATTAAAGGAAAATTTAATTATATTAAAATTAAAATAGTTCGTTATCTAATAATTTACAAACAACAATTTCTGATTTGTAAATTAAAATAATAATTAGTAAATTTTGAAAATGTTAAATAATATATTTATATGGTTAATGTACTCTGCTATTTTAATTATATAGTAGATTATGTTAACAATATAAATACTTATATTATTTAAAATTTTCAAAATTTACTTATTATTAGTTTAATTTACAAATCAGAAATTGTTGTTTGTAAATTATTAGATAACGAACTATTTTAATTTTAATATAATTAAATTTTCCTTTAATTTTAAATGTTTTTTTTTGATTATATATATATATATATATACATATATATATATATATATATATATATATATATATATATATATATAATATATATATATATATATATATATATATATATATATATATATATATATATATATATATATATATATATATATTATATATATATATATATATATATATATATATATATATATATATATATATATATATATATATGATATATATATATATATATATGATATATTTTTAATTATGATTATATATATATATATACATATATATATATATATATATATATATATATATATATATATGTATATATATATATATATATATATATATATATATATATATATATATATATATATATATATATATATATATATATATATATATATATATATAAATATTCACCTCCCTTTCCGTAATTACATGTGGCATTGTAACTGCTATTCGCCCAATTGCATTAACAGTCCAAGGTTCTGATCTCATTTGAGCACCCAAACAAGTCATATCTTTTAATATCTGCGAATCAAGTGGAAGTTTTTTTGCAAGTGTTTTACAACAGATATATATCCATCTCTCATTTGCTGTAAGCAGACAAATATTTTTTTTTCACATGATATTTTGTTCACCTAAAACATATTTATATTGAAAATCTACATCAATGAAAATGATGTAGAACTTAATTTTCAATAATAAAATATCTAATGAATAATACATTAAACAAAATAGTTTTTTATTGCCTAGTACACTTACTTATACATAATTACCAAGTACACATTAACCAGGTAGCAAATGTGCAACTGGTAAATGTAGCAAATGTGTACCTATCAAAAAATACCTGGTTTTTAGCTTCCTCACTAAAATCCATTTTATTCAAATCAAGGTGAAGAGTTGAATCGGAAGAATCAATTTTTAAAAGATCTTTAGTAAGCTTTCCATTAACAACAGTCGGTTAAAGGAAACGTTTCATTAAAAATATTAAAAGATTTTTCATTTTATAAAATAAAATATGAACAAGTGGTCCTTCATCTTGAAATATTGTCAAATATTTCTCAAACAAGGGAGCTAAACCAATAAGGAATTTGATGGACACAAGTAACTCCTAAAATAATCAATTCTCTACTATATGTAATAATTCAAAAAAATAATAATAAGAATAACTTTAATTACATTTTCAGTTTCCTTTAGACTTCTTTGAATCCGAATATAACGCTTGTTGTTTGTCAGTGTCTTTTTATACTCCTTTTGTTTTGGAACATATTCCAAAAAATATTTCTTGGTGTCTTCCAACCTTAATAGAACCTTTACAAGTGAAGAAGAAAGAGTGAGCCATCTAGTATTGACAAAACGAAGAAAAAATGTTTCATCTTCAATAAAAATGCAATCTGATAATTTTTTAAAATCTTCTATTTTACAGGGTGCATTCTAAAACAGAAAAAAATTATATAGAGACACTACACTTTATTAGCTAGTCGTATAATAGACTATTAGAATAAAAAATAATAATAATGTAAGAAAAATAACTTCATAGGTAAAATAAAAAATTTTCTTTTAGTATTAATTGCAGTAAAATCCCGTTAAGTTAGTCTCTCACAGGGAATAGATAAATAGTCCGACTTAGCAAATGTCCAAATAAGCTAAGCTTTTTGTATGTATAGAAAGCTTAAAGGGAATTGAAAATCTGTTCGATTTAGTACAAATCCAACTTATCCAGGGTCTGAAATAATGGGATTCTACTGTATAAAATTACTCAAAATCTTGCAAAATATATGAAGCTTTTTGTCGACTCATAGTAAAACCTTGACTTATTTTACAATCTGGAAACATTCTTTGGAACAATATTGGTGTGTTGTCACAATGTCTTAAGGCAAGATCATTCTCTGCCACTTTAAAAAGTCACATGGCTTCTGCAGCAGAAATTTTTTCATTTATAGAAAACTCTAATTGTATAACTTTTTCTCCCCCAATCGAGTTTTTGTTAGAATCTGCATATAAATGACGAGCAGTTTTTGAAAATCTTAGAACAGACATTGACTTATGTTTAGGTTTTGAAGAATGCTGATATTGTGCTTGGAAACCAACTGAACTAAATTTTAAATCACTTTTGCATAGTTTACAGATAGCATATTCAGAGTTTCTTTTTTCAGCCCATAATTGGATTTTCACTAGATTTTTGTCTAACTTTTCCAACCACACATCATTCCACTTAACCATTATAGTATATAATCTATTGATAAATATACTAAAAACTAAATATAAAAATCACTAACTTTACTAGTTCTATACTATAGAATGATTTATTTTTTAAAATAATAACACCAATTTAGCAATACAAATGGATAACTAAAATTAAAATGTGAACATAAAAGACTGTAACTGTTATTATAAAATAGTTTTGAAAATTAAATAAAAAACGTCTAAAACAACTTAAAAATATCAAGAACAGCAATTCTAAGTATTTAAAAAAAACTTTAAGGTGTAAAAAATTCAAAAAAAAAATTAAAAAATGACAGAAACTAACAAAAAAATGAAAAAAAATATAGAAAAAAAAAAAAAACTCAAAAAAAAAAATGAAAAAAATGACGACTTGACAACCTGCTGAATGCCACATGTCTAAAGTAGCAAGTTCTACACTGTTAAATATATTGCGCATTTTTTACGGAAAAGTTCCGGCAGCTGCCGATGACCAAACTACTTGTTATTTTACGGAAAAACACATTGCATGTAAATGGTTAACAAACGGATTTTTTCCGTTAAAACACAATGGGTAGCTTGGTCGACCAAGCTACCCGTTGTTTAACGGTAAAAACCCATTATGTTTTTACCGTTAAACAACGGTAAAAACACAATGAGTTTGTTAACCATTTGTTAACCATTTCCGTTTGTTAACCATTTGTTAACGGATGACCGGTCATCGGTAGCTGCCGGAACTTTTCCGTAAATAAACAGATACTTCCTTTTAAATTAAACAGTTAAATGGTATGTTTTTGAAAATATAAATCAATGGTATGTTTTTGAAAATATTTTCAAAATATTTTTCTGAAAACAAATTTTCTTTGATTTACATAAAAAATAGTAAAATTTCCGTGATTTACATTTCTTTTGAACAGCAAATGCACAAGTAAATAAAAAATTAGTAAAGTAATAAACACTTTCTGCAAAATTATTAACAATTTTGATAAAATATATACAAGCACATAATAATATAAATATATTAGATATCCCTATATACATTTACAATATAGATATACTTAACAGGGGCGGATCTAGCATTTTAAATGGATGATGCGAAAGTTTTTGATCAACATTTCCCCCCCCCCCTCCCGCAACCTCTCTAGGGTTCAAGTATAGTCAATATAAAAAGTGGAGAAACAGCTTTTTTTACAAGTGGCGCCGCTGTTTATATCATTGAATAATAACTAAATTTTGTATTGCTTTTGGAGTACCCATTTTTAGCAGAAATTTTTACAAATGTTGCCTTGGCTATTTTGTTCATAAATTAGACATGTAATTTTAAGCCTAATTCACTCAACAAAGTGCACCAACGAGAAGGTAAGCCATAGGACTTTGCACTTCATTTGTATACTGTCATTTTGCCCAAGGTTAGCCCTCCATTTCTGGATTATTTCCTTTTCTTGAGAGGCACGTAGTGTAAAGTAATATTGCCTAAGGTTGGCCCTCCACTTCTGGACATATATATATATATATATATATATATATATATATATATATATATATATATATATATATATATATATATATATATATATATATATATATATATATATATATATACATATATATATAATATATATAATAATATATATCATTAATTTTATGTTATATATATAGTTAATATATGTATAATAAATATATGTATATATAATATATATATATATATATATATATATATATATATATATATATATATATATATATATATATATATATATACATAATATATATATATACATATATATATATATATATATATATATATATATACATATATATATGTATATATATATATGTACATATATATATATATATTTATATATATATATATATATATATATATATATATATATATATATATATATATATATATATATATATATATATATATATATATATATATATATATATATATACATATATACACACATATGTATATACATATATAAACGTCTTTCACCTGACTTTGAAAAAATGTCAATGACTCATTCAACATCTGGAAAAATTTCTTGATGTATGGACATTAATGCTAAAGAGTTAAAGCAAGACTCAATCATATTACTTGTATAACTGAAATACTTCTTTCACATTGACAAGTTGTTATTGGAATTATTCCTAAAATTATAAATACTGTCCTTATATTTGGAAAACCGCTTATGTCAATGGACTTTAAAGTACCAGCAACAGTTGAAGGAATACTTGATTGGTTTTCCCAAAATAATTTCCATAAATCTAACTCAGCATGTATTGAAGTAAAATGAGGCATATCAGATGAATAGAAATTCAAAAATTCATAAAAATTAGATTTCTAAGGTTTTTTAACTTGTATTCTGGACAGTACAGTTGAAGGAACTGCTGCTAGACCTTTATAAACAAACAAGCCATTTTCTAGAAACCTATTATCTAGCTTATTAATAAGATGTTCAAATAATGGAGAAGTATTGCTGTGTTTAAAATAGTCACAAACTGTATTTGTTGGATAATTATCCCGGTAAACCTAGACATTACACAATCTAGTTCTCACTTCTTGTATATCATGAGTTTTGGCCAAACTAAGAGCGATAGCGTACCATTCAGTGTGATAAATATCAATTTTATTTTTAATTTCTAACAACAGATTTTTTACATTAGTTATTTCAAAACACTGCTGGGATATTTCAAAAGATTTAGTTTGAAGAGTTACAGTAATTGCGTTAAAAAAATCCATTAATTGTTTTGTAATAACTAAACTTACAATAAAAGAGAAATCTGTTAATAATCTTAAAAAAGAGGAGGATTTGGAAGCAGTTTCACTGCTATATTCCTTTGACTCATTTAACTCCATCTCGTCTAAAGCATAAATAATAGGTATAAAATTATCAACAAAAAAAAAACATCAACACCTCTCAGCTTTTGAACCCATCTTGTTCGACAATTATCTATAATTTTTTCTTGATTTGGACTTAAATATTTTTTGAGACAGTTACTACTTTTAGGAGATAAGTTAAAAAATAAGAAATTGCTTTTACTTGGCCAAGAAAATTTTTTACTTTTTGAACTTGGCATGCAGCTGCTACTACTAAACTAAGTCTAGGGCTTGCACAATGAACAAATATAGCTTTATGATTAAGAGTTTTTATTCGAGAAGCATTTCCTTCATATTTACCTGCCATACAACCCGCACCGTCATACCTTTGACCTCTACAATTTTGAATATCAAGTCCAAACTCTTGAAGTGCTTTAAGTACATTTAGAGACTAAGACCAGATGTACCAGTCTTGCAATCAATAAATCTTAAGAAATCCTCGCAAATCTCATAATTTGAATTTACATATCTTAAAACAAGTAACATTTGTTCAGTATTTGAACAGTCAACTGCTTCATCATAAAGAATTGAAAAAAAAATTGAATGCTTGACATTTTTTATTGAAATTTCCTCAATTGCTTTCCCACAAGAATCAATAAGTTGGTTTTGGGTAGTTTTTGATATATAGGTTGCATTTTTTTGACTTGAAGAAAGATGATTAGCTAATATTTGATCACCAGCATCAACACAAAAATTTAAAAGCTCGTTGAAGTTACCAATTCCAACTTTTTGTGTAGAAGATTCCCCAATATCAGGATGATATTTGCTAGCATCACGAAATGCTAGATTGTTTCTATCAAGAAATATTATTGTTTTAATTATTGGAACTAATTTTTTTCGGTTATCATAAAGAAGTTTCAAACGAGAATTATTTAAATCAACCTCAATAACATTACTTTTGGAGTTGCAACGTGAAAGCAATGCATTAAATGAAAGCATAGATTTTTCATGTAAAACACAACTTTCCTCATGTTTTCTATAATCACGAACAGCATTACCCCATTCTTGATGGGGCTTGAAAACTAAATTTAATATTCCAGACTTATTTGGAATACTAGCACCTAGCAAAGTACAAGGAAGACAGTAAGCTCCATCTTCTTTGGTAGAATAAGCTAACCAAGAAAACTGGCTGAGCCATTCAAATTTAAATGATCTATTTGTATTAAAAGATATTGGAAAAACAAACATAGAATTAGGACAAAATACTTTGTTTACCATATCTAACAAAATAGAATCATCTTTGCCAGCGGTTAAAAGTTTACCTCGAACAAAATATGTTGAAACATCATACAAAGAATTTAATTCATTATATGAAGGAATAATAACTGAGTTGGAGTCAAATGACTTAACTATTTTTGAATCTACAGAAGCTTCAAAAGGCAACTCTATGAAAGCATTGTCTTTTTTAAAGCTAATTTTAAATTGAATTTTGACATGTTTTGCAGAATCAAGTTGTTTTTTTTTATTTGTTTCAGTTTTAGGACTTAAAAAGTGTAAAGGATAAGTAGCATCGTTTTTTATAGCCAAATTTTTATTATTACAAGAAATTAGTTTAGGTTTTTTAATAATTGGTACAAAATGGTTCGGTGTCCAGTTATCATTACTTTGCATCACTGACATAATATCAGTATTACACCATAAAATATTTAAAACATTTTGATCTTGATTTTTAATTGAACGAAATGGAAAAATAGTTGTATTAAAAAGTTTTTTGAATTTTTCTAAGCCAAAATCAAGATAAATTGATCTAATAGGAATATATAAAACTGATGACAAAGCAATTAGACATAAAAATGAAGAAAACTTGTTAGCTCGCCAGTTGATAAATGCTTCCATTATTATAATTTCAGAAGCAGATTCACTGTTAATAAATTTAAATTGATCTGAACATTCAAAAGAAACACAGGCTACTAGAATACTGGAAAGATTAGAAAAATTATTGTTTTCAACCTATTTAACAAAAAGGGAGTATTTCGCATAGTAGCCAGCTTTTTCAAACAATTCAATCGAGGTTAGAAGCCTCAATACATTAACTGTCTTCAGAGACGAATTGCTTAAAAGCGAAGCTGAACTGTAGAGGCATGCCTCTACAGTTGCCAGAGGCATGCTTATATCAGGCGGCATATCAGAGTTTTGTAAAATTTGAACGATTTGGAGCAACTGATGCAATTGTTCTAAACTTTCTACAAATTTGATTGGTTATAAATAACATTTCTTATCTTTTATGTAAAGTTTTTTGCGGAAGTTTTGTAGCAACTGATACAATTGTTATTTTATTAAATAGTGATTGGTTTAAACTGTTTTTTAACCAATCATTAATAATTTAGAGTACAATTGCATCAGTTGCTACAAAGTGATCGGAAAAATTTGTGAAAAAATACAAATATGATTAGTTAAAACGTACTTTTTTTTTTTTAAACTAATCACATTTGTATTTAGTGAAGAACAATTGGATCAGTTGCTCCAAAACGCATGAATTTTGTCTAAGTAACGAATAAGTAACTATAGAGATCGAATAAGTAACTATAGAGATCAAATAAAATTGAGTTTAAATGAATTTTTTACCAATTCTAATTTCTCTTTTTACTTTTTATTAAGAAAAAAAAGTGAAAAAGAGATACACTTAAATTTAGCGGTGAAAAATGCATGCGCATCATTCGTGACACCCTGGATCCGCCCCTGCTTAAAAACTTATCTTTAAGTAATATATATATATATATATATATATATATATATATATATATATATATATATATATAATATATATATATATATATATATATATATATATATATATATATATATATATATATATATATATATATATATATATATATATATATATATATATATATATATATATATATTGGTTAAATAACAAATATAAATATAATTAAATCAAAATCAATTCAAATACACAAAAATACAGTCTTTCTTTTCTTTTCCATTTTGAATCAACTCTAAATCTAAAATAAAAACAAAAAAATAAAGTTTTTGAGTAAGGAAAGATATTAATATTTAACAAAGTAATAAATTATAAAAAACACTTATTATGTGCAATCGTTACCTTAAAGTTGTTACTCAATATAAGTGATTTAACTAAGGCCAAGCAACAAACAACTCTGGATAAAGTTAAAAACCCTTTTGAGCAATAAATAAATACCTACAAGAAATAAAAACTTAAATTGAAGAATGGTACAAACAGAGGTTTTGAAGTGCAATATAACCATTCTCAGTTTAATTGTCATTGTAATGATGATTACCGATTTTCCTGTTAATGTCATTTTTGTTAAATGAATAAAAATCTTTACAACTTCTTTAAAATCAAATTCCAGTAACTAATTATTAAATTTACGAACAAAATAACTCAACAATTTAACAATAAAACCCAAATTTTCATTATATATATATATATATATATATATATATATATATATATATATATATATATATATATATATATATATATATATATATATATATATATATATATATATATATATATATTATATATATATATATATATATATATATATATATATATATATATATATATATATATAAGTAATCAAGTTTCAAAAAGTAATCAAGTTTCAAAATAGTTTTCATTTCAATGTCACAAGACTGTATTTATTGTATATATATAATATAATATATATATACAATAAAACCCAAATTTTCTTTTATATATATATATATATATATATATATATATATATATATATATATATATATATATATATATATAAAAGAAAATTTGGGTTTTATTGTATATATATATTATATTATATATATACAATAAATACAGTCTTGTGACATTGAAATGAAAACTATTTTGAAACTTGATTACTTTTTGTTTAAACAATATTTAAGAATATTATTTATAATTTAATCACATATTTAAAGTAGTAAGTGAAAAAAAAAAAGATTTATGTAAACAAAGCATTTGAAAAAAAAAAAATCAAAAAAGTATTTAAGAACGTATTTTATTGTTGGTACAACTTGGATAATCGTATAAAACAATGAAGAAAAGGAACTAAAATTTTAATAACCACCTTTAGTAGAGTTAAAAATAACGTGGTGAGAATTATAAGAAAATATGATTTAAATTGCAAAAAAGCTGAACGTTGGTATTGACTATTCAAGCTAAATTTATGTTAACTTTTTCAGATGAAAAACTTAATAATAAAAAGAGACAAACCACCAATTATTTCTGAGTTATCTAGAAAAGTTTAAAATATCTAGAAAGTCAATTAAATGTTACATTGATAAAATGTTTAATTTTAAAAAAGTTTCAAAAGGATGTTTACGTGCATATATAAGTACATATATGCACGTATATAACAATTATGTGGCCATGACCACAAAGGCCACCCCTTAGATCCGCGCCTGATATACATATATATATATATATATATATATATATATATATATATATATATATATATATATATATATATATATATATATATATATATATATATATATATATATATATATATATATATATATATATATATATATATATATATATGTATATATATATATATATATATATATATATATATATATATTATTTAAATGAAGAATTATTTGCTTGTGCTATAGAAACAAAGCGTAGGCCTAAATTGTCTTAAATTATAAAACTAGACTCATTTGGAAATAAATTTAATATTTCTAAGAATACAGGATTCTTACCAATTTAATACAGGTATGATGGATTTTGTACCCTTAACTAAAAGAAATCTTGGTTATACAGCATTAAGGTATTTTTTATTTGTTTTGAGTTTTATGAAAATTTTATTTAATTAAAACAATATCACAAAATAGACATAGATCTTACATCTAGATGTAAGATCTATGTTAGATTTTAACTTTATTTATTGGTGTTCAACTAACTATTAACACAGATTTATATTCTTGATAATGTGTATGAAATTGAATTATTTATTAAACATACAAATGGCCTATAAAAGTGCTTTAATTTTTTAATAGCAAATTATGGTATAAAGTATACACCATAATTTCTTATTAAAAAATTAAATCACTTTTATAGGCTATTTGCATGTACAAAAAAAAAAAAATTTTGTATGCACAAAAACGTTTTTTTTGTTATTATTATTATATTTAAGTATATTATACTTATTGTTACATTTTAATATATTTTACTATTTTTCTCAGGTCTACTGAGAACGGATATTGTCTTTATAGCTCAGTATCTTTGATTTTAAATGACAGTAATCATACTTCAAAAATTTTAAGATTACTGACTTCAATTGAGTTATTTGAAGGTATGATTATTTTTCAACAATTAACGATAATATGACTTCTGATATATATAGCTTTTGATATATATAGCGTATTGATAAAACATTTTCATTTTTCATTTCCCCAATAGCATTATCTAATATTATAAACTAACCTATTGAATCTATCTATCCTGAAATTGGCTTTAAAAAGTATCATATTTTTTTTAATACCCATATAAAGCCTCGCGTCCAAAAATTAAATTGTCCAATAAATATTTTGTGGTGCAATTTAGATAAAACAAAAGTGTTTTCTGTTTTAAGCCAAATCATTTTGTGGCGCTGGTTAAAGATCTTCCCAAAAAACGACCAGTTATTGTTATGAGTAATACAAGTTTACTTAGTATCAAAAAAAGTTTCTAAGTTTAGCTTTCCACCTACAGATAAAAAAATACAAAAACCAATTCAGTCTAAATTATTCTTTCTTGCTGTTTCTAAAAACACTTCAGGTATAGATAAGTCTGGTATTTGTAATAAAACAGTAAAAAATTAAGTAATTATCTCAAAAGATGCCAACAACAGTGATTTTAATTTAAAAAAAAGTGATTCTAATCTAAACAAAAGTGATTCTTGAATCTAATGCTCCATTAAAGGAAAACAAAATTGTTGACATGAGTTATTTAAATACAAATCAGTTAACATCTTATTCAAACTATGATGTTTCATCATACCATCTACACGGTGAAAAATTAAAATCATGAACAAGTTATCATGATCTGTTATCATTAATTAATGTCTTTCGGTTTCGGATAAATGCTTCCAATTTCCTTTAACAGGTAAAAGCAGAAAAAGACATTTTTTGCTAAAATGGTTTGTTGATATTTCTTGGCTTTGTTACTCTAAAAATGAAGATGGTGCATATTGTCTTCCATGTACAATTTTTGGTACAAATTTACCGAACAAATATGCATTATGTAAGTTGTTTAAAGAACCACTCAATACCTGGCGTAATGCTGTAAAAAGTTTCAACGATCATGAGAAAACTGTTGACGGATTACACATCAAGTCCATGCATTGTTATAATATGCTTTTATCTAGAGCTAAAAATAACACTTTTCCTATCGAAGTTTCTCTAGATATTTCTAGGAAACAGTATATAGAAGAAAACAAAAAACAACTTGAACCAATTGTTAAACTATAATATTTTTAGATCGAAACGACATGTCAATACGATTTTATAGAGCCGATAAAAAATATCAAGGAGAAATTATAAAATCTTCAAAAATTACAGGGCTGGGTAATTTTATTGAGCTTTTAAACTTTATAGTTTAAAAGCTCAATAGCTTTTAAACTCTAAAGTTTAAAAAAAAGTTTAAAAGCTTTAGAGTTTATGTTTGAAAATTCTTGAAACTTTACAAGGATTTGGTTTAAAAAAAAGAAAATGCAGAGGCCAGTCTAATGATGGAGCTGCTTCAATGTCAGGTGAATACAAAGTTGTTTCATCTCATATATAATATGTTAATCCTGAGGCATTATTTGTGCACTGTGCCTCACATAAACTTAGTTAAGTTGTTGGTAAAAGTTGCTAAATCCAGCAAGTAAAAAATTTTGCTTGAGGAAATTAAAGACATAACTTATTTTTTTAACTTTTCTCCTAAAAGAAGTTATATTTTTTATATAAAGTAACACCTTAAGATTGTTTAAAAAGGAAACAAAATTTTATTTAACAAACAACAAATGTTTTTTATTTAACAAAGATAGTAATATAGTTTTTATTTATATAGTCGTGTCTTATATCCAGTGCTTTATTAAGAAGGGTTAGTTTAGAGGGGGCTATTGACCCGGGCCCCGCAATTTTAGGGCCCAAAAAAAGTCAAAAAGACCTTTTCGTTTAGTCATTTTTACGCTTTGTCACATACAAAGGCATCCAAAATAAAAATAGCCCGTGGCCCCAAAAAGTCTTACAAGATTCTTATAAAACTAACGCAAGTTTTAGTTTTATCTAAGCTAAATTATTTTATAAATTAAAAAGTCAATTTTTTAATACCTATTTTATGCTCCGCGTAGTTTGAAAAGTTTAACATATTTGAAACAATACTTCTTAGTGAGATGAAATAATTAAATCATTGAATTACTATAGAAATTAAACTAACTAGATAAAAATCAACTAAAAAGCTTAAAAATACTTTACGAGGAAGCGAAATTTCTTCACAATATACCTAATGTTTAGTGAGTGGGCTTTTTAATTTTAATTAGTATTTAAAGCAGAAAAAGGTATTGCAAGTTTTTAAGAATGGCAACTGAAGCGAAAATTATTAGAGTTAGTAAATTAATGTCTAAAAACTTTTCTTTATATTCGTAACCTCTGGCTCGGTGCTTGTTCAACCGCAAGTTACTTTGTATGCCTTGCATGTGTTTAGTAACCAGAAAATTCTTATATGTTTGTTACATAATTAGTTTAAAAACTAGGGTTATTAACCGGAGGAGTTCGTGCAATTCCGGAAAAACAACATTTTTTTGTTCGGAGATTAAGAACGAGGATTTACATTTTTTTCGTACCGAATATTACAAAACATTTAAAATCATCCATGTTCATTTCGCAAATGCTACTTCCGAAATTTAGCATTTCGCAAGTTGACATACGAAATAAAACTATTTTGCAACATGCGAAAGTAGCGGTTTCGGAAGTCACACTTGCGAAACAAGCATTTTCGCCAAACGATGTTTTGAAGTCAGTAGTAGGAAAAGGACAGTTCTGGGACATTTTTATTTCATTTTCATTTTCAACCATATTTTCAACCATATATTTAATTAAATATATGGTTCATTTTAATCCATAGTGTGTATAAATTGTATAATCAAGAAATAAATTTTTAGATCATTACCTGATCAATGCTACGCTAAATCAATTTTTTAAATTTAAAAATCAGTTTTCAAATTAGAGTTTCTTGTCGTCGCGGAATTTTCTTGTGTGACATCATTAGTGCGCATGTGTTATTTGCTTGCAGATGAAGTCGTCGTTACAGTAGTATTTGTATTTACATTACCAGAAGCAGCTGTTACGCATACGTTTATCTTAATATTTAAGTTTTGCATTTTTATATATACAAGATAATTATTTAGAGATTTTTTAATTCTTTATTATAACCCATGAGTTAAAAGTATCAGGATAGCCATACCACTTTACTAATGATTTATTTCCTTGTGTACGAATAACCTTTTCGATTCTAAATATCTCTTGATTCGTTTTTTGTAGTTCTTGTTCATAAAAAGTACCTTGTATTTCTTCACTATTATGATCAGTTATTTTATAGCTTGGTGGATCTGTGTACTGTACTTGTGATACTATGAATACTTCTTCAGTTTATCTTGGTGTGTATTCTTTTTCAAACAGTCCTTTCTTTTTAGTTATTCTCACTTTATCGCCCATTGAAAACTTGGGTTTAGAAGACTTTGATATAACTTTACTATTTAGATTTAGCCAAACTATATTCATATTCGTTTTATTACTTGCTTCTGCTGGAGTCATTTTAATTGAAGAATGCTTTATATTATTGTATTGATTTACCATTTCATCTAAAACATCAATGTATTTTCTAGTAGAGTTAGCAGAGAAGTACTTGAACATTTTCTCTTTCACTGTCCTATTCCAACGTTCAACTACGCAACTTTTTTCTTCATTTTCAGTCGAGTAGCGCTGCACACCTAATGCCTTAACAAGCTTGTTATAACTTGTCAATTCCAGTTTTACTTTTCAATGGAACAATCCATCCATACTTTGAAAATACATCTATTACCATCAATAAGTATTTTATACCGCTATCGAATTTAGAAAAAGGTTGATTGTCAACTAAATCAGCAGCCCATATTTCATCAATACCATTTGCAAACTTTTCTTTTTCTGAATTGTTTTACAACAGGCTTATGAAGTTCGTTTGCAAGTTCATCAGTCCATTTCAGGTTTTTACTTTTTTTGTTGATCGCTGGTAATTTTTGGACATACACCCATACTTAACTTTGCTTTAGCAGATAAGATAGATTTTATAATCTTTCGTTCTAATTTTTCACGCTGAGTAGGATTTGGTATGGCATCCATTTGTTTAAGCATTATTTCATCAGCTATAATTCTAGTTGGAGTATCTTGATTATATTTATAAGCAAGATCATGAATATAAGCTGTTTTATTAACTCTTTCTACTGGTTTACTCCATTCTTTAGGTGTATCAGTAGAAGTTAATCTTTCATCTAAATTAGTGCCAGATCCTGCAAAGTTCATACCTGGTAAATGCATTTCACCAGGAAACTTTAACCATGGTAATTTTATTTTACTTGTTACTGAATTGATTGAGTTGACTAAATCACCTCTTTTCTTTGCTGATACAAACTGAGTTTTTGTTGTTCTACAAATAGAGCAAGTTCCACGTAACATATTTTTATTGTTTTTACTCACAACATTTTGTAAGTTTAGTGTATCTGTTTTATTTCTACATTTAACGCAGTACATTTTATATATTTAATATATTTTTTTAAATCATGTAAGATAGAATAAATTAAAAAAACTTTATATAAATAAAAATGGATATTATAGATTTATCATGGAATGCATATAAAAGCAATCGTAATAATAACAAGTTATTACCTAAAACTATAAGAGGTATTATCGTAAGAAAATCAGGTTGTGGAAAAACTACTTTATTACTAAACTTACTTTTGAGGCTTGGTCGGTTAGACTATAATAATTTACAAGTTTTTGGAAAATCTCTTTTTCAGCCAGAATACAAAATATTAAAAACTTCTTTTGAAAAAAAAGTACCAAAAGAAGTTATTCTTGAACTATTTAAAATACAAGATAAAATAGAAAAATTGAATCCTAGCCCTGAGCTTATAATTGAAGACAAAATTTAAATAATAAAACAGATATGGAGTGTAAGTTTTTTGAAACACCAGATGATGTACCAGAACCTGAAGAACTAGATGCTAAAAATAATAATTTGATGATATTTGATTTACAATTAACAAAGCAAAACAAGTGTGAAAAATATTATATATAAGGAAGGCACAGTAATCCTTTTCCTACTACTGACTTCAAAACATCGTTTGTAGATTGTTTCTACCGTACAAAATTATTTTATGCCACTAAGGCAAACTATAAGAGAAAATGCAAATTTTATATGCTTATTTCCACAAGATTTAAAGAACATAGATCATATTTCAACCATATATTTAATTAAATATATGGTTGAAATATGATCTATGAAGATCATATTTCAACCACTTGAAATATGAAGATCATGTTTCAAGTGATAATTAAATATCACTTAAAATATGAAGATCATGTTTCAAGTGATATGTCAAAAGATGAGTTTAAAAATTTTTGTCGGAAAACTTGGTCAGAACCACATGGATTTGTAGTTATCGATCTAACTTCTAAAAGAGGTTATGGAAAATATAGAAGTGGATTAAATTGTTTTTATATACCAACTTTCATGAAATTAATTTTCATGAAATATATATTTCTATCAAATATATATTTTAAATAGATCTGGATTTTTATCAAAAATCTAAAAAATCATGTTTAAAAATGGAATATTAGCAAATGGCGAGTTTGGTCCTAATAATAAACCAGCACCTGTTGATGTATATCCATTTCCACTACGTAAGTACATTCCATCACCTACAGAACTTCTTTAATTTCATGGACTTAGAAACAAACCAGATTCTGCAGCTCTGACTTTAACTCCTTGCCCATTCTTTTTCAAGTAAACAATACCGTTTCCAGCAATTTTATTGACTGCAGCATTTCTAGCTGCTGCACCTATTCCTGTTAATAGTCCTGTTGCAAGTGATAGAACAATTTTGGACATTAAAAAACTTCCAGCTGTACCTAGTAAAGGTATAAGTGATCCAATAAATCCACCTTCTACTTTACAATTATGCATGAGTTGTGTTTTACTTAAAACAAGTCTTACACCAGTACCTTTTTTATATGCTTTTTTAATTCTATTTAATTGTGTAGATGTTACAGGAATTACGTGTTCACCATTAAGATCTGAATATGGTAGTTCAATACTAGCTCCATAATCATCTTCAACTGCTTTTTTAAATTTTTTAATCTGACCTTCTGAAACATTTACTTTAATATTACGATATGTTGCCGTTTTTATATATAGAGATTATTTTTTTAAATCATAAATTGTTTTTTCGTATTAAATGCAATTTCTCTTAAAAGAGATATAATGACATCATTAGACGAACATTCTCTTGTATGAAATCTAATAGATAGTTCTTCTCCTCGTAAACTGAGCAGTTTACCATTTTGGCCAACTAATCTAGTCTTCATTTGTGAAATTTTTGTTGTTGTTACTGGTAAATAAATTGGGCTTACTGGTTCTTTTACAATCTTATATCCAGTGTTAACATTTGGGAAAAATGAATATATAACGTTATCAGTTGTATCATTTACATATGACCCTCCTATAATACTATTTATTACACGTATAGTGTTTTTTTTTTTTTTTTTTTTTTTGTTCTTTATTACAATATTTAATACAATATTTACAAATATATAATAAGAAAAATTTACATGCAAAAAAAAATCGTTACAAAAAAAATAAAGAATTAAGATAAAGAACGCGGATACTCAAAGAAGACCATACAGGTCTTGTCACCGAGAACCGCTGTTGAAGAACTTGATCTTAGTTTAGATTTTAGGAAAAACAAAAATAAATAAACACAAGTTTTTAACTTTTTTAATTTATGCTCTTTATTGCTGGAATTAAAGTACTAATTCTTCTGAACCGGATGATTCAAGCGAAAACAATAATATCATAGTATTCTTAATAAATAAATACGTCTCGCATCTGACTCGATCACTGATTCTTGTTACTCAAATCTATCAGTTACACTGATCTTAATTGTTAATTAATTAATAAATAAACGAAAATAATAAGAATATGATTGCACTAGGTACATCCAAATGCACTTCAAGATTGTCCAAAAGATTGTGTAGAAGAATTTAGATTAGCCAAATGATGTTGTCATTGTGTGAGAAGCCATAATTATCAAATGTTGGTGCATTTACGTTAACGCTTTCGCCGACAAAAATGCTAAACCACTGTCAAAGGATGATTAACTTCCAAAAGTATCATACATACAATGTTTGCAGATACATCCAGTCACATACATCAAATTTTTTTTTGTATTTTTTTTTTTTTTTTTTTTTTTTTTTTTTTTGTTTTTTGTTTTTTTTCAATAATAATATATATATATATTTTTTTCATTACAAAATTAAATTCAATATTAAAAGTATATACCGTTCGTAATACAAATTATTTACAAAATTACGAAATAAAATAAAAATTAAAGTAAACAAGTAAATAATAAATGCCTACTATACAAATAATGTCAGTGGAACTTTTAACAAAATTCAAATAATGATGTTTAACTACAGTTTCTGACATAAACTTTAAATCAATATTGTATAAAAGTAAAATATAAATGAGTGTTGACAAAACTGGGTAAAATTAAAAGTATATAAATATATTTTCAATTGAGAATATTACTTTTTTTAGTTTTCGTTTGAACATATAATAACTCCATTCATGAGAAAAATCAAAATTTTTTAAAATTATTTGGTTCCATAAAAAAGCTCCACGAAAAGAAATGCAAAATTTACCAAAGTTTGTTTGAAATTTTGGTTGTTTAATAAAATTATCATTTCTTAAAGAATATTTGTTTTTTTCTTTTAAAGAATTAATATGTAATATATTTATAATACTTTCTGTTAATATGTAGTATATTTATAATACTTTCTAATGCATGTTTACCTGACGAATATACTTGATTGTTAAAACCTAAAATAGTTCTAACTAAATTTAAAGTTGTAAAATCAATTTTACATTTACTATAAATATTTAATAAGAATGTAATTGGAGAATTTGAATGAATATCAATATAATATTCATAATCTTTGTTATACATCATGTTTTTTATATAAGTATTTATGTAATTAATATTATAGTTTCCTTCTGGAATAGTTATATCTCTCCAATCGATTCCATTATTTGAACTATATCTAAAATTATTGTTTGAAGAATTAATATTTAGTAATCTGAAATGGGCTTTTAATTCAACTAAAGCTATTTCATAATCATAATCATCTCTAAGTTTGATAAGTGGGTTAAACTTACTTGTTATATCTGTACTCGTTTCATTAATCAATATATGCATTTTATATATATATATATATATATATATATATATATATATATATATATATATATATATATATATATATATATATATATATATATATATATATATATATATATATACAAGATATATAATTTATATAATTTTATATAATTTTACATTACAATAAAAATACAATAAAAAATAGAAAAATTAAAATGACATAAAAAAAAAATCTTTTCTATATAAAATGTATGTAACGATTGAAAAATTTGATGTAAATAATTTGACTGTAAAAGAGTTAGTTCAATTTAACAAACCTGTTCCTCACCAAAAAACTAAACTTGTTTATAAATATCCAATAGGAGAAGAACCATTATATATAAAGACATTACCATGTTTTATTTTCACAAATACCATTACCATGGTATTTGTGAAAATAAAGATATAAAAACTAAAAAAATTACAGGGTATTCAATGTCTTTTGTTTGTTTTGATGAAAAAGTAGGTAAAACTCTTCATCAAGAAAAGTTTATTGAAGTGATTAAATTTATTGAAGAGTTTTGTAAAAGAATGATTGAAGAATACGATAAAAAAATAAGACGAGGTGGAAGAAAAACTTCAGTTAATGTTGAAAATTTAAAAATATTAAAATGTAATACAGAAAAACCAGATGTATCTCCAGTTGTTTATGCAAAATTACTTACAGATTTTAAATGTCCTTTACAAATAACTTCAAGTTTTAGTAAAAAATCTGAAAATACAAGAGTTTATATTTTAGCAAAAATTTATATTAATCAAAAATGTAATGTTGTTGGATGTTTAAAAATAGAAGGAATATTTATTGGTGCAATGATAGAATCAATTTAAGTTAAATTGCAAGAAGCGGTTATTTAAAAAAAAGATTTCAAATTTTAAGTCAAGTTTTAAAAGTATTATGGACGATTTAGATTAAGGAAATGAATCTGATAATAAATGTTAGATCTCTCCGATGGAGAGCTCTAATATTCTCGCCAACCCGTTTTATGTCTTTATTATTCTGATATATTATACTAAAAGGAAAGCATGGCGTATTCCGCCATTTTTGATAATATAAACAACTATTCAGTCTAGATAATCAAAGCAATCGCAGGGAACCAACATATGGTGCCGAAACTTTTATTTATATCTTAATTGGAAGTTCATAATAAGATAACTCTTTTGATAAATTAAAACATGGATATGCAACTAAAATCGATGAAAAAATCAAGAAGGATGCATAAAATGTATGCATCAAAAATTATAGAAGAAACGAATATCTTATTAGATAAGGAACTTGAGTCTAGCGAAAATCGTGAAGATGTGGAAACTGACTTAAATACGAACTTGGAGCTGTTGAACATAAAAATGAAAGTTATAGAAAATCTTAACGATAAAATAAGTGAGTTGTTGGAAGATGATGATGAGATTTGCACGGATATGAACGAATCTGGAGACTTTCAAAAGTACATTTTAAAAACCACTATACGCATCGAAAAGTATTTTAAACAAAATCCTAATGAATCTTCATTCCATATTGAGAAACCAGCTTCCAAACCTAAATATTCAATCTCTGCCAAACTGCCCAAGCTGACACTTCCCAAGTATAGTGGCGATCCAATGACCTTTCAATCGTTTTGGGACAGTTTTGATAGTGCTATCCATTCAAACCAAGTATTAAATGACATTTCTAAATTCAATTACCTCAAAAGTCTCTTAGAAGGAAATGCGAGTCTTTCAACCCAAGGTTTAGCCATAACAGGTGAAAATTATAGAACTGCAATTAAAATTCTTAAAGAAAGATTTGGAGACGAACAAGTGATAATAAGCGCTCACATGGATGCTCTTCTCAACATTCAACCTACTCAAAGTAATAAAGTCTCTGAAATCCGAACAATCTTCGACTTAGTCGAAATTCATACTAAAAACTTAGAACTCTTAAATGTTAACTCAGAGGATTTTGGTCCAGTACTTGTATCAGTAATAATGAGTAAATTGCCTAAAGACTTTAAACTCGACATTACACGAAAGATGCCTCTAGGAAAGTGGAAAATAATAGACCTTATGAACTGCTTTAGAGAGGAACTTATAGTTCGTGAGCGTTGTATATCTATGGAAAAAGGAATGAGTAACTTAGACATAAATCAAGATCATTTTCCAAAATACATATCAACCATGCACTCTCAACAAAAACATGTAAAACCAAGAGAGTGGCAACCCAAATCAGTTAAGCTCATTTCTTGTTCATTTTGTAAAGGTAAGCATCCAAGTAATCGGTGTAATGTTGTTATAGATGTTGTTGCAAGAAAACGTATTATTCAAACCAAAAATAAATGCTATAACTGTTTAAAATCAGGACATTCTGTAAAAAATTGTTATTCGAAAAATATTTGTTTTCAGTGTAATGGTAAGCATCATATTTCAATTTGTGATAAAAAAACAATGCTGGAGCTTATGTAAACTCAAATTCAGATAAAACCATACCAGACACCTCAGTCAATGTTGTTGGTTGTCAAGATAATATTCTCCTACAAACTGCAAAAGCTGAAATATCAGAAACAAGCAACTCAATAAAGAAAACTAAAATTGTTGCAAGAGTGTTATTTGATAATTGCTCTCAAAAGTCCTTTGTGACATCTGATGTAAGAAAGAAGTTGAATCTCAAAACTATTCGAAACAAAATTCTAAATATCAAAGTGTTTGGAGAAAGCTGTGAAAAGCCTCGAAAATTTGACCTTGTCAGTATTAAAATTAAAAACATCCAAACCAATCATTATTCTACATTCGAAGCATATGTTACACCAATCATATGCTCTCCTATTATCAATCAACGAATCGACCTTGCAAAATTGCAGCACACAGAATTAGCCAATATACCGATAGCTGATGATTTAAAAGATGGAAAAGAAATTGACATATTAATAGGTGCAAATTACTACTGGAACTTTGTAACAGGACAATTAATTAGAGCAAACCAATCTCTAACCGCAGTAAACACAATTCTTGGTTGGACTCTTAATGGAAATGTTAAATCGATTAATTCTGCTTCTGTAAATATAGCATCTGTTCTTCATACATCTTCTGAACCAATCTTAGTTAATTCTGACGATCTTGGCAGTCTTGGTAAATTTTGGGAATTAGAAGATATTAATGAAATAAACACAACCTTTGACTTAAAAAATTTTTATGACAAAATCCAGTTTAATGGTAAGAGATATTCCGTACCTCTACCTTGGAAACAAGAACGCAAACAGATTCCAGATAATTATGAGAAAAGCAAACTCAGATTGCTATCAACTTACAATCGTCTCAAGAAAAATCCAAACTTATTGCAACAGTACAATGAGATTATACGTCAGCAGGAACATGAAGGAATTATAGAAAGAATCCCCGATTTTCCACCACTCGTAGGACAAGTCCATTATCTTCCGCATCACGCAGTAATCAAAGAGGAAAAGTCTACCACAAAATTACGAATTGTCTTTGATGCATCGTCAAATAGTCCTTTATTAAACGATTGTTTGGAAAAGGGTCCTTGCCTGCTTCCCATGTTAATTGATATTCTTATAAGATTTGGGACTTACAAAATAGCAGTAGCTAGTGATATCAAAAAAGCATTTCTCAACATTGCTGTAAACAAAAATGATCGTGACTTTTTGAGATTCTTGTGGTTCGACAAAGTAAACAACAGCAATCCAAAAATCTCTTATCGCTATACTAGAGTACTATTTGGTATGAACTCGTCACAATTCTTATTATTAGTATCTATCATGAAACATTTATATCAATACAAACATTGCGATCCAGAATTTGTGAACAATTTCTTAATAAATTTATATATTGACGATAGCATTGCAAGAGGAGATACATCAAATGAGGTACTCGAATTTTGCCTCAAAGCAAAATGACGTCTAAAGACAGCAGGGTTAAACCTTAAAAAATGGCGTTCAAATAACAGTCGCCTTATATCAAATATATCATCTTTCAATCCACAAGATCACCCAAGTACGGAAAGTAAAATCCTAGGCATCACATGGGACACTGGTCATGACAAATTGTCAATTAATCTAACTAAACAATATGAAGCTGGAACAAATAAAAGAGTCACAAAGAGAAATGTTCTAAAAATTATTGCATTTATATATGACCCAATCGGAATCATTTCTCCCTCAATTTTACAACTAAAGCTCATTTTTCAAAAAATATGCACTACAATAAAAGATTGGTACAAGGAGCTAAATGACGAGTTAAAAAATGAGTGGAATCAGTTAATGCAGTTATTATCTTGTAATCTTGTGTATGAGTGGCATCGCTATTTCTTTAAAGAACATTTAATAAAAAACTTAACTAACATAACTATACATGGCTTTTGTGATGCCAGCAAAAGTGCATACGCAGCTGTAGTTTTTATAACTGTCCAAACTCCTGATAAACAGATTCTAGGTAGACTTATTGCCAGCAAAACAAAGATCTCTCCGCTAAAACCTATATCCATTCCTAAATTTGAACTGCCTTCTTGTCTACTGCTATCTTCACTTATGGCATGTGTAATTGAGTCTTTAAATAGTACCCTTAAAATAGAGAATATTTACTGTTGGAGCGATGCAATGGATGCTTTATGCTGGATAAAGAATAGTTCTGCAAACAGAAACCAATTCATTACAAATAGAATAACGAAAATAAAGAAAAACATTCCACCTAATCACGGGAGATTCTGCCCTGGTAAAATCAATCCAGCGGATCTGCCCTCAAGGGGCCTCTCAATCCTTAAATCTGGTAATTGGTTTGAAAATTGGATGGATGGACCTGAGTTTCTTTATCAAGATCTCTTATATTGGCCGGCAGAACCATCCGATATATTCAACAAAAGTAAAACTGACGAAATATCAAATCTTAGCGTGGTCATAAATGTAAACCCTACGAAATTCAGCACAAAAAATAGTGAAGTTAAAAGAAGCTCTTGAAACCAACAGCTTGAATATGCGTAATGTAATCAACGTTGAGCAATTCAGTTCGTTGCACAAACTTTTTAAAGTTACAGCTTATGTGTTAAAATTTATAACTAGTCTTAAGCATCTTAAAAAAAAAAGCCAATAATCAGACAAAATCTCTTTGCATTGCGGATATTCGAAAAGCTGAAATTCTTTGGATCCGAACCTACCAGTGTGACCTTTCTAACAAAGTGGAAATTCTGAACAACACTTTAGGTCTCTTCGTCGACAAGGATAAAGTAGTTCGTTGTAAAGGACGGTATCAAAATTCAATACTGCCTTATAATGCTAAACACACAATTTTGCTACCAAGTCTTATTTGTCAGAATTATTAATATGTCAGGCTCACAAAACGAAATCTACATGCAGGTGTAAAGGAAACTCTCTGCCAAATAAGGTCAAAATACTGGATCCTACGAGGTCGTAAGCTTGTACGCTCATTGATAAACAAATGTTCATTCTGTAAAAGGTTGTTTGGGAAGACTTTTACATCTAAAGTGTCACCACCGTTGCCTCACTATCGTGTCACTGCAAGTTTTCCTTTCCAGCATACTGGAGTTGATTATTTATGACCATTGCACGTTAAACCGATATTCGATGATAATTCTACTGAAATGTATCCCGTGCACGTAGTGTTATTTACCTGCGCCATCACCAGAGCCGTTCACCTGGACTTAGTACCTGACTTATCTGCGAAATCATTTGTTCTATGCTTAAAACGTTTTATTGGAAGAAGAGGAATTCCAAATCTTATAATATCAGACAATGCCACATGTTTTAAGAATGAAGAAGTTAAATTAAGCGAAAAGCTTTTGTTGTTGGGAATCGGTTGGAAATATATTATTGAAGCTGCTCCCTGGTGGGGTGGTTTTTGGGAACGTCTAGTGCAATCGGTCAAAAAATCGCTACTCAAGGTTGTGTTTAGAAGTAGCATCAGATATGACGAGCTGGAAACAATTCTTTGTGAAATAGAGGGTCTTCTCAACTCAAGACCAATAACATACGCTTACCATGAAGACACTGAGGAATTTCTTACCCCTTCCCATTTGATGCATGGTCGAAGACTTATTTCACCTAACGAAACTAAAGGGGCAGATCTTGACAAGCTTGAAAGTAAGATTCAGTTAACTAAACGAATGAAATATTTAAAACTGATACGTGATCATTTTTGGGTAAGATTTACAAGTGAATATCTAGTTAATCTTAGAGAATTCCACAAGCAGGGATCCAGTAAGAGTCGATCGATTGAACTGGGAGAAATTGTTGTTATTCACTCTGATATTAAAAGGTACAAATGGCGATTAGGAAAAGTAGTGTCACTGATTACGGGAAGCGATGACATAGTTCGTTCTGCAATAGTAAAAGTCTTAACAGGTAAAACAAACAAGCAAAATTATATTAAGCGTCCTATCGAAAAGCTATACCCTATAGAAGTCAAGTCAGTCGAAACAGTAACTGATACAGAGCTAAACGCCAGAAACGATGCTGTAGATGAAAGTAACGATTTTTCTGATACGAAATACGAAAGACCTGTACGAATAGCATCAAGAAACGGAATACTAATAAGACGCTTAATGGGACAATTTTAATTTTGTTTCCAATTTGTTTTATAGTTTGTTGAACGTTTTGTTCAAGGGGGGAGTGTGTTAGATCTCTCCGATGGAGAGCTCTAATATTCTCGCCAACCCGTTTTATGTCTTTATTATTCTGATATATTATACTAAAAGGAAAGCATGGCGTATTCCGCCATTTTTGATAATATAAACAACTATTCAGTCTAGATAATCAAAGCAATCACAGGGAACCAACAATAAAACTGAAGAATATTAAAATGATATAAAAAAAATCTCTCTCTCTCTCTCTCTCTCTCTCTCTCTCTCTCTATATATATATATATATATATATATATATATATATATATATATATATATATATATATATATATATATATATATATATATATATATATATATATATATATATATAAATGGCTGTTTCAGTACATAAACTTATAAATAATACTAAAAATGATGAACCTCTAGTAACTTTTAAGTTACATGAATATCTAATAAATCCTTCAGTATTTAAGAATGGACGATGTGAAATATTTGCACAGCAGGATTTTGTAATAAAATCAAGATCACTGCAACTTATTGCTCTAAAGTGTGGAGTAGCAATTAGAAAAGGTGATGCATTAGTTGCATTAAAAGAAAACCTTAAACCTAAGTTAAATTTATTAAATTCTGTAATGGCAGAGTCTGCTGATGAAATTATAGTAAGTGTATTTAACAATTATATGACAGATGTAAAAATTAATAAAGGAGAAAGTTTTTGCTTTGTTTTATGTTTTACAAGTCCTTCACATAAAAGTGCTGGTTTTATAACTTTAACAGAGAGTTCACATGTAAGTAATTCATCTAAGAGTTTACGTGTTAGTACTTCATCTAAGTGTACTGTTTTATTAAAACGTTAGAAACTCATTTAAAAAAAATATTTCTTTATAAAGATGGAATACAAAAACATGGAATACAAAAATATGGAATACAAAAATGTTTATTCAAATTTTCCAACTGCACAAGAAGGCTCGAGTTTCCAAGATCAAGGTCATGTATATCGCTTACAAAAGATTAGTGAGATACTTGGAGCTATCGGAACTGGTTTTTTATCAACAATAATTGCATTTCCAGCAGTTATTGCATGTGAGGGTGAAGCATTGGGGGCAGGTCTATTATCAATGATAGGTGGACAAGTTAATAAAAAATTAAATTTAAAAGCAGAAAAGCATGAATAGATTAAAGTGTTGGCTGATTCAAAACTAAATACATTAAGTGAATATATTTCTAAAGCTTTAGTAGATGGAAGTATAAATGAACAAGAATATGACATGATACTTAGAGAACTTGAAAAATTTCAAGTCATGCTTGAACAAATTAGAGCAAAAGCTAAAATTGAAATTGATGAACAAACTAAGACATCATTAAAAAACAAGGAAGAGAAGAAGCTATTAAAACATTCCAAAATATGTTTAATAAGAATCAAAACACGATTAACAAAGCTAAATACAGTAAGTAACTTCGTTCAACAACAAACGTAAACACGTTCAACAACAAACGTAAACACGTTCAACAACAAACGTAAACACGTTCAACAACAAACGTAAACACATGTTTTTTTTTTAAATTACTAATTTAAAAAAATGTTGCATATATAAAAATGTCAATTTTAAAAATTACAGATCCTGAAAAAAGAGATAAAATAGTTAATGAATTTCTAAATTTAAAGAAGAAAGTATATCGAGATTCTTTAGATGATAAGATAGGTGAATCTAGTTTACATACAAATTTGACAAAGTTTTATAAGCCGTTGCTAGATAGTCAAACTGGTATAAAAGAAAACTTATCTAAATTAGAAGATAAAGCTAATAATTTAGCACTTACTTTTTCAACTGCTTACCCTGAAACTATAGAAATAACGAGTAAAGATGTTAAACCTGATATGAAACCTGATAGTAAAATGATTTAATTTTGAAAATATATAGGAACTATAGCAACAAAATATCTACAGTTCGCATTTAGTGATAAAAAGGCAGCAGATACTACATTCGGTATACACTCAAAATGTGGAAAATTCTATATAGGAAAAAAAAACAATATTAAATGATAATAATGATATAATTATTGATGACAAAAAATATATTGGAACTACTGGTCTTTGGGAATTGATAACAAAAGCTATTCCTGATAAAAATATATATAATGAAGACGATCTTGAAGATTATAAAAATATAATGAAAGAAACAGGTGTTATTTCTTCTAGTAAATATCCAGGAAAACCTAGATCATCTAGAAATGAAAAATATAAAGAGATAATAAAACCTATTTGGGAACAGATAACTGGAAAATCTGGAAATAGAGTATTAATTTTTCCTAGCGATCCAGATGCACTAACTGAAATGCTTACATTACGAATAGCTGCGTGGAAAGCAGGGAATACTGGTGCTAGAAATGAAGCTGTTGCAATTTGCGATGAATTAAAACGACAATGTGTAATCAATGCTGAAGAGTATAAAGCAAAAAAGAATTTGTTTTATGGAGATTTATGTCTATGGAGATTTATGGAGATCCGAAGGATCAAGATAAAAATAAGTTAAAATATTATGTTTAGTAAATAAAATGTAAATTGTACAAAACAAGAAATTCATGAAAAAACATGTTTTTGGTGGAAGTGGAATATTTGATAGCATTTAAAATTTATTTAGACGAGTAGCAGCGTCAAATGTAACAAAAGTATCATCAGCTATGTTAAATAGATTAGCTGCTAGTGACTTAGGAAAAACTGCAATAACTGCTGCAAAGTCAGCAGGATAAGAACTTGCTACTACTGCAATATCGGCTGCTAAAGATGTTGCGGTAGATAAAGGAAAACAAATAATTCAAAAAGCATAAAACAAAACAATTTCACCTAAAAGTAAAGAAATACTTTCAAATTTGATTAAATCTGAATCTGATGAAGTAACAAATATAAATAAATTAATGATGGGATCAGCAATAAATTCTAGATCTGAAAGATCCATGCTTAGTACAAAGAAAATTTCAAATGCGAATGCAATTAGAATAGAAGGTTTAGTTAAAAAAGGACGTGGATTAAGATTAGCGTAGATCCAAATGTAGTTATATTAAAAAATGATATAAATTTTCTTTTATATAAAAAATTACAACCTCTGACGTATTAAATTTGACAGAAACCCCACTTATAGATGAAGGAATTGAAAGGTTTCCATGAATATGAGCCAGTAGCTCGTACAAATCTAAATAGGGTAGGAGAAATAAGAATCAACATTGAACAGAAAGATCTGTTTACACTTCCATCTGAAGCTTTTCTTTTGTTTGAAGGAAGACTTCTTAAAGCTGATGAAACTGCTTATGTTAATGGAGATGCAACTACAATGTTAGGAATGCTCAAATACCCAAATGACTTTCAATTAGCACAAGGATTAAATCAGTTGTGGACTAAAGATTCTGACACAATAGCAGTAATTGCTGATAATGCAGGATTTGCAATAAGACAATCTTACATAGTTCAGAAACTAACTACAAAAGGAACATTTTCATTTAGTATATTGATGATTACAACAAAGTTATTTATGGATTTAAACATACACTAACTCTTGTTAGAAAAAGTGACAATGATGCAATTTTTAGAGTTGCTACTTTAGCTGATGGAAAAGTTAATCTTGATAAAATATCATTGTTTATACCACAAGTTATTCCGTCAGATATAGAAAGAAATAATCTTTATAAAGCTATTGAATCAAAAGTGACACTTCCAGTAACTTTTCGTTTACGACAGTGTGATACTATAACTGTTCCACAATTTACTACATTTACTTGGAGACTGAGTGTATAAACATCTACTGAAAAACCAAGATATATTATTGTTGGATTCAAAACAAATAAAAATGGAAATCAAGAACTCAATCCTTCAATATTTGATCATTGTGACTTAAAAAATATGTACATCATGCTTAATCAAGAAAGATATCCTGCTGTTGATTATAATTTATCGTTTCCAAATCAACAATTTTCAAGAGCTTATAGAGATGCATCTACGTTTAGTGAAAAGTTTTATGGAATGAATGAACTGATTACACAAAGCAACATAGCTCCTGCTGACTATAAAGATTTATACATACTTATGGTTTTTGATGTGAGTAAGCAATCAGAAAGATTAAAATCATCAGTAGTAGATGTTCAAATTAAAGCAACATTTAATGCAGCTGTTTCGGAAGGTATGAAGCATTTGCTGTTGTAATATCTGATATAATGATACAATTTCAATCAGACGGAAATAAAATGAACATTGTATATTAATAACTTGATAAATAAAAAAAATACAATAATTTAAATTATTTGAAAATTAGTTAAATAATTTTCTATACAAAATAATTTTCTATATAAAAAAAATGGAAAACTAGATGCAAAACGAATTAATTAATTCTTATAAAAGGTTAGAAGAATTAAAATTAGAATTAAAATTTAAAAAAGAAAGATTATAAGATTTAAGTTATGAGGAAGATAAGATCGAAATTAGATTAAACCAAATAGAAGAATTAGTTTCATTTTTTGATAATGTTATGTTTGACGAAAGTATAGATGATGAAGTAGAATATATCGTGAAGGACCAAAAAAATTACAAGAATTAATAGAATTATTTAAAAGAAGATTAAACGTAACAATAATAAACTTAAGTAAATTAAGATTAATGATAAAAAAATTAAAACAAAAAAAAAAAAAGATTACGAAGAGTTAGAAGAAAGAATAGAAGCAATAAAATTGGAAAACGATTTATAACTAGTAGTAGAAGCAGGATTAGAATTAAGAAGATTAGAAAGAAGATTTGTAAAGGTTTTAAAATGTTATATTTTTAAAAATTACAAGAAAAACATTACAATTTTAATTATTTAAAAGTAATTTAAATTAATTTTCTTTATATAATAAAAATGAGTGATAAAACAAAATATACAAAAAAGTATTTATTAAAATTACAAAAAGAAAATAATATACAACAAACATCTAAAGATCACATAGCATTAGTTATGATTGCTATGGATAATAATTTAATTGATAAAGAATCTATACAATTAAATATCATTACTAAAAAACAAAAAAAACAAAAATTGAAAGAGTTAAAAGAGTGAAAAAAGAAAAAAAAAGAGAAAAGACCTGTAGGAAGACCAAGAATTTATCCTATCAAAGAAAAAAAAAGAAAGAGATTTTATATATGACAGACTGACAAAAATTAGAACAAATCCTGCATCTATTAAACTAACTAATGTAGAAACAGGAGAAGTTAAAATATACAATTCTATATATGATTATATCAGAAAGGAAAAACATGGGTATAGTTATTTAGAGTCGCATAATGGGAAAGTTAAAAATGATATAAAAATAGAAGTAATAAATTCTAAAATAGATGATGAAAAAGAAAATGTAAAATAATTTCTTGTAAAAAATAATATTTTTATAGAAAAAATCTATAAAAATATAAAAGAAAATTTTTTTAGTTTTTTTTATTTTAATTTTTTTGTCAAAAAAAATTATATAAATATTTTCTTTTGTATATAAAAATGGAAAATATAAAATTAAAAGAATTGAGACAAATCGCAAAAGAGCGGAAAATCAAATATTATTATAGAATGAGAAAAGCAGATCTTTTTATAGAATTAGAGCGAAGAGAATTAGAGCGAAGAGAATTAGAGCGAAGAGAATTAGAGCGAAGAGAATTAGAGCGAAGATCACATCTATCAGACGAACCTATTCCAGTACACATTACACTAAATGCTCTAACACCTTCTCTATGTTCCAATAGAGAAGGTGTTAGAGCATATGTTAGGTGTTAGAGCGTATGTTCCAAGTAATTATATTAAAATTTTTAGTGATAAGGTGAATTCATTTGCTAATTTGGTTATGTCCTATGTTCCTGAACCTATTAAAAAGACAGCTAACAAAAAAATTAACGAACTTAATTCTGCAGTTTTTAATTTGTACAATAGATTTATAAATAGAAAACAAGTAAATAAACCAGTAAATAAACTAATAAAATTTAAGTTAACACAATCTACTATTGAAAACGTTACAAAGCAATTTTTAGCAGAAGGTTTTAAAGGATATGATGCTTTGTCCTTTCTGAAATCAGCTAAAAATAATGTAATTCAAACACAAAATAGCAATAAAGGATCAAAAATCTATATCGTTCTTTCATGTAAAATGGAGCGTGTTGATCTTAAAACAGGAGAAACTGTTACAAATATAGCAACTTTTTCAACATTACCAAAGATCATATTAGAATCAACAGATTTGAATGAACTCTATGAAAGAGCAACAAATAAAATTTTAGAGTTATTATCAAATTTTCAACAGGTGGGATCAAGCTGGAGATTTTTATCAGTTAAAAAGATGGACATTAATATGATTGAATATAATCCCATTAAAGGCAAATCTTACATTCCTCTTCTTATGGAGTTAGCAGCTACAAAGGCAATCATTAATATTAAAAATGAAGACAACGAATGCTTTAAGTGGTGTGTTGTTAGATATTTAAATCCTAAAAACGATCATCCTGAAAGAATGTATAAAAATCTTAAAAAACAAGCTGAGAAATTAAATTGGCAAAATATAAAATTTCCAGTATCACTCCATCAAATTAGTCAATTTGAAAAAAATAATCAAGATATTAGTGTCAACGTCTTTGGATATGAAGATTTATTAGTTTACCCATTAAGAATATCTGAAAATAAAAACAGACAACATCAAATCGACTTGTTACTCATTTCAAATGATGAAACTAATCATTATTGCTTGATAAGAAGTTTAAGTAGATTACTATCTTCACAAATATCTAAACATGATGGTAAAATGCACTTATGTAGAAATTGCTTGTTGGAATTAGTACTGAGGAATCTTTATTAAAACATAAATTGTATTGTGATACTCATGATTCAGTACAAATAAAACTTTCTAAACCAAATACAATGATAGAATTTGATCATTTTAAAAAAACTACGAGAGTGCCATTTGTAGTCTATATATGACTTTGAAAGTTTTATAACACTAATTAACACTTGCACACCCAATCCAAATAACTCCTTTACAAAAAATATCAAAGACATACACCAAGCTCATTCTATTACTACATTAAATGTTTTGATAAAAGTGTTTATGAAGGAAAACCTTTACTGCAAGTAGTGAAGAAGATGATGTTGCATAAAAATTTGTTGATATGTTAGAAGCAAATGATTATTTAAGATTTGTAAAAAAGATTATATTTACACCTGAAGACAAAGAAAATTTTAATAATGCGAAAAAGTGTCACATTTGTGAAGAATTATTAAAAGAGGATAGAGTACGTGATCATTGCCATATTACTGGTAAATATAGAGGTGCTGCGCATAGCGATTGTAATTTAAAATATAAAATTCCAAAATTTATACCTGTCTTTTTTCATAATTTATCTGGTTATGATTGTCATTTGTTTATAAAGAAATTATTGTCAGAAGGAGGAAAATTAAATTGTATTCCTAACAATGAAGAAAAGTATATTTGCTTTTCTAAAGAAATAAAATTTGATGAATTTATTAATAAAGAAGGAAAAAAAGTTGAAGTTAAAAGAGAACTCCGTTTCATTGATAGTTTTAGATTTATTGCGGATAGTTTGGATGAACTAGTAAAAAATTCAACAAAAGAACAATTTAAAGAACAAAGTAAAAATATTAGGAAACTATACCCAAGTAGTAAACTAGATTTATTATTAAGAAAAGGTGTATATCCCTATGAATGGGTTGATTCTATTAATAAATTTTCTGAAACACAACTACCACCAAAAGAATCATTTTATTCAAGATTAAACTATGAAGATATTAGTAATGAAGATTACTCACATGCGCAAACTGTATGGAAAGAGTTTCATTGTAAAACATTTAAAGATTATCATAATTTATACAATGTTTCAGATGTATTATTATTATCAGATGTATTTGAAAATTCCAGAGATCTTTGCATGAATAACTACAGATTAGATCCTGTTTGGTACTATACTTCACTAGGATTAGCTTGGGATGCTGCATTGTTAATATCTAAAGTATAATTAGAGCTGCTTAGTGATTATGACATGATTCTTATGATTAAACAAGGAATAAGAGGTGGAATTAGTATGATTTCTAACAGACTAGGAATGTTATGTGGAATTAGTACGATTTTTAACTGCTAATAACAAATATATGGAAAATTATGGTGAA
Source organism: Hydra vulgaris (assembly GCF_022113875.1). Classification (NCBI taxonomy): domain Eukaryota; kingdom Metazoa; phylum Cnidaria; class Hydrozoa; order Anthoathecata; family Hydridae; genus Hydra; species Hydra vulgaris. The sequence goes on along the minus strand of NC_061167.1, from coordinate 47,683,745 downwards.
AGTAAAAAATTAAAATACATACAGTATTTAGATGCAAATAATCTATATGGATGGGCAATGAGTAAGCCTCTTCCAACAAAAGGATTTCAATGGATGAGTGCGAAAGAATTAAAAAATTGGAAATCTATTTCTTGTATATTAGAAGTAGATTTAGATTATCCTGAACATTTACATGATTTACATAATGATTATCCACTTGCTCCTGAAAGATTAAAAATAGACAAAGTTGAAAAATTAGTACCCAATTTAAATAATTAAAAAAATTATATAATTCATTATGAAAACTTGAAATTATATGAAAGGTTAGGATTGAAAATAACAAAGTGGGTGGCTAAGTAAATACATTAAACTCAAGATTTGAGAACAAAAGCAAAAAATGACTTTGAAAAAGACTTTTTTAAACTAATGAACAATTCTGTATTTGGAAAAACAATGGAGAATATTGAAAACAGAGTAGATGTGAGTCACTAAAAGAGAACAAGCTATTACATTAGCATCAAAACCCAACTATGAAAGTAGAACAATATTTGATGAAAATTTAATTGCTATTCACATGAAAAGAACAAAACTAGTTTATAATAAGCCCATTTACTTGGGTATGTTTGTCCTAGATTTAAGCAAGACTTTGATGTATGAATTTCATTATGATTACATCAAAAGTAAATATAAAGATAAAGCTCTTATTCACAGATACAGACTCTTTAGCATACAAAATAAAAACAGAAGACTTTTATGTAGATATTTCTAATGACTTAACGTCAATTCTAGTGAATTTGATAAAAATCACCCAGCAATTCAAAATGAATTTAAAGTTGGGGAAAATAAGAAAGTATTAGGAATGTTTAAAGATGAATTAGCAGGAAGACAAATTGAAGAATTTATAGGACTAAGGGCAAAGTTATACTCTTATAAATTACAAGAAAAGACGTAGTACCCATAACTGATGAGAAATATAAAAATCCTAAAAAATGTAAAGGAGTGAAGAAAAATGTTGTTAAAAAGTATATAACACATGAAAATTATAAAGATTGCCTTTTTAGCAGAAAAGATCAAATGAGAAAAATGAGTGTCATAAGATCTTATTTACATGAAGTTTATACAGAAGAAATTAGCAAAATAGCACTCAGTGCAGAAGATGACAAAAGAATTATTTTAGAAGATAGAACTCATACATTGGCATATGGACATTATAAACTAACAAAGTCTGGATCCCTTCTGGATCTAAATACAGAAAAAGATAAACCAAACTTTTTATTTCAGATTGATTGGACAGAAAGTGATAGTAATTGAAATAAATAAGCAGGCAGGAAGGCACAACGAAGTCAACGAAGTCTCAAATAAGAAAAAAACAGGTAAGTAATTTTTTATATCTCGAAGAGATCTAAAAAAATATCAAGCTATTAATAAAAATGAACAAAAGAATCAATGTTGAAAGAATTATATTATCAAATGAACCTCTAACAAACTTTCAATTAATAAAAGCAGCAAATAAATTAAAAATAAAAACTCTTAGAGTTGTATTTGTAAGAGATGAATTACCTAAAAATACACAAAAAAAAGAATGTGGAATACTAAACACAGGAGATTCAAGTACAAGTGGATTTTATTAGATACCCACTCATATGTAAGTTTTGTAGATTTCTATATTTTTCAGTGTATAAATTATTGATATATCTTGATCAAGATATGATAACTCTAACCAGGTGTATTTTAAAGTTAAAAAAAAAAAATTCCATTCAATTTTGTAACAATTTTTTATTTTTTTAATTTTATCTTTAGCAAACCTTCTATAAGTTTATATAAAAAAACAATTGCAATATTGTTTTTTGTATAATGTGTTTATTTTTTAATGCCACCTTCGCCTATTCCAACTGGTAAGCTTATTTTCACTTTGCAGCATGACTAAAATTTAAAAAAATTATATGATTTCGTTGTATATACCTTTATTTTTTAGTACCATCTTCGTCTGCTTCAACTGGTAATGTTTTATATTTACATATAACAAATTGATTTAAAACTCATATTACTATTTTTATTTTTACCCAGTGTTGTCATTTATCTATTAAATGATCTATAACGTTTATAATCATTTTTTTAAATCATGATTCTTTTGTTTCATTTCCATAACCTGATTTAGATATTAAATCTTAAAAAATGGTTTAATATTTTCCTTTAAGAACCAACATACAAAGATTATGTAAGGTATATCTCGCTACCCAGGTCCGCTAACCGACAATTCATTTTTGCGTTGGTTGCGGAATAATTGAGAGGACAGGTCATCATTTAAATGGCCTTGTTGTCCTCTATATTTAAGTGTTTTGACCTATTAACACAGGCGATGTGGTCGAAGAGGCGAAAGACAGGGTAAAATAGGTGGCCGAAGAGAAAATTTTATGTGGCGTAACCAACTTTTATATGCAATGCTTATATTCAATTTTTTGTTGTGTTTTGAAAATAAATTATTAAAATTCATACAATTTACATTTTTATTCACATGCCAGTTTATAATTTGAATTTAACTAATAACTTGTGCAAAAAAACATTAAACTTAGTGTTTAATAAGATTATTTAATAGTTAATACTATAAATAATAGGTAAACAATTTATGTTTATATTATAAATTTATGTTTATATTAATAATATTGATTGTTTTATTAATTTATTGATAATACATTAATGGAACAAACCTTAATATGTTGATAAGATTTGTTCCATTAATTATACCAATTATTTATAGCAATTTAAAATTTTTAATGATTATGTGGGTTTTAAAAACTTCATTTCAGTCATTTGTGTGCTTTAAAAGGTATACAAGTTATTTCATTAACTGAATACAAAAAAATAGGTTTTTTAAATTAAGTTATACTTTTATTAATTTTCGTAAATTTTTTTGTGTTTAACAAAAAAATTTACGTCTTGAACAAGTTGAAAATTAAATTTTACTTATCCTTATGAGAATATCAAAATTTTTTGGTTATTGATGTTTGTTTTATTTTTATTAATATAGGTGTTATTGGCCCAAAAAATAAAGCATTGATATTTGAGGAGCAATCAACACTTTTTTAAATGCAAACTATAAATTGTCTAACAGTACAAAAATTAAGTGTAGAAACGGAAATGGTACATATTTTGTGGATTTTTTCTAGTCCAAGTGATTCTTATTTAGTTGCCTTGTCTTACGAAAATGTCTTTCATCTGAGACACACAATGACTTTTTACCTACAGTCAGTTGTAGTTATCACGAACAAGATATTTTCAATTGTAGACAAGAAATTCCACCAAGAGAAAATCTATTGAAGATTTGTTTATCTAATTTGGCAAATCAGTTAGCTACCACTTCTAAGAAATACAGAACGAATATAGTTATAGTTAAGTCTTAATTAAATAGCATGCCATATAAACTAAAACTTTTAAGACAAGGTGCTAAAAGAAAAGAAGATATTATAAAGGATTTAAGATTGGAATTGAAAGAATTAAACACTAAAATTAAAATGTATTGTTATACTCAACAAATTTGAAATCATACAGCTACAATAAAGAAATTAAAATGTAATGAAAAACAAAAGTTGCAGCTAATAAATCTAAAGCATAATAAAGAGATAATAAGGCAAATAAAAAAGTGATTGCTAGTTTAGAAAACGACTTGTTTCAGAAAGAGGAGAACACAACTACACTTTTGAACATGACTGAAGAAGCAAAGTCATATTGTTTACAGATGAGAATGATTATTTGTAATATGTCAATATGTAATATCCCAACAGGTAACATTACTTTACTGATTCAGAAAATTGGACAAAGTATGGGTTTTGTTTATTCTGATTTTCCACACTGCAATACTGTTGAACAAATGGCTCGTGAGCTTGGCAGTATTTCAAGTTTGCAGGCAGCTGAATGGGCAATCAAAAATAATCAACTTGCTCTTGGATTTGATGCTACAACACAAGAAGGTCTTTATATTAACAGTATTCACTTGACGTCGAAAGATAAATGCCTAGTTGTTGCTCTAGACCAATTTCCTAGTTGAACAGTTAATAATTATGAAAACCATATATGTAATGCCATTGATCATATGGCTTTTATTTATTCTCATTTTCACTCGTACAGCTATAACGAATTTCGTAGTTCAATTATTAAAAAAATTTCAAATGCAATGTCGGACCGAGTTGCTGTTAATCATCTTACCATTAACAAAGTATGTGCAACCTTGGGGAAAAGTCTGAATGAAAAGAACTGCCATTTGCACCCTCTTGATTCAATTGCAAAAGCATGCCGTTTAGCACAGAAGTCTCTAAAGAATAAGAGTTGCAAATTATTTGGAGATGAATGCATGGCAACATTGATTGTTTTAGCTATAAACAAAAATAAATGAGATTTAAAGACGTTAATGGCAACCCACAAGGTTTTGTAAATTTTTTAGATAATTATGAGTTACCGCGTGGTATCATTCCAAGGTATTGTTGAAACCGGCTTTACATTCTTTTCCATACTTATTTTATTTTAATAAAGCATCACAGTCAATTTAAACAATACGTTACAATTGGAGTAGTAAAGTGTAATAGTTTACAAACAACTCTTCTGTTTTTTATAGTACAACCGCAATCAAACAAATATGTGTGCTTGCAGTATTTGGAAAACTTCTTACTGGACCCTGAAATAAATGATTTATGTTACATCAGAGCATGCAACCTTTGATCATGTAGCTGGTATCCAGGTAGTGAAAAATTTTATACAAACAATTCAATCTTGTAACTTCAATTCGGCCGGGTTGTTTTGCAGAAAGACAAATTTTTTGAAAAGCCACTTGAGTCAAATATTTTAGAATCAATAATAAGTTTATGCTCGGTCAATTAAGAGCTTCTTAAAATGGCTTCTGCCTGTCTTATTGCAGTCAAAGAAGTTTTAAATAGACAACACAGTAGATATTTTTTACTTACTATTACCAAGACATTTAAAGAGAAACCAGCAAGTGCAAGGTTTCAAAATATAGGTTGTGAGGAGTTAATGGGTATGTTTAGTGATGAAAATGTACGGTCACCTAATGCAACAATTTGCTATATCTCTTGCGAACTAAGATCAAAAAAGAATAGGACTGTTGACTTTGGAGACAGTCTAGACCTATGTTTGAGAGAAAAGATAGTTAAATGGTCAATTAATGTAGCACGTAAAAACAGATTTACAAATTGACTGCATCAATCCATTGTTAGAGCTGAGATTTGCCGAAGATAAATAAACAAGCGCCAAAAAATTGATGAAAAAGAAAAAAGAATGTCAGAGATAAGTTGGAAAAAAAGTATATCATGAATGGAACGATTCAATCACATGCAAAACAGTTTTATATAACGGCAGAGTAAAAAATGTTAATAAATAAAAAATGACTTGATTTACACCATATCTTATGGGAAAGAAGATGAAACTGATATTGAAGCTGTTGATTATTGCATGAAAAAGATCCAGCTTGCTGCTGATGTTGTTTCCAAAGAGTTACAATTTTATAAAAAATACTATATACTAATATAATAAACTGCAAGTGTTGTGACTTGCAAAAAATATACTGCAAGTGTTTTGACTTGCCGAAATTGTGATGGAAGTGTTGTGATTTGCCAAAAATATATTGCATATGTTTTGACTTGTCAAAAATATATTGCAAGTGTTTTAATTTGCTTAAAAGTGTTGTAACTTGCTTAAAAACAGACTGCAAGTGTTGTGACTTGCCAAAAATATATTGCAAATGTTGTGACTTGCCAAAAATATATTGCAAGTGTTGTGACGTTAAATTTTTTTGATAGACGGCTCTGGCTTACATTGAGGAGGTGCCTATCGTTAACAATGATTAATTTATGGTTTCATTAGTGGAATTTATCATTTTAATCATTCACTAAAAGCCAAGACAAAACTATACAAAATTACATTATAAATTTTTTTTTTATAATAACATTTTATTGATTTTTTATTAAAGTTCATTAGCCATAATTTTTTTTTACACTTTTCTTAGGCTAGAGAAGGTATGAGCAATTCAAATATTCCTTCCCTTATACCCATGGATACACCACATATACAAATTGTAATCAAGTAAAATATGTTTTTATACTTTTTTGTTGAAAAACTCGTTTTCAGCAGGAAAATATATATATATATATATATATATATATATATATATATATATATATATATATATATATATATATATATATATATATATATATATATATATATATATATATATATACATATATATATATATATATATATATATATATATATATATATATATATATATATATATATATATATATATATATATATATATATATATATATATATATATATATATATATATATATATATATATATATATATATGATTGAAACGGTTTTTTTTTTAGATTGTTATATTTGTGATAAGGATGACATCAATGTCACCCCTATCACAAATATAAAATGCGCCTCTTATATTGGTCTGGTATAAATTTTTAGCAACTTTTTTATATACAAAAATTAATATTTTCATAAACAAACTCTGTGTAGTTATAAAAAAGCCATTTTGGATAGTATAGGTGGAGCTCCTCCACCAGTCTCCTGGTTGTGAATGGTGTTATCCCCCTGTTACACCTCATAGTTATAAGGGGCAGCAGATTAAAATCAAATTTTGCTTTTGGCAATTTGTTATACAGTGGTTACATTTTTTTAGACATTTACTTTGATGTCTTTTTTATAGTGAGGGTAGGTTTTTTTTTGTTTTTTTTTTAATTTTACATTTGCTGGTCGTATTACAACTATATATTGCTAAAAAAAAAATGATAATAATAATAAACTTTCACAAATATAAAATAAGGTATCTGAAAGAAGATCAAAGGATCTTGTTGTCAGAACCTTAAACAAGTTTAAACAAGCATTAACAGTATCAAATTTCTGGATATATTATATATTCCAAAGAGAGATCAAGCGGATCTACTCATCAATATTTTATAAAAACGTATACGTTAAGTAAAGAATATAAAATCAACAAAATAAGTAAAAATAAACTTTTTACAAATGTAAATGAGAAAAAGCAAAGTTATTTATTATTATTAAAATTATTTATTGTTATTAATAATAACATAATACGTCATCTAATGAAAAAATTAGGGTTTTTAATTTACATTTAAACGAAAAGTAATGGGTAGTTCGAAGTCACAATTGGGCAAAACATTTTTAGTCCAAAGGTGCGGTGCCCGATAGGCAATACAAAATTGATTAAAGTTTGTTTGACAAAAAGGTTCATTTAAAAAATCAGTATCTCTCAAATTGTATTTGTTGATGGGTTTCGGAGTAAAAATATTTTTGAAGACAGATTGAGACAAGTCATTTCTTCACATGTACACAGAGCATAAAACATATATATATTTAGCTCGTATATATTTAAAATTCTCATTTCAATAAAATAATGTTTTGTTCGAGAAAAGCGATTTGTTAAGCAGATTAAATGGATAGCATATTTCTGACGGCGATAAAGATGTTGCAACTTACTTTTTTCGATATTAGCATAATTTAAATAACTGTCTATAAATGAATAATAAAGTTTGATTAAAATTTTCTTATTCAGGTAGATTCGTGCTTTATATATAGTGCTTTTTGATATTTTAGTACTTATGTAGTCAATATGATGATTCCAAGTGATGTTTTCATCAAGATAAACACCTAAAAACTATGTTGCGGAATCCCTTTTTATTTCAATTTGATCAATAAAAATTTTAGGTTAGTTTAATGACAAATACCGTTTTTTGGAAAGCGAATGGAATATAGCCCACTTTGTTTTATTAGTATTTAGAGTTGACTTATTACATTTAAACCAACTCGATACATGTCTAAGCTCTTTGTTCATTGTTTTAAAAAGTTCAAAGATATCACTGTTTGAAAGGAATAAGTTAGGTGGCGGGTGAGTGGCGGTTTATGGTAGCAGAATATGCCCTCCCGTAAATTATTATAATGTGTGTAAAAACTTCTATAAGATAATTTTTATATTATTTGCTAATTTTACTCACGTTATAAATGATACAAATATGAATAAAAACAAACAAATTTTGATTCTAGGGTGTGATAACCCATCACCACTTTCACCTCTTATTCCAACTTAAACCTCTCGTATACGTTGATTCTATCCAATAAAACTATAACTACTTTTTGTATAATAAAATTACTAATTTTCTTACAAAAACATTTTTTTTCTGTATAAAGTGTGACATTTATTACGGTTAAGGTGGCCGTTTGCTACCCCCTTTGTCCGCCTGAATACTCCCTGTGGTTACAGTTTCACATAAATATGTAGTCTACATATACACCTATCTTTTGATACCAAGTTATTTTCATTTCGATAAAAATTGACAAAGTTAAGACAATAAAAGTGACAAAAAAATTTATTTTGATCACAGTTTCTTCAATAAATCCATATATCAAAAAATCGGTACTTAAACCGTCAAAACTTTTTAAGGAATTGTTCAATTTTGATAATTTTTTCCCCATTAAAATACTGTATTGCTCTTCTTCCTAATGATATATAAAAATATAGTAATTAAACAATTTAAAAATTTTGTTCACTACCTAAGGGATAGTTCATAAAGTACGCATGCTCGGAAGGAAAGAGGGGCCTGCAAATATCGTATATGAGATGGAAGGGTAGTGGGTCAATTATAAAAGAAAGGAGACACTAAATTAAAAAAAATATCATAAAATGTAAGATAAATAGGGTTAAAGTGTAGGTACTTTTAGGGAGGAGGAGGGTACTCAAAAAAACGTTTTACAAAATGCGGTGGAAGAGGGAGGAGATTAAATATATATATATATATATATATATATATATATATATATATATATATATATATATATATATATATATATATATATATATATATATATATATATATATTATATATATATATATATATATATATATATATATATATATATATTTGAGTAATTTAAAATGTTTCAACAAAATAGAGAGCTCTTAAAATAACAGTGTGACTAACAACTAAATACATATTTATTAAATAATTCTTTTTTTTTTTAGCTTTACATGGTTAACACTAAGTGTAGGCTATAAAGTTGATAAAAAGATATCATTTGGCATGACTTGTTTTGCCTATGGATGCAAAAGATTGCGCTGATGGCATTACTTTTTGTAGGTACGTTAAGCTACACCAAGCAAGAAATTTTACAAAGCAATGATATATCATTAAAATATATTCTTCAAAATATTGAATAATAAAATAAGAAAGCCACCAGAGTAACACCATATATGGTGTGGCTATGGTGATTTTTTTATTAGACAATATTTTTAAAGGATTTTATCAAATATTAAATATCAAAAATCGACAAAAATTGATAACTAGAGAAACCTTTACAGGTCCTCATAAATAAGAAGTTGTGTTCAAAGAAGAAGAAGTAATAAATCAGCTTTAAGTACAGAAGCTGATATGGATAGAACTAGGTCCTCATGTGTGAAAGTTCAGTATGGTGCTATACAAGGCATTTTTGGAGCACCATACTAATAGCATACTTAGTTTTTTTCTAGATATACTACAAACTTTTTTTTTTTAAGTTGATTTAGGTGCCCCAAAAAGTCCTTACGGTCTTATCACAAAGCACCGCGGAAGAGCATTTAATAGGAAGTTCACGCTTCCTTCCCAGTCGATGTCGCAAAACTTGCCCAGAGGTGGGGTTTGAATTACGAATCTCACAATTCTGAGGCAAGTGCGCTACCACTGCGCCACGGTTGCTCGGATTTTGATATACTTGTCTTACTCTAATTTAGAGATCATATAGAGCTTTTATTTTATACTGAGTTGACAGCTGCACAAAAAGATAGTAATTTTTACAGGTCAAAAAGATAACAGAAAAAATTAATTTCAGCTTAACTAAGCGCATCACCATATATTCATTTTGATCTTGTCTCAATATTATAGTTTAGTTTCATTATAATTATATCAAATGATATGTGTGTGTCTGTCACAGTGGGAAAAAAGATATCTTTAGACAAACAAAAGACGTCTTTTTTTATGACTTGTTATGTCTTTTTAGAATTAGTCTAAATGAAGATGTGGAAAAAGACTTTTGACGACTTCTTTTAAAAAGACGTCTTTTAAAAAGATATCAAAAAGAGGTAAATCGGTGGTACGTCAATAAAAAGACGTAAAAAGACGTCTTTTATATCGATAACCTTTAAAAAAAAGACGTTCTGATTGGCCCGTTTTTTGTCTACTAAAAACTTTTATAACATTTTTTTTATATAAAACCTTATTGCATAGGAAATTTTATTAAAAAGAGATGACAATTACTATTTTCGTAAGCGGATTTAATTTACAATTTATGTAATAAGGTAATATATTATATAACTAACACATAATATGTATGTTTACATATATTATAATATATATATATATATATATATATATATATATATATATATATATATATATATATATATATATATATATATATATATATATATATATATATATATATATATATATATATATATATATATATATATATATATTTATATATATATATATATATATATATATATACATATATATATATATATATATATATATATATATATATATATATATATATATATATATATATATATATATATTATATATATATATATACATTTATATATATATTAAAATATATGTAAACATAAATATTATGTGTTAGTTATATAATATATTACTTTATTACATAAATTGTAAATTAAAACCGCTTAACGAAAATAGTAAATGTAACCTATTTCTAATAAAATTTCCTATGCAATAAGGTTTTTATAAAAAAAAATATTACATAAGTTTTTAGTAAACAAAAAACGGGCCAATCAGAAAGTCCTTTTTTTAAAAGTTATCGATATAAAAGACGTCTTTCTACGTCTTATTATTGACGTATATTATATAGATATATTATATAGATATAGATTTCTATATATTATATATATATATATATATATATATATATATATATATATATATATATATATATATATATATATATATATATATACATATATATATATATATATATATATATATATATATATATATATATATATATATATATATATATATATATATA